>JBBBDQ010029252.1:65000-67367 GCA_037127315.1 Ascarosepion bandense
TTCATATATCTTCAAAATTTCTGTAACTATAATTCACCAAATTCTTTTTTGTTTGTCTGTCATCACAACTCGTGGTTGACTAAAATAAATGCTCTCTAATATTTTGTGGACATTAATACCAAACCAAAGCATGGATTCAGTGCAGTAGATTTGAAAACTACCACTTTTTTAAAGTTTGAACCGTGGAGTTCAGTCATCAAGGATAATGCTAAACCGAACCCTCACTTTTTGTCCGTCAAGCGAACTAAACTGAATCTTTTATGCTTTACTTATAAAGTAGACATCAAACTAAACATTTCCGCGTTGAGCCAAAAGCATTAATTATGACCTTATTTCATCATTTTTTCCGAATCACTGAAAAAAAACAAGGTTAAAAAAAACGTTGCATTGTTGTGTTGATATTTAGTGCAAGCAATGGCCTACAGGGGGCAGTAAGACTAATCTCTCTACAAAGTTTTGGGCACCTCGACGTGGTGTAATGGTTAGCGAACTTGACTCGCTAGAACTTATTACAACTGAGTGGTCCTCACTAGATACCCCATACTTTCGGCCTTATGCCACATCTATGACAATAAATACAACGTTTCGTTAGTGACAAGTTGACTTAGCATAGTAAAGCTTCTCACGCTTCTACTTGGTGTTGTGACTATATTTCAGTGGCAATGATTATTTTCAAATAAAGTGTGATTAATAAAATACGTCGTTGTAATTTATGATGTTTTGGGGTTAAAGATCTTCTTTCGGATTTCAGTAGGAATTAAATTTAATTCTTGTCTTATGTCGGCGCGATTTGGAGTTAGTATTAACACAATTCTTCTCGTTTAAGCTATAAAATCGGATTTTCTTACCAAAACATGTATCACTAGGATTATAGAAATGGGCGAAAGTGATGACTAAAGGACATTAAGAATTAAATTTTTCCTTTCTTACGAATACAATTTGGTTATCAGAAATTCTTATGATCAGGTCCCTCGCTGTCGAGTAATGGTTAATGAGGCTTGTCTAGTTGACCATTAGCAGTGACTACGATTCTCACAAGGTGCCCTATTCAAAACTCGACATTAAATGTCACAAAACTAATCCACTTAACAAAATCTTCCGGTATTTGTTAGAGTCCAACTTATCAAACAAGTGATTCGCGAAAATTCGCATGTGACCGATTTTTTTAAAAAGTTCTTTTCTGGAATGAATTCTATAATTCTAAAAAGCTAGACACTAAGTTTTGTAAGTTCTCACTTAACAAAACTAATTCATGAAATTACTGATAGCTATTTAATAACAAAATAAATAATCGAAATGTCTTAACATTTATTATTAATCTTAGTGCAGTTAACAATCCTCTTTTCTGGTTTCAGGGTGAATGACATTTTGACAGTATATATTTCATTAGTGGACCTACATTTTATGTCGGTTTAAAACTTGTCGAACATCTACAATTGGTATAAAATGATTTCCATATTGACTGGTAACATAATGCTCTCAACATTATTAATTTCCTTAACATTATTTTCAAATCGTATCTTCTTTTAAGATAGAAATATTTTGTTTTCTTCTACAAATTATACACTCAAAACACTGCACCTCCTTGGCCTAACTCTCTCAGTAGACCTCAAGTGGAATGACTATATCGAATCTATAGCTAAATCCGCTGCTAAAAAGGTCGGTTCAATGGAAGTTTTTCCCGTCTGAATCCATCCTGCACATATATAAATCTACCATACGCCTGTGTATGGTAGATACATTAACTGAATTGAATATTAAATTGAATTAAATAATTAAATTGAATACTAATGTAATGTGGCTTCCGTATGTCTCTTCTACAAATACTTTCACGGCTTCTGCTCCGATGAACTTAGCTCACTGGTGCCCCCTATATATAAATTTACTCGAGCTACTAGACTTGCAACTAGGCCCAACCCTTTTACAGTGAAACCGATAAAATGTAACCGCAACTTCTACTCTCACAGCTTCTTTTCCCTCTTGTGGAATTCCCTTCCGTATACTTGCTCCCCCGACAACTACAATCTCCAAGAATTTAAATGTAAGGTCAATAGTCATCTCCTATCTCACTGACTCGCGTCCTTTCTCTCATGCTCTTTTCTCCATCCACTCCACTCCCATCACGCCATTATTCTCATCCTTCTAATTACCCTCTTTCTGACACCCCCTATAACCTTTCCCTCTTTCTTATCACTTTCCTCTTATGTAACCCCCTGCACACAAGTGGCAGTAAAACTGCCTTTCTTGGGGTGAAATGATTAAAAAAAAATCGATGTAAACAAAAGAATGAATCTGCTGAAATATTGTGCTAGCAATATCAGAAAAACAAGAAAATTCAGTAGTCTGTCCAACATTTGGAGAAAATTC
>JBBBDQ010029253.1:0-368948 GCA_037127315.1 Ascarosepion bandense
AACCCTTTATTAAAATTACTGGGGTATATCATCTCCATCCCTTGCGTACAGCCTCTTCTGGTAGTCATGAGTTATCTCCCTCTAACCCTGTAAGTTACTTGTTCACCACTGCTGTAGCCTGGTATTGAACTCACAACTATTTGGGTCAAGTCACAGGAACTAACCAACGTCTATATCAACTGAGCTTGCGAGTTCAATACCAGGCTACAGCAGTGGTGAACAAGTAACTTACAGGAATAAAGAGAGATAACTCATGACTACTGGATATGGGCTCGGAACGAGAAACCAGGGAGCCGAGTTCGAATTCCAGTTGAATCCATTGTATTCACTTACGCGCAAATACCCTTGGGAAAGGTATTAATCTGTCTCTTCCTTCCAGTTATGGGTTAAATAGCAGGACAGACTGGGTTCTATAGCCTTGGCTGGCAACCAGTCTACCACAGAAAGCAATGGCAACCTACTGCGGGATAATCTTCTGCCCAGTCAGTCATGTTTCTTTCGAGACATGATCGCCCAAGCGTGTCTCGTGTATGGCACTTAACTGACTGACACCTAAATTATCGCTTCTACGATTAGTCATTTTCGAGCTTCCTACACTTCTTTCATTGTTTTTTTAAAAAGAATTAATTTCCTATCTAGTTATCTCTTACTTTATTGTACCTTTCTCTTGCTTTCCAGTTCTTCTGTCATTCATTTATTTACCCTTTTCTTTTATTTTTAAGGAGCTTTCTACATTTTTCTTTTTCACGGTGTCTGATTTTACAATTCTTAACCCCTCTTTCCAAATTAATCATTGGTTTATTCTTTTTTCTCTTAAGATGATTTTTTTTTTACGCGTTCAACTTTCTCTGTCCGTTTATCATTTTTTTAATTGAAGAGAAACAAAGCAGCGGGACCTAACGGAATTGTAATAGAGATGTTGATGTACTTAGGAGGCTTTAACGTCGACAGACTAACGGAAAGAATTAACGAAATCTACAACAGCGGTAATATACCGGATGACCTAAGCAGATCAACCTTCATAACACTATCTAAAAAGCCAAGGGCAAAGGAATGTGCGCGCCATCGAACAATCAGTTTAATGAGCCACATAACAAAACTCATCATCCGGATTCTGATGAACAGAGCGCGCAGCAGAATCGGCCAAGAGATAGGACAAGAACAATGTGGGTTCGTTAAAGATACCCAGACGAGGAATGCGATATTCATGCTTACAATGCTATGTGAACGAGCAATACAAATGCAGAAGTACATTTATCTGTGCTTTATAGACTACGCAAAGGCGTTCGAAAAAATACGACACAACGACTTGGTAGAGTTGCGCAACAACCTCAAGATTTTTGGAAAAGACGTTAGAATAATCAAGAATCTATATTAGCAGCAAACCGTTTGTGTACGGATAGGAAGTGAACTCAGCAGGTATGCAAAAACTGAAAGAGGCGTAAGACAACGATGTGTTTTCTCAACGGAACTTTTCAACCTGTACAGCGAAGCAATTATGAGAAAAATAAAATCCTTGCCAGGATTCGTCATTGGCGGCCACAATCTCAACAATATCAGATACGCAGGTGACACGGTGTTGATAGCAGACACGAAAAGGAAAATTCAGAACCTTCTACAGAAGTTAACAAAGGAAAGTAAAAAGAAAAGACTGAGCATAAACCTCAAGAAACCTGAATGTATGGTCATCAATAAAAAGAGGAGACCAATATACCAACTGCAAGTTGGTGAATCTAAAATAAAACAAGTTAAAAATTCCATCTGTACTGACTTGGATAAATTCAGAGATTGGGAAAATCAAAAGTATGCCCCTTTCTCAAATGTCTATCTTTTTCATTCCTTTATTTTTTGCGCATCTATCTACTCTATTTCTATCTGGGTATATCTATCTCTATCACTCTGTTTCTCTACCCCAACCCACGACTGCTGTCAGTTTTTTGCATGTTTTTTTTTTTTTTTTTTTCATGTATTATCTCAGATTCTCTTTTGCTATCATTCACTTCTAAGAAAAGGCTGAAACCGGATACTTTTTTAAGTCCACAATAAATATTTTTTGTGAATAAATATTTTGGTCTCTTGTTGACCGTTGTAAATACGTTTTTTAAAATTTTTAAATTAATTATGCTGAATAAATTTCTTTAACGTTAGGCCGTTTTCTTATGTTCTCATTTATTTATTACCAGATTACATGGTAAAACTATAATGTGTACATGTGTGGCGTAAATAGGTCATGACTATGAGCCTTTAGTGAGTGTCCACCTGCCGTATGTGACCAGGTTTTGAAGGCAGTAGGGTGGTCGCATACGACAGGTTCCACTGTATTTCTTTTCTGTTTAAATATTTCTTTTCCTCCAGTTTGCTATTTTATCCTTTTCGCCTTAGACATTTTTTTCGTCTTAAATATTTCTTTTTTTCTTTCACTTCTCTCATTTCCTCTACGTTTGCTCTTAAATATTTTCTTACGCGGTAATTTCTATTATATATTTTTTCTATCACTTTCCTTTTATTCCTTAATAATTTACCTTCTTCTTTCACTCAATCTTGATACTTCATCTTAACGTATTCTTTTTCCAGCTTCTATTTTTTGTTTAGATCTGTATTTTTTATTTTCTTTGAACCTTTTTTTAGACACGTCAACAAAAAGCCCACGCGATAAATGTACGGTGTTTCACAGCCTAAATAAAATAAGAACGTCGTTAAAAAAACAGAACAAAACAAAATATCCACCGACCGATAATATCGTTAAAACCAAGATTTCGTTTAAAGAACTGTTACTTGATTGGCTAGTTTGGGCAAGTCGTAATGACGTATCAACAATCATTAATCAAAGGCGCTCCCTTTCGAATTAAGCTAAGAACGGCTACTCCTCTCCACTTAATAGTTATCATTAGGCTAATACGTAGTAAACACTACCAGCAAAGTCGAACGCCATAATGACAATGCTCCGTTTTGTAATTTTCTCAAAACTCGTTGATATTTGTTATCATTTTTTTACTATTATTACTTTATCAACCTTTTTATGTTGTTTTTGCGTCTGTTTTATGTGTGATCGATTCAAGAACAAATATTTATTAAGCACATTCGATCGTCTTACGTTGTATTTTTACGCAATTATTTATTAATTTTGTTGTGCGTGGAATGTTTACAATTTGGTCAAATTGATGAACACCAGTCAAATTTATTGATGCGAAGGCTGGGAAAATGCAATCAAGAGGACGTGCCTAATTATCAATTTGCGCAATAATGAAGAGAACAATAATAGTAACGTGAACAAAAGAAAGAGAAAATAACGTAAAGACTAATAAATATGAAACAAAAAGTTCTATTCGTACATCTTCTTCTTAAGAATAATTCTTTCGTGAAACAAACGTCCGAGTGGATGCTTCCTTGATTATCACAATATTTATCTAATGAAGTCGAGGATTGGTTAACTGTTATCTTTTCTACATATAGACAGTCAGTTAAGTGCCATACGTGATACATGCTTGGGCGATCATGTCTCGAAAGAGACATAACTGACCGGACAGAAGATTATCCCGCAGTAGGTTGCCATTGCTTTCTGTGGTAGACTGGTTGCCAGCCAAGGCTATAGAACCCAATCTGTCCCGTTATTTAACCCATAACTGGAGGGAAGAGACGGATTAACACCTTTCCCAAGGGTATATGCACGAAAGTGAATGTAAATACGTTCATCAGTGTCAATCCGTTATTTTACCTTGAGTGGCTCATGGGAATAATTAGTAAAAAGAAATGGAGTTAAAGCTAATGTATATAGTTATTAGAATATGAGGAATCACTCAAAAGTTTCTCTCAAAAATGTTGGAAGAGTCAGAGACTTGAGAGAATTAATTTTAATATTGCGAAATATTAAAAAATGAGGATGTACCTTGATCTATCTATCTATCTATCTATCTATCTATCTATCTATCTATCTATCTATCTATCTATCTATCTAACTTATTCTGTTCTTATCTGTCTGTCTTAGCTGGTTTGTACATTTCATTCGATTCATATCTATATATATATATATATATATATATATATATATATATATATATAGTCATCCGCAGACAGATCTGTTTCGCTGTATCACAGCTCATCAGTACGGTTAGACTCCGATTGCTTTTAACCCAGGATTGAAACCCAACCGAACTGGCGTCAGTCAGCGATTGTACCTCTGAGCTATGGGCGCTCGGTAGAAGAAGGCAGGCTTTTTAGCGTGTATATTATCATTTTACACACCCAATAGCTGAGAGTGTTCTAATTCATTGCTGAATGAACGATGCGTAAGTGACAGAGTAGCTACTGTTTTTCAAAGTCTACTATTCTTCCAAAGTGCCCAATCAGGGTGTGAGAGCGTAAAAGTCCAGCCTTGATGAGTGAAGACATCATAACAATATCCTCACGAAAATTCAAAGTCGGCAAGAACCTGCTCAGTTAAAGTGACAAATTCTTTGCACTAAAACTATATATATATATATATATATATATATATATATATATAAATTTGTGCGTATCTAATTATTATGTTCATGTATACCTCTTTCTGTTCATATCTATTTATCTATCTCCCTATCTTAGTTTGTTCGTATATTTTATGCTTTTCCTATCTTAATCTTTCTCTCTCTCTCTTTCTCTCCCTCTCACTCTGTGTGTGTATTTGTAAATATGTGTGTGTGTGCTGATGTTAATAAAACAATGCTCGATGTAATAAAACAGAGCTATTAAGTATATATTGATAAATATGTAGGGTAAGATGGATAAATTGTCATCTAAATGACGCAAAAATGAAAATAGAACTGACACCTCCTTTTAGCATATATATATTTACCAAAATTACACAAAAATATCGTGAAATACTAAAGACTAAGTTGATTCAATAAAATCACCATTGGCTTCAACCACAGCCTTCAGATGACTTCGGGATCTTCTGTAACTTTTCCGGGCTGTCTCATTGTTTAAGTCAGTAAATGTTGCCATAATTTTTCTTTCAGTTCATCTTTGTTGTGACAAGGAATTTTGTTCGTCTCTTGCCCAGCTGTGCCTCACACATAATAATGAAGGCTGTTGTAGCCCAAGGAATTAGATGGTCAAATATAGGGGGGTGATGTGGTCACAGAAATTGTCTGACAGTCATGTCTGGGTTATCCCGCTTGTGTGCAGAGTCATATTGCAAGACAGTGTCTTAGAGCCGCCACTCTCTTGATCCAAGGCAGCACTGCCTCATTGATGTGGGCTTCCGTGTTGAATATGAGGCTCCATGGTAACACGAATGGAAGCATAATGTCGTCATCACTAGTGATCACTCCAAATACCTTCGTAATCACCATTAGACGCATCCAACTCTTTTCGAATCCTCTGCACTGTCCTTAGATTGACATCCAAACATTCTCAAATGTTCCTGTTGGAGCTTCTTGAGCGAATGCTTATGACATTTCCAAATTCATGGCGGAGTGAATTACTTCATGGTGCTCTTTTTCTCAGATATGGTGCCCAACTGACCCTACTATACTGTGCAGTCGACAAAATAAAAAGAAACAACGTGCATGCGTGAAATTAAAAATATAAAATGGCGACAATTTATCTGTTACCCTTTTTTTTATTTCTACAAACAACGGGCATGCATCACAGTTTAAGAACACAAAGAAAATTCACTAAACAACCCACAATCCTCATTACTCAACAAGGCTTACGACCATATCACGTTGAATACACCGGTTCTCGCTCGATCACCGAAGTTAAGTCAACGTTGAGCAAGGTCAGTACTTAGATGGGTGACCGCTTGGGAATACCAAGTGCTGTAAGCGTTTAGTGACGGATGTGCGTTGTGGTGCAGTGGATATCGGCTCGGAAAGAGAAATCGGTGAGCCGAGTTCAAATTCCAGTTGAATACGCTGCATTCACTTAAGCACTGGTACCCTTGGGAAACATATTAATCCGTCCCTTCCTTCCAGTTATGGGTTTATAACAGGGTAGGACTTGGGGACTCTACCCTTAAAAAAAAAACAAATCCCAATGAATCTTGATACTCGAAAAAGAAAAAAAGTATTACTAGACACAAAACTTATATAAAAACGACAATAAATTGTTGAAAGAAAAAGGTATTACCAGCAATAAATAAATAAAAATAAAAATAAAAATAAAATTAAATTAAATTAAAAATAAAATAAAAATAAAAATAAAAATAAAATTTAGTTGGCAATAAATGACCCGCCGACGTTGATATGCCATAAAAACAAAACAACCACAATCATTACTCAACCCAAGCAAAAATAATATCAGTAAAATCAGCAAAAACAAAAAGAGCGTGCAAATAGACGAAAGATGGTATAGGAAATAACTAGTGGCATAAAACAGCAGAAGCCATAGTACGGTTTACCAATATAAAAAGGAACAATGAATGTGCGTTCATCCAGCTAGATATTTGTGACATTCACTTGTCCATCACCGAGAATCTGCTAATGTCTCTTATCAATTTAGCAAAAAAATTACTGTCCTATCACGAAATTAAAATCATAAAGCAGGCACAAAAACCTATATTACTCTATAATCTTTATCAGTGGACCAAAAGAAATAACACAAAATTTCGGGCTTACGGCCTACACCGGTTCTCGCTCGTTTCACCGAAGTTAAGCAACGTTGAGCCTGGTGACCGCTTGGGAATACCAGGTGCTGTAAGCGTATAGTGACGGATGTGCGTTGTGGTGTAGTGGATATCGGCTCGGAAAGAGAAATCGGTGAGCCGAGTTCGAATTCCAGTTGAATACCCTGCATTCACTTAAGCACTGGTACTTTTGGGAAAGGTATTAATCCGTCCATTCCCTCCAGTTATGGTTAAATAACAAGGGTAGGACTTGGGGACCCTGCTCTTAAAAACAAATCCCAATGAATCGTGAAAAGAAAAACGTTGTAAAAATAAAATAACCTTACCCAAAATCACTGGTTATGACCTTAAAATGATCCCATAAGGATTGATAGGTCGTTAGGCCTCAAAAATAAACAAACAAACAAACAGAATTTAGCATTTTCATGGGAGCATATGAATCTGAGGGGGCAAGTGAAATTGTTAGAATCTTCTTGCTGCAGTGATTAAGAGTTATTCTTAGCATTAAGGACACTGTACTCTATCGAGATGACGGTGTAATTCTACTCCGTAAAAAAAGAACAATAAATTTTGACAAATTAAGAAAGAAACTGATAAAACTTTTCAAAGATAATGAGTTGAATATTATCACTACCACGAATACTAAAGTGATTAACATTCTCGATGTGACCTCGGATTGAATACTGATTATTGCAAAAGACATACCAAAGATCTATGTAACCATAGAAACGCCAGTAAAAATTCAAACCACCCTCAATAAAATTAAATAATTTACATAAATTTTTCTAAATTAGATTAGCTACTATCTCTAGCAAAAATGAAATATTTGATAATAATAAAATTATATATATAAAAGCGTTGTGGAGTAGATAATAAACGCCTGGTGACTCAGATGAAATAGTCTAGACGCTTAAATAAAGAACACTAGTGAGTCTAGAAGAATACCTATGGAATCAGTCTTCAGAGTATTTCTTACAGACATTCTGTTGAGTGCCAAAGCAAGACAAGATATTATAACCGACAGAAACCGAGTTATAACAGTGGCGACGAGGATCGAAACTTGTAGAACTAGGGAGATGGTTAATGTTTATTAAATTGGCCTTTTGTCAAACATAACCAAACTTCATAGAACTTACAGGTTTTATCCAGAATTATCAGAAGGTTGTCCCAAAAGTTCGTAAACACTTACAAAAAAATTGAAATTTTACTCGCAAAAACAACAAAAATTATTTCTCAAAATAAAGACCATCATTTTCCAAGACTTTCTGCCATCGATCTGCAAGCTTTCGGATCTGGTCAAAGTACCATTCAGCCGGCTTCGAATCAAAGAAGTCTTGACACGCTTCCTCGACTTCATCAAACGAGTCGAATCGGCGGCCCATCAGATAGTGTTGTATTGAGCGGAAAAGTCCGTAATCTGATGGAGCACAGTCTGGACTGTAGGCTAGATGTGGCAGAACCTCAACGCCGTCCAGCTCTTCAAACTTGTCTTTGGTCTTTCTGGCGATGTGTGGCTTGTCATTGTCCTGCTGCATCAAAGCGCGCTTTCGGTTGATCAGAGCCGTGTACATTTGCTTCAAATTTTCGTAGACCCGCACAAGTTGCTGACAGTAAAGTTCGGCACTGATCGCACGACCATTCGGAACCAACTCAAAATGCACGATTCCTTCAAAGTTTACTATAACAATATAAACGCAAAACTGCATAAAAATTCAATTTTTCGCAAGTGTTTACGAACTTTTAGGACAACCTAATATCAGAAGGTTATCAGAAAATTGATTTGTGGAAGAATAAAAGTATACTTGTTGTATGTTTAAATAGAAATTTATTAATGGAAAAGAATAATATGAATTGGTAGAAGTTAAATGTTCAATGAGAAACAGTATTAAGAAGTTAAGGGTATCAAGAGTTCGTAGTAGTAACTTGCGTGGATGTGGGCAGGAACGTATGTATGTATGTATGTATGTATGTATGGATGGATGGATGGATGGATGGATGGATTAATGAATGAGCGTTATCTTTGGGTAGGAATGTCTTTTGAAGTATTCGGTCAGTCATAAAAGGTTCTGTTCAGTCATCAGGTATAAAAAGAGGTGATAGATGAGAGGTAAGAGAGAAAGAGAGAGGTAATAATAACGATCGCTTGACGTTCGTCAAGGGTACGTGTTAATTACGATCGAGAGAAAAACACACATTCTGTAAAGATGGATAAAATACTGCCTTCTGTACTGAAAAACTCAACAGCAATAACAGCAATTGTTGGAATTCCAGAAACAATAACAAAAGTTGATGGAAATAGTTCTAAAGAAAATAGAAATTTCTCCAAGTTCTTTTACTACTCCCTATGTGCTCGCAAATATTATATATGAATTTGCATACAATACAGCTGATGAACTTATCTTTTCTGCATATTTTCGAAGATATATACAAATTTTCGGAGAATAATGCAGCGAATAGGGAGATGTAAAATAATCAAGACTTTTGTTTTGGAAATTGGCACCGTTACAACATGAAAAATACTGTTACTTTGTACTACCGAAAAAAAAAACAGCTAAAATTTGTTTTGAAGAAAACAATTTTTTTAGCGACAAATGCTTGACAGAAATGTATGAATCTAATGAAAACAAAAAAAAAACGAAGATTTCCTTACATGATCTGGAATCTCTTACCTCTCATCTCTCACCTCTTTTTATACCTGATGACTGAACAGAACCTTTTATGACTGACCGAATACTTCAAAGACATTCCTACCCAAAGATAACGCGCATTCATTAATCCATCCATACATACATACATACATACATACATACATACATACATACGTTCCTGCCCACATCCACGCAAGTTACTACTACGAACTCTTGATACCCTTAACTTCTTAATACTGTTTCTCATTGAACATTTAACTTCTACCAATTCATATTATTCTTTTCCATTAATAAATTTCTATTTAAACATACAACAAGTATACTTTTATTCTTCCACAAATCAATTTTCTGATAACCTTCTGATATTAGGTTGTAATGTAAACGATTCAAATTAAACGAACTGACTCCGGATATATTTAAATGTTTAATTTTCTTTCAAGAATTAACAGCGAAAATAGATGCAAAAATACGGGTGAACATTCTAACAAAACTTGAACGAAACAATAAGCTCACACTATAGGAGATATAGGAAAAAATGTCAAAGAAATATAAATCTGTGACATCATGCCGAAAAAAATTCAGGAAAAGAATGTGCATACGTACAAACGAAAGAAAATGTACAAAAAGGAGAATTAATCCATATTTCAGATATTACATCTCGGAGACGACTGTCCATTTAAGAATTCGAAATGCTACAAATGTGGTAAAGTAGAACATGAAGTCTTATTGTAAAACTAAACCAAGAAAAAATTATCACTGCAAAAATTGTACACGGCATTGCAACAGAAGAAATAATCACAGAAAACAAAAGAAAATTTGTGAATGTAAAAATAAATAATGAATGTGAAAAAGCTACCCAATCACATTGATGAGTGAAGCCACATGGAAAGAAATCGGAAAGTCTATGTTAAGAAAAATTTTTAAAATCGCGAGCAGTGTCTCAGGTAAGAAATTATTTTTTTGATTAGCGAAATAACTCGTAATGTCTCATTCCTCAATAAGTGTGTAAAAGTTAAGGCTTATGCGTTCAAAATACTACGAACTTTTTCGCTCCTGTGTGGTTGGAATTATTAAAGCTTTAGGATTTGCTTGTTGCAAAAATGTAAGTGGACAAGCGACCAGTTAAAAAACACTAGCAACAACAAACAGTGAAAATTTAAAGGAAGAATTGACAAAATGTTTTCCGGATGTTCTGTCGAATGAGTTGGGTCGGTGTTTCAAATTCAAAGCGAAGTACCAAGTGTAAACATTTCGACACCAATATTTAAACAGAAACAGAGTGTACCGTTAGCAGCATTGGGGCAACTAAACGAAGAATTAGACAGACTTGAAAACATTGGTGTAACTGTAACTTTGTTTTTTCTCTCACTGTAATCCCCTGCACATCAGTGGTGGTTCTGCCTTGCTTGGGGTGAAATGACGATAAAAACATAAAGAACGCCAATGAGTTTAGAAAAAAATAGAGATCCAATCCTCAGAGTATTTCTTATAGACGTCACAGCGAGAGCTTAAGTAAGACTTTATACTATAACCGATAGAAACCGAGTTCTAACAAAAAACTTTAGAACTAAGCAACCATAAAGTATATTTAGAGTATTTAGAAAAAAAAAGGTAAAAACATAAACTGAAATACCACAAGCGTAACATTATATCGTTTAATCCACCTTTTAATCGTAATCTTCAAACGAATATCGGAAGAATTTTCTTAAATTTAATTCATAAGAACTTTAATCATTTACCAACACTAAAAAGGTTTTTAACAAAAAATAATGTTAAGATTAGCTATAGCTGCATTATTAACATCGATAAACCTCGATTTCAACATAACAACATTATATTAAATAAATATATTTCCAACAAAGACAACAGTAATTTTTTTAATAAACGCAACTGCTGAAAAATATGTCTCATAAACGGCCAATGTATGACTGATAATTCAGGGTGTCTATAAAGTTCGTGTGCAGTTTTAAAATTTTATAACTTTATTTGTATTTGTGACAGAAATAATCTGTAAAATATGTTATAAAGTTTAATGTTACAACAAGATGGAGCTCTTTGTCACTTTTCTCTGCGTGTTAGTTTCTAAATCAGTAATTTCCTAACAGATGGATCGGAAGGGGTGGATTATTTTATTGGCCTCCACGTTTGCCAGATTTGACTCCATCAGATATTTTTTATGTGAAAACAATTGTGCATCCAACCAAACCTAGTTCATTAGATTTGAAAGCTAAAATAACTTATGTGATTTCAGGTATTACTGTAAATCAGTTGGCAAATGTTTTCCGTGAACTGCAAAATCGTATTACTCTTTGTATTGCTAATGATGAAGGCCATATATAAACTTAAATAAAATTTCAATAAAAGCTTAAAAAATATGGATTTACTTCTTTCTAATCATTTTTACAAATTATTTCTATCGCAAATACAAATAAAGTTATAAAATTTTTAAAGTGCACACGAATTTATTTAAACCCTGTATTATATTATGAAAGAATCTGAGAAAAATAAAACTTTAAGGAGAGAGGTCAATAAAAGAACAAGAATGAAGAGGACAGGGTATGACGATTGACATTGCATTTAAACTTTTAAGAATTAAAGTTTGATTGATAAGCAAGAAGATGAAAGAGAATTCCACAAGCGAGAGGTGTAAGAAATGAAACTAAATATTGTGGGAGACTTTTTAGTTCCCAGCAAACCTCATGTTACATTGAACACAAGCTAGAATAGTACACAGCATATGCTTACTTGACGACATGCAGCACAATTCTACAAAACCAATGGCTAAAATATCTTCTCAAATGTCTCTAACAATCTTTCACATGAATATTGTATATACATACATATGAAAAAAAGACATGTCTGCATATGCTGCTTCATTCACCTCTTTTGTATTCTTTTCATTTAATTCATTCAGGCAATAAAATATGTTGCTTTTTCTCTTTCCACCTGAGTGCCATTAGACTCACCTGTGGAGAATAATGCCTCACCATACTAGGGCTACAATAAGTGTTATCATTGGGGATTTTACATGATGTAGTTTTTTACAAGATGGAGTTATCAGCTCTACACTCGAGTTAGTCGCTAGTCTCTTAGACTGGTTGCTATCAAAGACAGTCCTATTTGTCCTGCCTTTTAATTCATAGTTGGTGGAGAAGAGATGAATTTATACATTTCCAAAGAGTATTTGTGTGAAAGTAAATGCAATAAAGCTGGTTGGAATTTGAACATGGTAATCCAATTTTACTTTTAGCACTTGATAACCACTGTGCTACATGCCTGTTGTTGTTATATTAATTCTTAAACACTTGTTTGAGAAAATTCCAGTGCCTCCACAAATCCTATCAAATAATCTTCCTCAACCTAACTCTCAAGACAAGTGTTATTTTGTCTTTATAAAGTTCTCAGAATTCTTGTGAAGTACGCATCCTCAGTTCCCTGACTAGTTATGGTTGTAGGGTTGCAACAGAACTGTGTACCAGACCACAACCAAATGCTTAACCCAAGGGTGAGTTGAAGGGAAAGAAAACCAAGTCAAAGTTTAGGTAGAATCTGTTTGTCATGTATTTGAAACAATGTTTTTTTCAACAGGGGATCTGTAGTCAAAGAAGACATCTTCTCTTGACTGGTGATTTGCATTACTGCTTTTCCTTTTGACTATCTATCGCCCGGTTCACACGCCACCCATGTCTATTGAACAGGTTAAGAGGCTCATCCCTTGTTCCCTGTTTAGGATGTGGTTTCCAGCTTTCTCTTTTCCAATCTTTTCACTATTACGTAGCCCCCTGTACATCAGTGGCGTTGCCGCCTTTTTTGGGGTAATACGATTTAAAAAATAATATCAGTCATTCTGTTAAGTGGCATACGTGATATTTTGAAAGAAACATGAGTGACTTGGCAGAAAAGTTTTTCCGCAGTAAATTGTCATTACTTTCTGCAGTTGACTGGTTGCCAATCAAGGCTATAGAACCCAATCTGTCCTGCTATTCAACTCATAGCTGGAGGGAGAAAAGACGGATAAATATCTTCCCCAAGGATATTTGAGCGTAAGTGAATACAATGAATTCAACTGGACATTTTAAAATAAAATATTCCCCAACAAGTTCAGAGACTTTACAAAATCCTTCTGCCGGCAGAGAGAAGGTTTCTGAAATGATATAGAGACTGATTCCAAAATCTTTAAATGATTATTGGAACCAGTCTTATGTTTATTTTAAAAACACTCCTTATTATATTTATATATATATATATATAGAGAGAGAGAGAGAGAGAGAGAAAGAGAAATATATATATATATAAATTCTGCATATCTATCTCATTATTTTGTCCATATATATCCCATTTACTTCATATGAATCTTTCTCATTCTGCTTATATCTATTTATTTCATTCTCCCGATTTCTCTTGCTGAGCCGATATCCACTGCACCACAACACGCACCCTGATAATATTATATACTAATATGCTAGCATGTATTCCTAGAATTTTGTTTTGGTGACACTAAAATTCCTCATAAGTTTCTATCATCATCGAATAATTTTAGGCAATTTAAAATGCACAAACAGCACTGCTCTCTCAAAACATATCTCAAAAAGCATCTGATCTAATATTTGCTGAAATACGTTGATCCAGATTAATTTGTAACGTAAATTATGGTTTGTTTTTTCGTGTTTTTTTTCAAAGAACTATTAATTACCCTTTATCCTTAATATATAAAAATATAATATTCACATCTCTAAAGCGGTTATATATATATATATATATATATATATATATATATATATATATATATATATCCCGTTTATTTTAAATGCCAAGTACATTTTTTTAAATAAAAAAAGTTTAATCCCCGTATAATATAGTGGTAACCATATACTTTTATAAGAATTTACATTACGCAGTAGTCAGTGTATACCCAGCACCTGAAGATTGCGGTGGGCATGAAATTCGTGCTACTGGTGATGGATAATATATATATATATGGGGGGGGGGGTGTATTCGTGAATATATATCTCATTATTCTGTACATCTCTCTCTCTCTCTCTCTCTCTCTCTCTCTCTCTCTCTCTCATTATGTTTATATCTATCTGTCTATCTCAGCTTGTCCATGTATTTCATTCTGATCATCTCTTTCTTTCTCTCCCTCTCCCTCTCACTCTCTCTCTCTCTCTCTATATATATATATATATATATATATAAAGGAGTGGTTTTAAAATAAACATAGGACTGGTTCCAATTTAAAGATTTTCGAATCAGTCTCTACATCATTACGGAAACCTTTTTTCTGCCGGCAGAAAGATTTTATAAAGTCTCTGAACTTGTTGGGGGATATTTTATTTTAATTGTCCCTCACTAATTATTTACACATCAATTCCCCTCCCCTCGTTATAAGTAGATGTATTTATATGTATGTTTATGTTATCGTGTTTCTGCTCTTCATTTTTGTCGTCACTGTTCATTTCGTTTAATTTATTTTCCAACAATTTTTCTTCTGATGAGATGTTGGACTAAAGGGCATTTGACACTAACAGTAAATTTCTTGTCTTTAAAATAGTATATATATATATATATATATATATATATATATATATATATATAAATTCTGCATATCTATCTCATTATTCTGTCCATATATATCCAATTTTCTTCATATCAATCTTTCTCATTCTGCTTATATCTATTTATTTCATTCTCTTAATATCTATCTATCTATCTGATCGTACTCAAAAGCACACATCTGACCATCACTTTCCTAATACTTCTGCCATCCATAACTCTAGACTGTTATTTTTTTTCTGATTCCGGTATCGTCTATAAGTAGATCGATAATCCTTCTTTCTTGTCTATTTTTTCATAGATTCCCATAATTTTCAGGGTTGAAGCTGATGCACAATGCTTTGTTTACTTCTCTCGCAATGGTGTGCTAAACCACACATGAGAAGTAACACCTAAGACCTACAGAGAAAAGACATTTACTATGGATTTGCAAAGGCAAAGTTTTTTTCTGTTTATAATACATTTTTAGGGAGATTTTCATCTTTCACGTTTTTAACAAATTGCCTCAGTCGATATATTCTTCAGCCTTCCTCAGATTTATGTTGAATCTTGCAATCCCACAACAACGGCCACATAAATGCATAATCCGAATTACATTTAGGACAACGTAGATGAGAAACCAATCGAAGAACGTATTAACCGAAGCAACAAAGCTAAATATGTTAGTCTGTAAACATTGGAGGAAAGATATTATTCTGTAAATGTTGGAGGGAAAGATGATAGACAGGTATTAGGCTATAAAGTTTGAAGGAAAATATTCATCTGTAAAAGCTGGGGAAAGATGTTAGTCTATAAAGGTTGGAGGAATGATATTCTGTAAATGCTGGAGGAAATATTATTCTGTAAAGGTTGAAGGAAAGATGATAGACTATAAAGTTTGGAAGAAAGATATTAGGCTGTAAAGTTTGGAGGAAAATATTAATCTGTAAAACCTGGGGAAAGATGTTAGTTTGTAACAGTTGAAGGAAAGATATTATTCTGTAAATGTTGGAGGAAAATATTAAGCTGTAAAGGTTGACGGAAAGAAGATAGGCTATAAAGGAAGAAAGGCTGTAAAGTTTTGAGGAAAATATTCATCTGTAAAAGTTGGGGAAAGATGTTCGTCTATAAAGGTTGGAAAAATGATATTATTCTTTAAAGATTGAAGGAAAAATATTAAACTGTAAAGTTTAGAAGTAAATATTATTCTGCAAATGGTGAAAGAAAAGTATTAATCTGTAAAAGCTGGAGGAACGATGTTAGTCTGTAAAAGCTGGAGGAACGATGTTAGTCTGTAAAAGCTGGAGGAAAGATATTAATCTGTAAACATTGGAGAAAAATATTAATTTGTAAAACTGGAGGAAATATATTAGTGTGTATAGGTTGAAAGAAAAATATAATTATACTTTAGGAAACGGTTGAACATTTCTCCTCTTGTAGCGATATCAATTGTCAACTGATACTTTATTAAAGATATATCTGCAAGCATTTACAGAAATCATTTTGATAATTATCGTCTTGACAAAGAAGGTCAGCTGAGTGGAACAAACCTCACAAGAACCTGGTCAACTAAACCTAACGAGGAGGGTCAGCTGAGTGGCGCAGACCTCTACTTGGTTTCTCGATTAATTTTTTTTTTTTTTTTGACGAAAGCTGACCGGTCCAAAAGACCGCTTCTCTGTAAGACATTATTCTCCGGCAGTTTAAAGAAGAAAACTACTGTCTATTATAGAGAACATCGTTATCCTGTCAGCTTTCGTTTAAAAGTTATTCATCAATATTCCAGGGTTTGGCTCCACTCAGACAATTTAATAAAATATGAGGACGGCTAAAATTACATCTTATGTTTTTTTTTGTTTTTTGTTTTGTTTTTTGTTTTTTGCGTAACGATCCAATCAAAAAATTATTTTCCTTGCATTAAGCCACTAGCTTTCGACGAGAAGTGACACCTTACGAACAAACCTGGTGTCTGATTGAATCAGCAACGCTAAACACTTCTACCTTCTCATTCTTCAAAAAGTTAAATTCTGAAGATTGATATTTTGAGCAACAAAACTTCTTTTTTTCTCTCTCTGATATATTTTGAATTCCATGTCTTGGAATTGTAAAAGACAGTCAAATTCAAAGAAAAATAACGAAAGAAAAATAACGAATTTGTCCTGCTAAAAGTAATGTGTCAACGCTATTAGAGATTACCATATTATTTTATTTTTTTTTATTGTATATGGCTAAAGGGTTAAATTCGGAACATTTTTAACATGTGACCAAAACACTCGAAGCCGAAATGTCAAGTTTGGTGCGATCATTTTTATGGCATTCGTACTAAATTTTGAAAGCCAGATAAATTCTGGCCACGTCCCATTTGAACAAGAAACAGAAATATCGATCTGAATAAATAGCACAAACGCTGACTCACTGTCTGTAAAATAATAATAATCGTAATAATAATAATTATAATAATAATAATAATAATTATTATTATTATCATTAATATCATTATTATAATTATTTGCGTTGAATGCAAAGAAAAATTAATTGAAAAAGATGTAATTGCAATAATTATCAATAATTACTTTTTTCTTTTTTTTTTTTCTTTTTTATAATCGTATTGCCCCAAGCAAGGCATTTAACTGCCACTGTTATTCAGGGGATTACATAGGACGAATGTTATGAGAAGGAGTGAGGGGTTGCAGGGGGTTTTATGGAGATAGTAGAAGGAAGAGAATACTGATGAGAGTGGGGTGGACGAAGCAAAAAGCATGAGAGTGAGGATGTAAGTTAGTTAGACAGGAGATAACTCTTGACTTTACATTTAAATTCTTGGAGATTATAGCTGTTGGGAAAGCAAGTATGCGGAAGGGAATTCCACAGGCAGGAAGTGCGAGAAAAAAAGCTGATGGAGTAATATTTGCGTTTAAATTTATTCGTTTCACCGTAAAAGGGTGGGACCTAGTTGCTAATTTTGTGGCTCGAGGAAATTCATATATAGGGTGTATCAGTAAGCTAAGTTCATCGGGGTAGAATCCGTGAAAGTATTTATAGAAGAGACACAGGGAAGCCACACTGCGTCGGTGAGAAATCGACTGTATCCTAGCTGCCAAGTCGGGATCGATCACATTACAGATTCTCCATTGGATTTGGTCGAGAACACCTAAGTGGATAGCAGGAGCACCGGACCAGATATGGCAGCAATACTCAATGCACGGGCGGATGGTAGATTTGTATATGTGCAGGATTGTTTCGAACGGGAAAAACTTCCTAGCATTACACAGAGAACCGGCTTTCTTAGCAGCGGATTTAGCTATGGATTCTATATAGTTATTCTACTTGAGGTCTGATGTGAGAGTTAATCCGATGGGACGCAGTGTTTTACTTTCAGGGAGAGAAGCCTGATCTATGTTAATGGGCGGGAGGAACGATTGTCTGTGGTGGTTATTAGATAGCATCTTCGTTTTGGAAGCATTAAATTTAACGAGCCATTTCTTAAACCCCAGTCCACCACGTATTATTAACGCTTTATGTTATAAGTTCTACGTGTGAAATAATATTTCTTACGGCGTTTTTGACTAAGTTCTTGAATTTAGAATTTTTCTTCTAGATTAGTTACCATTTTAAAGCAAGAAAGCTTAATCGGTCCTGCTATTTAATCCATACCTGAAGGAGATATAGAGCCATTCATATATTTTCCAAGGTGAACGGATTCTTCTCATCTGGACTTCGGACCCGCAAATTTATACACCTCTAATCAACTAAAATCAGAAACCATGAGGGCCTTACCTAGATTGATGTTTCCGTCATGGAGGCCTCTTGCATTGGGCGACAATTGGGGATTAAACCCAACACAGACCTCAAGTGGAACTCGTACAAACGATCAATCGCTAAAGATACTGGAAAAAATGGTCGGTTTCCTGAACCAATCCAGTAAGAACCCATAAGAAGTAAGCATAAGAAGTTACGGCTCAACCTCTCTATCTGTAGAATCGCTGAAAGAGACTTCTCAGTTATAAAGGCCTTCCTAATGGAGGGTAGGTACCTGAATGTAATTGTCAATATCAAGTCCTTCGAATCCTAGGCAATCAACGCGAGTGTCCCTCAAAGATCGCTTCTAGGTCCAACCCTCTTCCTCCTCTACATAATGGATCTGCCTATCTGTATAATCCAATCACTTGTGAATATCTATGATGATGACACAACAGTTTATGGGTGCACCTCCAAAACCTTTGATGACCATGAATTGGCAACTGATCTCTCCTCTGACCTAACTCTGGCAGCTCCGTGGGGAAAAGACTGGCAGGTCACATTCATTACCTCTGACCTAACTAATGACCTTCATCCATCACCAATCAGGCCCAAATCTTCCATCAATCATGATAAATGGGTGTCCTCTCACGAGACTTAGACTCAACCTAGGCCTCAAGTGGAACTCGTACATACCATCCATCGTGAAGGATACTGGAGAAATGGTCGATTCCCTATAAGGTTTTTGTTTTTGTTTTTGTTTTTTTTTGCCATAGCCAGATCAAGCATAAAATGTAGTACTACTGACATATTAAAACAAGTCCTCACTTTCTAGTTTTGATAGGTTTCAAAAGTATCTCCGCAGCCTTGTGGGTGACAAATGATTTTTATTTCAACAACTTTTCACTCAGTCAGTTAAGTGTCATACGCGATTGTAGTAGTAATGCAACAAACAGACTTACCTCGAAAAGACAGAAGGTATGCTCTCTCTGCTACCGGTACGTTAAAGAAAGAACAGGACGCAAGTGTAACTAGTTTATGGAGGAGAGTGTGGTAGCCCCGTGTGAGGTGGCGAGACTCAATACGTATAAGAGGGACCAGAATTGAGGTGGGCAAGCAGTATAGTTTTTCTTTGCGTTTCTACACGGCAAGCGTACACTTGCATAGGTGCAGATTAAACACTGTAACATTAGCGAATACGCTTGGGTGATCATGTCTCGAAAGAGAGATGACTGACTGGGTAGAAGATTATCCTGTAGTAGGTTGCCATTGCTTTCTGTGGTAGACTGGTTGTCAGCCAAGGCTATAGAACCTAATCTGTCCTGTTATTTAACCCATAACTAGAGGGAAGTGACGGATTAATACCTTTCGCAAGGGTATTTGCGCGTGAGTGAATGCAATGAATTCAACTGGAATTCGAACTCGGCTCCCCGATTTGTCGTTCCGAGTCAATATCTACTGCACCACAACGCACATCCTGATAGCATATTTGGGGAAGTATCTAATCAGTCCTCACTTTTCAGTCTCAATGGAGTCCAAGTTCATCTCCGCTTCCTTGTGGGTGACAAGTTACTTTTCGCCTTACAATCCCTCTATTGTAAAATAAGTACATTCCTTAGTTCCACCCGTTCTAACCTTCATGTCTAAGGCACACTATGATACGCACATTATAGCGAATCATCCTCATTCCCTACGAATTTGATTGGCCAGAAGTAATTTCCACTCGAGCAGCTTCTGCATTGTTCCGTGGAACCGACTCCCAAAAGGATGTTTATCTGATCACCAAAATATTAACCAGTTCATGTTTAGGATTTTATGTACCATGCCCTTTCAGGACGTAGGCGATCATGGCTCTCCACATCTCCCTATCCCTGGTGGCTCTTAGCACGCTTTCTTCTGTTGCACCATGCAACCCTCGTTCCGTCATCCACCTGAGCAGGTCCTTCAAATATGTTATCCGCTGCTTTCCCTTGTCTCTTTTCCCCTCTATCTGGCCTGTTAGTATCAGGTTCTCCAAGCCCTCCTTCCTCATTCCATGTCCCAGGAACTTTAGTTGTCTCTTCCTGATGCTCAGTATTAATTTCCTTTTCGTTTCCATCCTTTCCGAAACCTCGTCATTGCTCACATGCTCGGTCCATGATATCCGCAGCATCCTTCAGTATAACGACATTTCAGCTGCTTCAAGTTTTTCCTTCATCTTTGATGGTATTGTCCAGCATTCACGGCCATATTGAAGGACGGACATCACACAACAATCCAGTACACTCTTCCTAGTTTCTAGCGAAATTGTCCTGTTTCTTAATACTTTACTCAACTTCTGTAATGCTTCCTTTGCCATACCAATTGGCCTTCGGATCTAAGCATTTTCATATTTCATTGATGAAATTTAACTTTTTAGTTTCAGTGTAGAGAAATGTCAGGAGGAAACCGTTTAATTGGCGATGAACGTGAACGGAAAACATGTCATTGATTTCAGTGTATCGGAAATACCATGAACGTATTTAAAAAGCGATTTTATAATCACCTGTCATCCTTCAATAACAAAGAAAAACAAAACATGACATCTCTCTCCAAATATTTTTGGAAGTTAAAAGACGAAAATAAAACACCTAGAGTTAAATGGAAAATCCTTAAACAAGCAAGAACACCTAAATCTATGAAGGAACCATGTTTCCTCTGTCTTCAAGAAAAAATTGAGATACTTAAATATATGAACAGTAACAAGCTTTTAAACCAGAGGCATGAAACCACAGTAAACTGCAATCACATCAGAGAGCTAACATTACAACCATGCTAAAAAAACACTACAAGAGCCAAGAATAGGACCCTTACATATAGGTGTATATATATATATATATGTGTGTATATATAAAAACATTTTACAAGGTTTAATATTAACTACAAATAAGGTGTATAACCATAATTAGTATTGACTAAAAGAGTAAGGTTGGTAACCATAATCGGTATTAATTAAGATTAATTTGAAAGTAAGGTTAATAGCTACAATTAGTAAAGTTAATAACCATAATTAGAGTAAGGTTAATAATCAATATTAGAATAGGATCAATTAAGGTTAATAACCATAACCATAACAAGATGAATTATATATTGAATAGATATGAAAATAGAAGTTAAGAATTAAAATAAGGTGTAGAACCGATATTATTTTTAACTAATAAAGTAAGGTTAATAACCACAATTGATGTTGATCAATATCAGTTATAAAGTAAGCTTAAAGACCATAATTAGGAAGGTCAATAACCATAATTAGAGTAAGGCCAATAACCATAACCATAATTAGAGCGAGGTTAATAACCATAACCATAATTAGAGTAAGATTTATAACTATAACCATAATAAATCGAATCATATATAGACTAGATATGAGAATAGAAATTTATATGAGAATAGAAAATTAAAACTTACAAATTTAATAGTGAAAATGATTTCCAAAAAATGATCTAATTAAAAATCAAAGATTTAAAATTAAAAATTGAAGAGAGAAAACGATTCCCAAACAATGATATAAAAAATCAAAAATTAAAAATGTAAGACAAAAAACACATTCCCTAAACCCAATATTAAGATTAAACATGCAAACTTACACCGATTGTAAAGACTCTGCAAAAATAAAAATAAACAAAAAAAATATCCGCACCAACTAATAAATTCCAACGGTCACAGACTGACTACATTATCTTGCTAACACCCACCAACACACACTAACACTCTCCACAAAATTTCCAGCTGTCAACGAAATCTCACAATATCAAAACCCCCCAGCCAATACCCCTAACAAAACGACATAAATGAAAATGAAAAGGATTCCCAGTACCACATCGCCTGACGAAGCATCGGTACTCCGATGCAGAAACGGACGCGCCTTCGTAGCGATTATATATAGAGAAGTTATGTACATGTTCTAAAATATAATTTATAATAAATATAATATATACTCGTGTCGAAAAACCCTACGCGGATTTACGTGGAAGGAAAAATGATTATAAAAAAGAAAGAACACTAGTCAAAATTGTTCGGACGGAGTCAGGACGTAGCCCAAAGAAAAAAACCCGAGACGAGTAATCAACTAACAGTAAAGCGCTCAATACTTAAGTAGAGCAGAATAAATAAAGTATACCTAGTGAGCCAACAAACCTACCAAGAAAACGAATTTTGTGTAAATCATAATAAAAAAAGTTCTACCCTATTTGTGTTTGGTGTCTTCCTTTTTGGTCACGTGGGTTATTGAGTTTCCTTTATCATGTCGTTGGTTTCTTTCCTCATTGACCAGATTTCCCTGACGATCTGCTTAGGCGAAACCTTGGTAGGTTTCGTTTTTCTCCTAGACTGAGTACCTATCGAAATTAGATGGACGAATCTGATCTGCTATTTAACCTATAGTTGAGAAACGACGATAAAAATTTCTACCTTTCGTTTTTGCTTTTCGTATCAATAACTGGTACGCTAGCCGTTCATCAGGATAGCTAAATATGATAGGCTAAATTGAGCTAATTAGCTTTGGTAGGTGTTGTGTCGTGACTCGTACCATGTGACATCCGGTCGCTCGGATGTATAAAAGACAATGTGCGCTTAGCACTGGGTTTGTGATTATCACTGACTTCGGGAAGTAACACCAACTACTGCGAGAGACTGTAAATATTGTATATACATCTTGGTTGTACCACTCTGTTAATAAAGTAGTTTATTTACTTTCTCTGTGTATCTCTTCATTCCACGATACAACAGTAGGATAAACAACACTTAAGTCAAGCGGTAACAATTACACTACGTTTTTTCAAAATATTCCCAGATATTAAAGGAAAAGTAGTTGGGGGTCGGGAGTCATTATCGCTAAAATTTCTAAATGCATATGGCATGTGGTGTTAAGAATGTTTTACGATATAATAAATAAATTAAAACGAAATGTTTGAATTCCGAAGAGGCACAGCGAAGCTAAGATATGATAGTGGAAATCGATCCAGATATCAAGCCAGGACCAATAATATTGTAGATTCTTTGGATTTTGCCCAGAGTTCAAGATGCATAGCTGAAGCAGTAGACTAAATTGTGCAACAATATTAAATGCATGGAAGAATGGTAGACTTGTAAAAATGAAAAACAGATTCGATATAATCATTCCGACGTCTTATAAGTGGAAAACATCAGACTGAGAAGCTGCAGTGAGTTATTCTTCTGGGGGCTAGTATCAGCCATGCTAGGTAAAAATATTTTCTAAAATTATTTTTAAAAAAAAGCAGCTTAGTTTTGTAGGCATTCAAATTAACAAAGTCTTTTCTTGCTCCAGTTAACAATGAGCATTGCTTTAAGTTTCCAGATAATGGTTCTTTTCTGTTCATAACGTTTTCTTCTTATATGTACCGTGTCCCTTCAGGACGTAAGCGATCATGACCTTCCACGTTTCTCTATCCCTGGTAGCTCTCAGCACGCTTTCTCCTGTTACCCCACCCAAACCCCGCTCTGCCATCCACCTTCTCAGGCCCGTCAAATATGTTATCCGCTGCTTTACCCTGTCTCTCTTTCTCTCTTTCTGACCTGTAAGTATCAGATTCTCTAAGTCTTCCTTCCTCATCACGTGTCCCAAGAACATTAGCTGTATTTTTCTGATGCTCAGTATGAATTTTCTTTTAGTTTCTATACTTTCCCAGACTTCCTCATTGCTTACATGCTCGATCCATGATATCCGCAGTATCTTTCTGTAGAAGCACATTACAGTTGCCTTAAGTTTTTCTTTAATTTTTGATAATACTGTCCAGCATTCACTGCCATATTGAAGAACATAAATCACATAGCAATCCAGTACTCTCTTCTTTGTTTCTAGTGAAATTTACGAACTTTTTTAGACGAATGGCTCCGGAAAAGATGTTAAATAATAATAAAAAAAAACTATATCAAATAATATTACCTGGAATTGTTCCACTTGGTACAGTAGTATTGATATTTGGACTAATATTACCTTTTTTTTTTCTTTTTTTTTTTTTAATCATTTCACCCCGAGCAAGGCGGAAACGCCACTGATATGCAGGGGGTTACATAAATGTAAAAAGATTAATTAGAAAAGAGTGAGAGTACAAACTAGTTAGAAAGGAACAATAGAAAGCTGAGAAAGCAGGTGCGATGACAGATACATAGGTGGAGAGAAAGGGAAGGTTATACGGGGGTGGGGAGAGAGCTAGAGGCCAGTGGTTAGTAGATGAGTATTGACTTTGCATTTAAATTTCTGGAGGTTGTAACCGTCAGGAAAGCAAGAATACGGGAGTGAGTTCCACAGGCGGGAAGTGCGAGAGAGGAAGCTACAGGAGTAGAATTGTCGTCTGCATTCGGCTAACCTGACTGTGAATGGGTGGGACCCAGTTGCCAGTCTGGTTGCACGGATGAACACCTGTTGAGGAGGCATCAGTGACTTAAGCTGGAATTTATTCTGATAATACAAATTTCTGTTGTAGTCACCGTGAATACAAATTTGTTCAGCGGGTAATTTATTTCGCGCTGAACTTCTTCGTTTAGACGGTGACGAAAATAAGCAAGCCCGGATATATTAGGTTTTGAGATAAAAGTTATAGCTTCCAGGAATTCTTCCGTCTATAATCTTATTTCGGGAATGTCCTTATTTGGTTGGATTGGCTAGTCTGAATTCCTTCTGCTCTGGTTTCTGGTTTTTCATCATGCCCTCTTATTTGGGATTGGTTTAAGAGATCCCTGCTGTTCCTGAATGTATTCGCTTCTGTTGCCCGAAAAGCGCTTCCATTCTACTCTCCGGTCACTTCCGTATTTGGCAATAAATTCTATGGAGAATAACAAACTCTACTACAAATTCTACATTATTTGTCTGTTTCTCTATTCATTTTTTAAATAATTTTTCGACGAATACAAGGTCTAAGAGCCACCCAAGGTAGACGGTTACTAAATGTTTTTTGTATGAACGTAGGGAAAAGTAAGTGCATATTATCGGAATTACTAGATAGGTAACGGTTGACCCTAGACTTGAAGAGGTTATGACTGTAGTGTTCGGAGAAGCATTCTCTCTGGAATTTCTTCTATGAAGTAGCAGCTTTTGGGAAAAAACTGTCTGAACGGAACGTCCTCCTTGTGAATGGAATACGAATGAAATAGCGGATGTTTCGCCTCTGTGAATGTGGCATGGTCGATCTTAGGTTGTAACTGTCTCAAATAGTAGAAACATGGAATGTAGCTTGTTATGGGAATAGCGATAGAATAACAGCAAACTTGCGACTTTGCGGAAACAGGTTGTAGAATGGAAAATAGTTCTTTGTCCACAAGGCCGCATAAATGCTTTTGAAATCTGCCAAGCTTGCAAAGAGGGGAGTGGGCAAATTCAGTCCAGATATGACATCACTATTCTATTTTGGGTCTGTTCTGACTCGCGTTTAAATAGAACATGACGAGTGGAGTCAGGTTCTTTCTGAAGCGGTATAAATATCTCACCATTTTTCTAGCATCTTTAGGATATATGAGCCAAACCTTTTGTATTTTTTCAACTAAATTCCTGCTAAGAGAAAATAAAACTCGCCTATTTAATTTCTTTTTATAGATCTCAAAAATACCAAACAACTACTTGTAAAATCCTGCTATCGTCTTCTTCATGTGCCTTGTCCCTTCAGGAGGTTGGCGATCATAGCTCTCTACAATTTCCTTTGTAGCTTCTCATAAATTTTGTCTTTTTATCCTCTATGGTCCTGACTAGGTTCGACCTGAGGAGGTGGATTATATTAGGCACGTAAGCATAGAGGGAATATAAATAAATTTTTGTTTCCACTGTATTCATACATCATACAGTCAGTCAGCTAAATGCCATCGCTTGGGCGATCTTGTCTCGAAAGAAACATGACTGACTGGGCATAATTTTTCCGCTGTAGATTACCATTACTTTCTGTGGTAGACTGGTTACCAACCAAGGCTATAGAACCCAATCTGTCTTGTTATTTAACCCATAGCCGGAGAGAGAAGAGATGGATTAATATCTTTCCCAAGTGTATTTGCGCATAAGCGAATGCAACGAATTTAACTGGAATTCGAACTCGGCTCTCAGATTTCTCGTTCCGAGCCGATATCCACTGCCTATCATACAACCAATGCTTAAAGTATGTAAAAACCAAAGATTTTCAAGTGACGAAACCAAATATTACACATTCACATCCAACATTCATCCTGATTATCTTCTCTTGTGTGCCTTCAGAATATTGGTGATCATGGCTCTCCATAATTTCCAGTTCTTTGTAGCATTTAATAATTTTTTTTTTTTTTTTGCTATCTCTCTGCGATCCATCCACTCAAGCTCACAGGTAAGTCATACGTTCTTTTCCTCTATTCCTCTTACCTTCAATCTATCCTGTGGGCATCAAATTTTCTAAGCCCTCTTTCCTCATTACACGCCCTGGAAATTATAACTGCTTTTCCTGATGTTAAATATAAGTGCCATTTTTGTTTTCCTTTTCTCAATTTTTTGTAATTTCTCTTAAACCCTAGCCATCCATTTACTCAAGCTCATTATATTAGGGATTGTTTTCCTGTCTCTCTTTTGCCTTCAATCTGTACTGTGAGTATCAGATTCTCCAAACCCTCCTTTCTCATAATGTACCGCAGAAATTTCAACTGCCTCTTCTTGATGTTAAGTAGAAGTTTCTTTTTTGTTTCCATTTTCTCTAAAACCTCGTCATTGCTTACATGTTCGGTCTCTGGTATTCTCAGCATCCTTCTGTAGAACCACATTTTTGTTTCGTTTTTTGTTTTTGTTTTTTTGGGGGGTTTTTTTGGTTTTTTTTTTTTTGGTTTTTTTAATCATTTCACCCCAAGCAATATTTAATAATTACCTATATTGCAGTTTCATCAATGAAAGAATGAAGGAAATTTAGGGTGATTCGGACGAGATAATCTTTGCTTCCTTAACTTGTAAAAATTTACAAAGTAATAATAACAAAAGAATCATTCTATTTTCATTTGGCAATAAATAGCAAAAATAGTATGAAATACATCATTTTTTTAAACTGGTGTTGCCTAATAATTATGGCCGGTAATTCTTCAATACGGCTGTGAATGCTGGACAATATCATCGAAAATGAGGACAAAACTGGAAGCGGCCGAAATGTGGTTCTACAGAAGGATGCTACAGATATCGTGTACTGAGCATACAAGCAACGACGAGGTGTTAGAAAGAATGGCAACAAAAAGGAAATTGATGCTGAGCATCAGGAAGAGACAACTGAAGTTCCTGGGACAGGAGAGCCTGGAGAACCTGATACTGACTGGACAAATAGAAGGAAGGAGAGACAGAGGAATGCAGCGGATAACATATTTGCAGGGTCTGATCAGGTGGATGACGGAACGGGGGTTGCCAGGAGCAACAGGAGCAAACATACTACGAGCCACAAGGGATAGGGAGAAGTGGAGAGCCATGATCGCCTACGTCCTGAAGGGACAGGGCACATAGAAGAAGAAGAAGTGTAGTCATTCCACTTGCGGTCTGCTGAGAGAGTTAGGCCAAGTAGGCATTGACTGTTATATCTTGCCGCAACAGGGAAAACTGTTACGCCCTCGCTGATGTCTGCTCACTGCTCTGTACACTGAACTAAACTCAGTGTATCGAAGCCACGTATCTATTTCAATATACATCAATTTCATTTTCGATAAATTTCGAAAGAACTATAAATAAAAATGAATCAGAAAACTTCAATCAATCTCAATTATTGAACGTCAATCAGTTCTTTAAATAATGAACTGAAATCAACTTTTTGTGTCAATTTAATATTGGACTGAACGACTTCTTCCCTCGTGTGGAAATTCTTTTGTCATCGATTCTTTTTTAAAAATTATGAATTTTCAATTAGATCGACATGAATGTCAATATTAAGCTTTTTTACTTATTCATTTTATTATTGTTGTTGTTGTGCTTGCTCCTACCTTCGTTAGTTTGCACGACCGTTACGCCTCACCAGTACCTCATAAATGATCGACTATTCCGTTTTAATAGCGTGGACACGACTTGGTTTCAGTGAAAGAAAGAAAGAAAGAAAGCAAGAAAGAAAGAAAGAAAGAAATGTTTAACGTCTCCAATCAATATCTTATGAATAAAGAACTCGTCAGTGTTGATCGCGTAGAAAGAAGAGGAAAAACATTATTTGGTTTCAGTGAGAAAAAGAAAGAAAGAACAAACGGGAGACAGAAGTGTTTAACAGCTGTTTTAGTAAGATGAAAAAAGTTGTCAATTTGAAATCGTTTCATTTGTACCTCCTTACTTCTTAAAATAACAACCAGCATTTATATTTATAAGCGTTATTGCATTATTTTATCAACTACATTCATCAAGCATTTAAATCCTTGTCTCTTTGTTTCCTTGTCTCTTGGACTTTTACTGTCTCTCTTCAACTTTTCCCAATTTTTTTCACGCTCACGAACACCTTCGTCTTAGTTGCTTATGATGAAAGTTTTCTTTTAATGTCACTTCACCCCAGACAAGGCAATGAGGCCACTAAGACACAAGGTGTTACAGGGTATGAAAGGATTAGGAACAGAAACATTACTAATGAACAGAAAGTCAGTCAGTTACGTGCCATACGTGATACACGCTTTGGTGATCGTGTTTTGAAAGAAACATGACTCAGTGAGCAAATCATTTTTCCGCGGTTGGTTGCCATTATTTTCTGTAGTAGACTAGTTGCCAACCAAAGTTATAGAACCCAATCCGTCCTGTTATTTGACTCAACTAGAATTCGAACTCGGTTCTTCGAAGAAAGAGCAATTAGGACGACTGCAAATAGCGATTGAAATTGGATTTAAAGGTTGGTTGTCATTATTTTCTATAGTAGACTAGTTGCCAACCAAAGTTATAGAACCCAATCCGTCCTGTTATTTGACTCAACTAGAATTCGAACTCGGTTCTTCGAAGAAAGAGCAATCAGGAGGACTGCAAATAGGGATTGAAATTGGATTTAAATTTTTGGAAGATCAAAGTAAGCTTGAAAGCATGGAGCCGGAAAAGAAGCGAGAAAAAAATGTTAGTATAAAACTTACGGTTACATGTAGCCAGTTTAATTGTAAATTGATGAGAACTTATTGGCAATCTAGAACTGCGTTTAAAATCATTAGATTTAAATAAAGTAGCGAAAAGCTCATCCGAGCAGTTAGTATGAAAGTATTTATAGAAAAGGCACAAGGGAGCTGCATTATTGCAGTGGGAAAGTGACTGAAGCCGAGATGTCAGGTCAGGACCAATAATATTGCTGATTTTTCTTGGGATTTCATCATTAAAAAATATTTTTACAACAGATTTACTTTCAAACTATCGCTTTTCACTGAACCCTTGTCGCAGGTTATTCTTAATGTAGAGAGTTTAATCTATACTGGGAGCTCCCTTTGGTGAAATCTTCAGCCAAGCGTCGTAAATTTAAAAATTCAGTTTTCCGTATTCATAATTTCATAATATTACTTCATCTTGTATATGAATATAATATGATATTATTGTAATTCTCTCTCAGAATTTAAATCTGAAATGCCACAATAAAAGAACCCCAACTCAATTTTATAAATGAGTTTGTATAGCTGCTTACTCATTACCTTTGTTAATTAAATACTGTTGATTGCTTTCGTAGGAAGACGAAAGCCTCAGTGGATTCAGTTTTAATTTTCTTATAATTATTTCAGGCCCCACGTATCATTTAATTTACTACATGAAATGGGGTTCGAAGATAATTGCAGATTTTACAAGCACTTTTTGCACTACTATCCAACTGAGTAAGAGCCGTGAGTTCAATCCTTGCGTCAGGCAGTACAAAAATGTTTGGATCCACTGGAAAAATGTTGGAAAAATAAGTCTTTTTATCTGCCGTGTCTCTTCGGGGCGTAGCTTATTATGGCTCTCCACTATTTCTTATCCTTCGTATCTCTGAATAAGTTTTGTCTTTGTTATATCTTATCCCGCTATCTATTTAGTCAAGCTCACTATGTATGTTATGGTGATTTTCTAAGTGCAGGTTAGATGTGGCACAAAGCCGAACGTATGGGATACCCAGTGAGAATCGAACTCACTACTCATTTGTGATGGTTCTAGCGAGACAAGCTTGCTAACCATTACACCACCTCGAGGTGCCCCTCACTAAGTATGTTATGTGGTGTTTTCCTTCATATCTTGCCTTCAATCTGTCCTGTGAGTCTCAGATTTTCTAAGCTGTCTTTCCTCATTATGTGACCTAGAAATTTCAACTGTCTCTTCCTGATGTTAAGTATGTTTTCTTTTTGTTGCTCTAGAATTTTGTCTTTGCTCACATGTTTGATCCATAGTATTCTCAGCATCCTCCAGTAGAACCACATTTCTGTTGATTGAAGTCTCTTCCACATCATTGAGGGGAGAGTTCAGCAATCGGTGCCATATAAAAGGGCAGATATCACGTAACTGTTCAGTACTCTTTTCTTTGTTTCTAACTATTAGGTTGTCCCAAAAGTTCTTAAACATTTGCGAAATAGGTCTATTTGGTCCAGAACAATCGAGACAAGCGATGGGTTCAGAAAGGGCAAGAGACACCGTCAGTTCCAAAACAAGATCGATTTGGCAAGAAAGTCATGTTGTGCGTTTGGTGGAACTTTGAAGGAATCGTGCATTTTGAGTTGATCCCGAATGGTCGTGCCATCAGTGCCGAACTTTACTGTCTGCAACTTGAGCGGGTCTACAAAAAGTTGAAGCAAAAGTACCCGGCTCTAATCAATCGAAAGCGCGCTTTGATGCAGCAGGACAATGACAAGCCACACACGCTCAATGCAACACTTTCTGAAGGGCCGCCGATTCGACTCATTTGATGAAGTCGAGGAAGCATGTCAGGAATTCTTTCATTCGAAGCCGGCTGAATGGTACTTTAACCAGATCCGAAAGCTTGCAGATCGATGGCAGAAAGTCTTGGAAAATGATGGTCTTTATTTTGAGCAATAATTTTTGTTGTTTTTGCGAGTAAAATTTCAATTTTTCGCAAGTGTTTTCTGGTAACCTTAGATTACTTGGCGAGTAAAATTTCAATTTTTTGCAAGTGTTTATGAACTTTTGGGACAACCTAATATTTTGTCTTTTTCTTAATACCCTACCTATCATTTTGAATGTGTATTTGGTTATATCAGTGAGCCTTCAAATTTTAGTGTTGCACTTTCTGTCCTCTGTTAAAACAATTCCCAGATATTTAAATTTTTTGTCCTTGTTTGATTTGTAAATTGCATTTTAGGTTCATCCTTTTCCTAACGACCATGAATTCTATCTTCTTGCAGTTTATGTTTAGTCATTTCTTCTGTTTTCTTTACTATCTTCTACCTTGACCAAGTAGCGTCACAATAGCGAATTAACTGACACGCGCAATACCCTTGGGAAAGGTATTAATCCATCTCTTCTTTCTCCAGCTGTGGGTTGAACAGCACGAAAGATTGGGTTCTGTAGTCATGGTTAGCAACCAGTCTACCGCAGAAAGTAACGGCAACCTACCGAGGAAAAATCTTCTTAGTCAGTCATGATTCGAAAAAGAAATGATCGCCCAAACGTGTCCTTATTGTTTTTTGTTTTTATAATCATATCACCCCAAGCAAGTCATTTTACTGCCACTGTTTTGCATTGGGTTACATAGGATTAAAGTTATGAGAAAGAGTGACAGGTTATAGGGGGTGTCAGGAAGTGGATAAGAGAAGGATGAGAATACTGATGAGAGTGGAGTGGATAGAGAAAGGAGCATGAGACAGAGGGTGCAAGTTAGTGAGATAAGAAATGATTATTGACTTTACATTTAAATTCTTGGAGATTGTTGCTGTCGGAGAAGTAAGTAAATGGAACGGAATTCAACATGTGGGAAGTGCGAGAAAAGAAGCTGACGGAGTAGAATTTGCGTTTACATTTTATTGGTTTCAAAGTAAAAGGGTGGGACCTAATTGCTAATCTTGTGGCTCGAGTAAATTCATATATAGAGAGTACCAGTAATCTAAGTTCATCGGAGACATAGGGAAGCCACATTGCGCCGGTGAGAAAATGACTGTATCTGAGCTGCCAAGTCGGGATCGATCACATTACAGATTATCCGTTGGATTTTGTCAAGAACACCTAGGTGGATAGCAGGAGCTTCCGACCATATATAGCAGCAGTATTCAATGCACTGGCGGATGGTAGATTTTATATGTGCAGGGTTGTTTCAGACGGGAAAAACTTCAAGAGAACCGACTTTCTTAGCAGCGGATTTAGTTATAGATTCTATATAGTCATTCCATTTGAGGTCTGTTGTGAAAGTTAAACCGAGGATGCGCAGTGTTTTGCTTTTAGGAGACTAGCCTGATCCATGCTAAGGGGGAAGGTAGGAGCGATTGCCTGTGATAGTTAATAGATAGCAGCTTCGTTTTTGTTTCTAAAACTTCGTCGTTACACACATATTCAGTTTATGGTATTCTCAGTATCCTCCTGTAGAAACACATTTCTGTTGCTTCAACTCCCTTCCTCATCTTTGAGGAGATTGAGCATTCACCACCATAGGAAGAAAGTACTGGATTGTTTTGTGTTGTCAGTTTTTCACAATGGCAGTGAATGCTGGACAATATCATCATAGATGAAGGAAAAACTTGAAGCAACTGAAATGGGGTTCTACACAAGGATGCTGCGAATATCATGAATTGAGCATGTGAGCAATGATGAGTTCCTAGAAATGATGGAAACAAAAAGGAAATTAATACTGAGCATCAGGAAGAGACAACTGAACTTCCTGTGACATGCAATGTGAAAGAAGGGCTTGGAGAACCTGATACTAACAGGCCAGATACAAGGGAAAAGCGACAGGGGAAAGCAACGGATAACATACTTGAAGGACCTAATCAGGTGGATGACGGAACGAGGGTCGCATGGTGTAACAGGAAAAGGCGTGCTAAGAGCCACTAGCGATAAGGAGACGTGGAAAGCCATGATCGCCTACGCTCTGAAGAGACAGGCCACATAGAAGAAAAAGTAAGGCATATATCACGTAACTATTCAATACACTTTTCTATTTTTTTAAACGAAGTTTTTCTATCTTTTAATATTCTGCTTAGCTTTTAGAATGAATTATTTGTTATTCCAATGCGTGGATTTCAGTGCGCATTTTCCGTCCTCTCTTAAAACACTACACAGATATTTAATTTTTTATGCTTGGTTTATTTTGGTATCCTGATTTGTAATTAGCATTTTGGACTCATCCTTTTGCTAACGACCATGCATTCTGTCCTCTTGCAGTTTAGTCATTTCTTCTCTGCTTCCTTTACTGCCTAATGCCTTGACCAAGCCACGTCACAACAGCGAATTAACTGACACAAGATGTCGTCAAACATAACTAACAGAACAAGACTGTGGTGGCTAAATAAAGAGTATAATTCAAAATTCCCTAGGAGGTTACTAACTTAAATATCTGATTAAGACTGAATAGTAGAATAGTTGAAAACACTGTGATTATACGAATCAAGATGACAACACAAACGATAGTAATTTAGTGTATTAGTCAGTTCACTGCCGTATGTGATACACGCTTGGGCGATCATGTCTCGAGAGAAACATGACTGACTGGACATAATCTTCCCGCAGTAGGTTGCCATTACTTTCTGTGGTAGACTAGTTGCCAACCAAAGCTATAGAACTCAATTTGTTCTGTATTTAACCCATAGTTGGAGAAAGAAACTACGGATTAATACCTTTCCCAAGAGTATTTATGCGAAAGTGAAAGCAACGAATTCAACTGGAATTCGAACTTGGTTCTCTGATTTCTCGTTACGAGCCGATATTTACTGCACCACAACGCACATTCCGTGTATGCTAATGCAAATAATGTTTCTAAAAAGACTAAAGCAAAAATATATAATATTATATATATATATATGTGTGTGTGTGTGTGTGTGTGTGTGTGTGTGTGTGTGTGTGTGTTAGCTGAAAGTGGCCCAGTTCTTACTTTCCAGTCTTGTTAAAGATTAAAAGCATCTAGGCGGCCTCGTGAGTAATAATTTTTTTCCATTCTACAATCCCTTTCCCACAGACGAAATATCGCAAGTTTGTCGCTATCCTATCTCTATTTTCATGGAAAATGTTCTGACAAGTTACACTCATTAGTTCCAATAGTTCAGACCTTCACAGCGAAGACCCGCCATGGCACATTCACTGAGAAACATCATCCTCATCACCTTCGTACTTCATTAGTAATATTAGTATATGTCACTTCGGGGTGACTAGATACTGGTAACTATGGAAGAAAGAAATAGTCTCCCAGTTTTTTACTTCCCCCACTATGGGCATTATTATATCCACGATATAACAGCATATTTCACGGAGGAAACCGAATGGCTCAAAGGAGAGGAATAACATATACACTTTGTTCTCAGAGAGAGTTTTGTACCATTAAGTCATATACAAAATTATATATGCATATTTACATTTGTCTCAGGCAGAAAAACTCTAATATGCTAGCAAAAACAAGCAAAATAAAAGGGGACGGAAAAAGAGAGTCTTACTTGTAATAATTACAAACGGAAATTCTAGTTGCTGGAGATACTTCTGTGTTTCTGGAGAAGCCATATTTAGGATTCCAAGTTCGAGCAGATCGGATTTATCTGATATGACACTAGCAGGTACATATTCTGCAAACAGCAAAAGGGCGGGTAATTTTTTTCTTTTTTTCCAAATTGAGAACTGCGAGCCGAAGTGAACTTCTATATCTGTGGAAGATGTATTTTCATACAAAAACTGGACCGGGCAGAACGAACAACTCTTGTGTCTTGACTCCATGAAATTAGCTGGCGAACTAACCACTTTCAACACTCTATGAAGTGACATCACTAAGCGTTCGTCACGTGATCCACGTGATTTCATCTAAATAAAAAATCTTCGAAGATCAAGTGTTGAGGTGTAATTTTTAGATGTATAACTATACAGGTAACTTTTATTTTAAAAATACAAAACTTAGTACAAGATTCGTTTTGTGACCAGGCCTGAATCTTAAGATAATAAATCATCATCATCTGCAGCAGCAGCCCCAATGACTAGTTATGGTTGTAGGGGAGCAGCGTGAATGAGAACTTCACTCGTTCTTTCAACATATTGGAGATATATTTATCCATCCCTTCCCAATTCAAAACGCTGTTCTCCAACTTGAAGACTCATCTTGTTCACGAACAGACGCCCGTTGATTCTATTGGAGCCGAACATTGGCAATGATATTGACATCAATCTAGGAAGCCCTTTACCCGACAACGCTGCGTCAACACAGCACTGACAGCTAGGGAGCTCAGTTTACACCATTGTTCTAGAGGGTCGTTAACTCTAATTATAACCGAACCTATATCTACTATTTGACTATTTTTTCACGCATGCGATGGATTTCCTCATGCGTTACCACAGCTGCTTTACTTCTATCCTTGAATCTTGACATGCCATACAGTTCTCTTGGCAACTCTGATCATCTTGTGGTTTTTGTTAATATCTATTTCCACTCCTTACAGGAACCACCTACCAGCAGAATATTTCACTGCTACCAAAACGCCAACTGGGGCTCGTTCCGCAACTTTCTTTGTGATGTCACCTGGAACAAAGTTTTTAGACTCCATGTTGAAAACTGTGCCTCTGAGGTCTTTTCCTGGGTGAAATCCGGTATCTGTGCTTTCATCCCAACCAAGAAATTCCGACATAAACCTCATTCCTCTTCTTGGTTCTTTCCTGATTACTCAGCAGCTATTGCCTACAGGAATTACTTCTTCCGGCTTTTCCCGGAACGACGCGTCTGAATATATAAGGCGCCTTTTTGTCTCTGCTCGTAATGAATACAAGCGTCTCGTAAATGATGCTAAGTTTTTGTTTGCTGATAGAATGAAGCAGCGTATAGCATTCCGCAAGTTTGGTTTCAAAAATTACTTGCAGCTCTACAAAAGTGTGCTAAACAGCAGCAAACCCTCAATTCCTGCTTTATTCAATCAATTTGAGGTCCTCATATCCACAGCAAAGTTGAATGCTTTACTCGCAAATTCTACTCAAACTCCACACTTGACTAGTCTGGATTTCCCATACTCGAATTACACCTAGAACTGAGGCTTAGCTGAGTTATATATATATATATATATATATATATATAAACCTGAATCTAACAAAATTTCTAAGCTTTAAGGCTAGCGAAGGTGATGGTATTCCAGTCATTGTCTCAAATAAATGGGCACCTGAACTCTTTCCTTTTGTCTCAAAACTTTACAACAATTACCTTGCTGCTTGCTGTTTTCCTGGTTGTTGAAAGTCCTTCTCTGTAGTTCATGATTTAAAGATTCTAGACCGCCCTCTGACAGCATTAGTAATCGTTCAATTGGCAAATTGTTCGAGTCTATTATCAGTGCTGAAACACTTCCTCATCTGATATTCAAGAACCGATTTCTTGTTCCGAGCCGATATCCAATGCACCACAACGCACATCCTGCTGATAATAATCCAAAATATCTCTGCAACTCATATCATGGAAATATCTTACTTTCCAATAACACTGACAAATGTACATAAACCTGTCCAGTCATGAAATAAGAGATGACCAGATGAAATTCCTAAATCGAGGACCAAATTGTCATCGCCAACTGAAATTTAACCTTCTCACAAAAAAGACTGAAATTGAAATTCTACTCTTTAGACCAACTAAAAAATGACAAATTAATAAAACTCCACCCAGATCTCAAACATTTCCTCAGGGTGAAAGGTCTAAAAGATCGTTCTCCACGCAGTATCTACAACCACACCCCAACAAAACTTGCAAATGCTGCTAAAGAACTAAAAAAAACAGCCCTAATATTGTCATCCAAAGAGCACTTACGTAATTTTGGATAAATTAAATTACCACACAAAATTACAGCACTTCATCGATGACCGATCTAAATTTAAAAGATTAAACGGAAACCCCACTGAAAATCTGAAAACTTACGTTAATAAACTTGTAATATCCAACAATGCTGTCGTAGAATCCATGAAAATTAATCAAATTATTGGTAATTATCAACCTGAATACTTATACGGAAATGTGAAAATTAATAAACCTGGATACCCCTTACGGTCTATAATTTCTCATATTCCAACACCAGTATATCGATAATCAAAATTTCTTAATGATATCATCACCACAGACTTTTCTACCAATTACAGTATTAAGTCAACCCATGAATTCCTTCGAATTCTTAAATCCACTACACCAAACCAAAGCACATTCGCATCGCTTGATGTCAAAACTCTATTTACTAATATGCCTGTTACTGAAACTATTGACATAATAATTAACTCTGTATATAAACATAATTCAATTCCACCCCAAGCTATCAATTCAAATATTCGTTAAAAAACTTTTACTTACCTGCTCAAACTAAAGTTCGTTTTTACGGCAATTATGGCAATATTTACACGCAAACTAATGGTGTAAGTATGGGAATCCCTCTTGGTCTGTGCTTCTCAAACTTTTATATGTTCCATGTCGAAAACATATGTTTTTAAAAGTTACCAAACCAAAAATATAAGTTCGGCTAGCAGTGTAGTACGGCGTTGCTCGGGTGTAATAAAAGCTTTAAAACTAATCCATGGTCCTGGAGCTCAGACTCTTTGGATGTTGGCACGAAAGACTAAAAATCAATAGTTGTTTCCAGTTAAAACGAAAACCGTAGACTGAAAGAAAAATGAATGGAAGTAAGTCTAATTTTGATTTCCTGGTATCGATATCAAATAAGTTTTTTGTCGTAAACTGAATTTTGAAGACTAAATAAGTCCGCTGAGTAAATGGTATCATGGCTGAGACTAAGAACTACAATTATACCTATTTAGAGCCAAACGCGAAGCAAAAACTAAAATAAAAGGGCTGAAAAAATACAGACATACAGGCAGATACACAGACACACACAAACATCTTGCCTTTTATATATATATAATATCTAGCTATTGGGCGTGTTTATACGCGCTAAAAAGCCTGCCTTCTTCTGCCAGACGCTCGTGGCCTAGAGGTAGAATCGCCGACTGACGCCGATGCGGTCGGGTTTTGATCCTGGGTTAGGAAGCCGTACTGATGTATGCAGATGACTATAGTATATATATATATATATATATATATATATATATATATATATATATATGACTATAGTATATCTATACATATATATATATGACTATAGTATATATATATATATTATCGATTTTCTGCACTATTGTAAGAACTGCAACCTTGAAACTTCTGAATATCGTTTCTTATGAGTTTGTCTATGAGTGTATCAAATTTGATTAAAATCGGACCACTCCTTCTATAACCCGATTATAGATTTTCGATATTTATCGGGAGTACCTCGACACAAAACCTAGCTAAGAACACTCTCAGACGCTTATAGTACAACTGTGTAAATCTCCAAGAAAATCGGTTCAGCCGTTTCGGAGTCTATAGGTAACGGACACACACACAGACAAAGTTCCATTTATAAATAAATTTAGATACGTTGATGATATTTTTTCTTTTAGCTGACAACAAAACCGAAATCGACAATCTTAAAACTACTTTTGAAAAAATTTTGTTCTCAACTTCACACATGAGCTTAGCCAAAAAACAAACTCCCATTTCTGGATGTTCTTGTAAATTCTTGTAACAATATTTTCACTACTTCCGTAAATAAAAACCCACGAGGAACAATTCTTGCCACCTTAATTTTGTTAGTACTCTTCAATACAAATTGACCTTATTGAACATTTCCTTACGAGAGCTTCTTCTTCTTCTTCTTCTTCTATGTGCCCTGTCCTTTCAGGACGTAGGCGGTCATGGTTCTCCACGTCTCCCTATCCCTTGTAGCTCCTAGTATGTTTGCTCCCGTTACTCCTGTCAACCCCCGTTCCGTCAGCCACCTGATCAGGCCCTGCAAATATGTTATCCGCTGCCTTCCTCTGTCTCTCCTTCCTTCTATCTGACCAGTCAGTATCAGGTTATCCAGGCTCTCCTTCCTCATTGCGTGTCCCAGGAACTTCAGTTCTCTTCCTGATGCTCAGTATCAATTACCTTTTTGTTGCCATTCTTTCCAACACCTCATTGTTGCTTGCGTGCTCAGTCCACGATATCCGCAGCATCCTTCTGTAGAACCACATTTCGGCGGCTTCCAGTTTTGTCCTCATTTTCGATGATATTGTCCAGCATTCACTGCTGTATTGAAGAACTGACATCACGTAGCAGTCCAGCACTCTTTTCTTTGTTTCCAGTGAGATTTTCCTCTGTGTTAGTATTTTGCTCAGCTTCTGGAACGCGTCTTTTGCCATGCCAATTCGACTTCGGATCTCTGTGTCGCATTTTCCATCTCAAGTTAGGACACTTCCTAGGTATTTAAATTTTTGTACTTGCTTGATTCTGGTATCTCCCACATTTATTTGGCATTTTGGGTTGTACCTTTTTCTGATGACCATGCACTCAGTTTTCGTAAAGTTTATTTGTAGTCCTTTTTTGTCACTCTCCACCGCTACCTTCTGTATGAGGTCTTGTAGTTTCCTTTACGTGTCCGCAATCAGCACTGTATCGTCTGCGTACCTATGTTATTCAAATTGTGTCCACCAATAATAAATCCTGGCGTGTCATCTAGGGTCCTCAAGATATTCTCGTTGTACAGGTTGAACAAATCTGGTGAAAAGACACATCCTTGTCTTACGCCTCTTTCTATCTTTGTAAATCTACTGAGATCGTTACCTGTCCGTATACATGCCGTTTCCTGCCAGTAAAGATTCTTGATCACTCTTATGTCTTTGCCGAAAATATCTAGGTTGCCGAGCATCTCCATCAATTCTTTGTGTCGTATCTTGTCGAATGAGACTCACGGTATCTATAATCCTACGAGAGCTTACGAGAATTTATCTTCTGGACGGTTTTTCTTCAAAGAACTCCACAACTTGAAACAAACAACAGCTTTCCAAATTATTTACTTGACTACCATATCAAACTTTTTCTTCGTAACGTAACCAACGGCAACTACAAACACGTGAACAAAAACAATAACATTAATATTTTTTGCAAAAATCAAATGCACAATAATTGCAGACAGGACGAATCTTCACCTCGCAATATCATCCAAAACATCACCCAATTCAAATAAGAAAATTAAATTGTCTATTATGTAAACCCGTAAACAATTACATTGGCTACACCACCACAAAAGTAACGAGAAGATTGACATTGCACCTTTCCCAAAACAGTTCCATCCGATCTCATTTAAACATACATCGAGATCTTCCTGAATCCATCCGTAATATACTTGTTGATAACACATACATAATAGTACCATCCACGTGCAAAAGGTTAAAAATAATAAAAAGGCGAAATTATATCACTTAATAACATCAATACAGTAACAATGTGCTTACCGTGTTCGGAACTTAATACACACAAAACACTATATACATAAACATTACACATGTTTATTTACAAGTAAAACAATATTAATTCTTGATAAAGGCTAAAAGTAAAGCCAAAAGCGATCGAAAGTACTTTGAACAATTCTTATATAATTTGAGCACCGAAAAGAAAAAAAATCATAACACATGAAAGATGACGTAAAAAAACTTAATATCTTGTCTGTCATTTTTAATGAAAATTGCATATATATAATGTGTGTGTGTGTGTGTGTGTGCGCGTGTGTGTGTGTGCGCGCACGCGCACAAATGTAAAAATTTCCAAACTTCCCAACATAGAGCTAAATTGGAAAACTTTCTTTATCAGGCTGAGAATATTTAAGCCCAATTTTTTATGCGGGTCGGAGTTTGTTTTTTTTTTCTGTTTTTTTTTTTGTTTTTTTTTGGTTTTTTTTTTTTTTTTCATAATGCCGTATCTCTTCAGGACATAAGCGATCATGGTTATCCGCTAATTTCGATCTTTTTTTAATGTCATATATTTTCAGGGTGTATTGGATCATGATTCTACATATATTTCATATTTAATACCAGATTTCCAGGACATAAGCGATCATGGTTATCCGCTAATTTCGATCCTTTTTCAATGTCATAAATTTTAGGGTGTAGGGGATCATGATTCTACATATATTTCATATTTAACACCAGATTTCCAGGACATAAGCGATCATGGTTATCCGCTAATTTCGATCCTTTTTTAATGTCATAAATTTTTAGGGGATCATGATTCTACATATATTTCATATTTAATACCAGATTTCAGGACATAAGCGATCATGGTTATCCGCTAATTTCGATCTTTTTTTAATGTCATATATTTAGGTGTAGGGGATCATGATTCTACATATATTTCATATTTAATACCAGATTTCCAGGACATAAGCGATCACATATCCGGCCAATTTCGATCTTTTTTTAATGTCATATATTTTCAGGGTGTAGGGGATCATGATTCTACATATATTTCATATTTAATACCAGATTTCCAGGACATAAGCGATCATGGTTATCCACACTTGGATCTTTTTTTAATGGCATATATTTTCAGGATGTAGGGACGATTCTACATATATTTCATATTTAATACCAGATTTCCAGGACATAAGCGATCATGTCATCTGCCAATTGACTTTTTTTTAATGTCATATATTTTCAGTGATCATGATTCTACATATATTTCATATTTAATACCAGATTTGTGTGACACAAGCGATCATGGTTATCCGCCAATTTCGATCTTTTTTTAATGGCATATATTTTCAGGATGTAGGGGATCATGATTCTACATATATTTCATATTTAATACCAGATTTGCGGACATAAGCGATCATGGTTATCCGCTACAATTTCGATCTTTTTTTAATGTCATATATTTTCAGGGTGTAGGGGATCATGATTCTACAGTATTTCATATTTAATACCAGATTTCCAGGACATAAGCGACTGCGGTTATCCGCTAATTTCTGATCTTTTTTTTAATGTCATATATTTTCAGGATGTAGGGGACTGCGATTCTACATATTTCATATTTAATACCAGATTTCCAGGACATAAGCGATCATGGTTATCCGCCAATTTCTGATCTTTTTTTAATGTCATATATTTTCAGGGTGTAGGGATCATGATTCTACATATATTTCATATTTAATACCAGATTTCCAGGACATAAGCGATCATGGTTATCCGCTAATTTCGATCTTTTTTTAATGGCATATATTTTCAGGATGTAGACTGCGATTCTACACATTTACATTTAATACCAGATTTCCAGGACATAAGCGATCATGGTTATCCGCTAATTTCGATCTTTAATGGTATATATTTTCAGGATGTAGGGGATCATGATTCTACATATATTTCATATTTAATACCAGATTTCCAGGACATGTTGATCATGGTTATCCGCTAATTTCGATCTTTTTTTAATGTCATATATTTTCAGGTGTAGGGATCATGATTCTACATATATTTCATATTTAATACCAGATTTCCAGGACATAAGCGATCATGGTTATCCGCTAATTTCGATCTTTTTTTAATGTCATATATTTTCAGGGTGTAGGGGATCATGATTCTACACATATTTCATATTTAATACCAGATTTCCAGGACATAAGCGATCATGGTTTTCCGCACACTCCTTTTTTATGTAGTTTTTTTAGCACATTAGATATGATGTATCTCCACATACCCACCAAAGAAAACTAAAAAAAAAATATCGCTACCGATTATAACTATTCAGATATTCCTTTTCTTTATTTGTATATTATCATGACTTTTTGGGAAAGACTGCTCAGAGAGTCGATACTCAAAACAATCCCATGCCACTGAAGCCTTCATGATCCCAATTTGGACATTTATTTCACCATGTGAACGTAATTCATTCAAACTGTTAAGAATTCTTTGATTTGTGAGTGTCAACGATTAATATACAGAGTGCGGTGGATAAATTGTCGTTTAGCAAAATGAAAACAGACATCATTTTAACAGATATTCAGGGTGCGATGAATAAACTGTCATCTAAATGACACCAAGATAAAAATAACTGGCCTCATTTTAACAGATATATAGGATACTATGGATAAATTTTCATCTAAGGTTTTACTTTTTTAATCATTTCACCCCGGGCAAGGGGTAAATGTAAATGCCACTGATGTGCGGTGGGGGGGGGCTACATAACTGAAAAAAAATTAATTAGAGGAGGTAGAAGAGGATTACAAACCAATTAGGAAGAAGCAATAGAAAGATGAAAATGCAGGTGTGATGACAGTTGCAAGGGGGGGAGAGAAAGGGAAGGATATACGGGGTGGGGGAAGGGCTAGAGTCAAGTGGTTAGTAGATGAGTATTGACCTTGTATTTAAATTTCTGGAGGTTGTAGCCGTCAGGAAAGCAAGAATATGGGAATGCCGCAAAAATGAAAATAGAACTCTGGCTATTCCCAGTTGAAAACAATATAGGCACTTACCAGTTGGGCTGCACGTCATTATTAAGAAGATCTAGAGGAAAATTTCGAAACCAGATTTCTTGGTGAAAATGTTCTAAAATATTACTAAAACAACAGATAATTTACAAAAAATCTGAGTAAAATTAGTTCTATAATGATAAGCATATTTTTTTATTAATTAAACATTCAATAATGTGGACTTTTTTCAAATAAAATTGTTCTTTTGATGATGTTGAATTTTTAGTGAAACATATCAAGCTATACTTTCAAAGTTGTTTTACACATACATATATTTTTTTTAATCATTTCACCTCGAGCAAGGCGGAAACGCCACTGATGTGCAGGGGGCTACATAAATGTCAAATGATTAATTAGAAAAGAGTGAGGAGTACAACCTAGTTAGAAAGGAACAATAGAAAGCTGAGAAAGCAGGTGCGATGACAGATACATAGGTGGAGAGAAAGGGAAGGTTATACAGGGGTGGGGAGAGAGCTAGAGTCCAGTGGTTAGTAGATGAGTATTGACTTTGCATTTAAATTTCTGGAGGTTGTAGCCGTCAGGAAAGCAAGAATACGGGAGCGAGTTCCACAGGCGGGAAGTGCGAGAGAAGAAGCTGCAGGAGTAGAATTGTCGTCTGCATTTGGCTAACCTGACTGTGAATGGGTGGGACCCAGTTGCCAGTCTGGTTGCACGAGTAAACACCTGTTGAGGAGGCATCAGTGACTTAAGTTCGTCTGAGCAGAAGCCATGAAAGTATTTATAGAACAGACAAAGGGAGGCCACCTTTCGACGATGGGGAAGTGGCTGCAGTCGAGCCGCCAGATCAGTACCTATCACATTACAGACTCTCCTTTGGAGCCTGTCAAGAACACTTAGGAGAAGGGTATAAGAAAAAACAATATTGTGTAACACATTGTCAGCTTATGGTTCACGGGAACCATATATAGCTTTATTCTCTCATCGGTCGTCCAAAATGCACAGTACTGCCGTTGATCGATAGAATGATTTGTTCGACCCTGACCTATTTTACTCCACGTTGTGATTAGATTGATTGTAAGTAGGCCAAGATCGATCCGTCGCCAGTATCCTCATTGTGGGCTGGTTCAAGCAGAATGAAGACATACAGTAAAAACAAAATAACACTTGAATTAATATAAAAAATATATCACTATTTTTATATCGAGTTTTACGTACAGGGGTTTGTTAGTAGCTGTTAACATGCAGGGTTGTCAACCTAAATTGTCCCCACATCGGACGTGACACTTGGTTATGCTGGTAAGGTTTGGCTTGAGAATTTAGAGAAGTTTGTTCAGCTGATTTGGTTAAGTTTGGCTCAAGGCTGGTGTCGGAGTTAGGCTTCGGCAGTTAGTCACGTACGTTGTCTAGTCGGCGGCTGGAACAGTTTTATGGTATCTCTAGTCTTTCTTGTTTTCTGTTTAATTCGTTTTGTGCATTCATATTTATTGGTGTCGGCCAAAAACTGGTGTGGAGGTATGAGGCAGTTGGGGAATTGGTATTTTCACCCTACCTGTCATCTTTACTGCCTTTGGTTCTGAGAAATAATTATTTCCCAGTTTGGTAGTTCCCTCCTTTCTCGGGTGAGGGTTGTAAGCATTACTCCGCCCACAACTTCTTACCCCGCCTTGGTGAGTTGTCTGTGCCCACTGCTCTTCAGTGGGTGCAGGCAGCTCCTTCTTCCTTAATCTCTCTTCTAAAAAAAAACAGCTATCGTTTCATATGCACTTTTTTCTTCTTTCTAGTGTGAAAGTTGAATACTATAAGTGGCCTTCTCTACCCTTTTTTCGATCTAAGCTCACTTTCTCAACGCCTTGTAGCTTACACTATGGCAATAATCATTCAGCAGAATGTCAAAATTCCACCATGTGTTTTTATCGAAACAAACTAGTCGGTATCTATTGTTTTCAATCCTGCCACCTCTGCAGGAAAATTCGCCAAATCTGTTTTATATATTTTTTTTCCTGTCCGAAATAACACGCAGGACACCTGGCTTTTTGACAAGCAACCTTTTCACCACTTAACTGACATTTAGAATTTTTACCGGTTTAATCAACTGTCAATACCTCGCCCATTGTACAATTTAGTATTGTTCTTAGCTGGCCACCTGATTCGCTTTTATAATTCTCAATTTCTGGGAACGAACTGTCTTGTTCTTTATATCTTTAACCCTTTTCATAAGTTTATCAGTATACCATTTTGTATATTAAAAAAAAAATTATTACCCGCAACCAAATAGTCCCACAAAAACAGGGTGCATATTTCGAATAAAAAGTACCGAATATAACATTGAAATATCTTTACTTAAAATATAAGAATGCTCAATTTTAAATATTTTTTTAAAAAAACCTTTCAATACACACAAAAAAAAATATCGCTTTCTATTTACAGCCGGTTTCAGGCATAACAATTTTCAAAATGGACGTTTACCTTGGGTACTCTTGAAATTTGTCTATTTTATTCTTTTTGTTATCTTTTTGGAAAGAAAACACCTTTAGTTGAATTAGTATAAAAAAAATAAAATCTGAGAAAGACATTGCAATCTATATATATATATAGAGAGAGAAGTTAAAAATCATAGAATTATTGGCTTAAGAAGCAAAACAAATTATTCAGAAGTGTCAGTATATTGGCACTATTTTTTTGAAAAACATCCAAAATGAATTCAGAAGTGTCCAAAATAAAAAATAAACAAACGCTACCTTGAAAATTGCTATTCATATAATGTGAACATCTGACCGAGAGGTTAAAATATTGACATTCTGACCATGAGAGCTGATTGAGAAAAAAATTGATTTATAAAGGTGAATTGATAAGAGTGACCATGTAGAAAAATACCTGACAAACATACCAGCGGTTAACCCAAGACTTCTGAGCCAAACTTTAGAAATTGTCTTGGATTTTCTAGCATGAAGTCATAAGCCATCATGACTGAGGGATTCAGTGTACCACATTTTGTGATTTCTCCCAAGAATTGTAACAACAGTTTACTCAACATCAGTCAGTCAGTTAAGTGCCATACGTGATACACACTTGGGTGATCATGTCTGTTTCGAGACTGACTGGGCAGATTATCTCGCAGTAGGTTGCCATTGCTTTCTGCGGTAGATTGGTTACCGACCAAGGCTATAGAACCCAATCTGTCTTCCTATTTAACCCATAACTGGAAGGAAGAGACGGATTAATACCTTTCCCAAGGGTATTTGCATTTAAGTGAATGCAATGAATTCGGCTGGGATTCGAACGCAGCTCCCTGATTTCTCGTTCCAAGCTGATATCCACTGCACCACAACGCACATCTGCATTTTTACTCAACATAGTTGAAGTAAAAACCAATAATTGACTTCATGGTTGTTGAAAAAAATACCAATGTACCTGAGTAGAATTAACAAGCTGTGTGAGCAGATGGATTTACTCAGAAACGAGCTGCCATCCACCAAAAATATGAGAGTTAAATTTTACAATTTCAAGCTTTTAAACTTCATAAAACTATTGCTCCTTTTAATCTCATAAATAAAACAAAATCAGCTGTTTGCTAAAGAAAAATTTTTGTACTATCTGGAGATTCAGTTAAGTGCGATACGTGATACACACTTGGTCAATCATGTCTTTTTGATTCATGATTGATAAGACAGAAAATCTTTCCACAGTAGGCTGCCATTACTTTCTGTGGTAAACTGGTTGCTAACCAAGGCTACAGAACCCAATCTGTCTTCCTTATTTAACCCATAGCTGGAGAGAGAAGTGACGGATTAATACCTTTCCCAGAGTTATTTGTGTGTAAGTGAATGCAATGAATCCAACTGGAATTTGAACTCAGCTCTCTAGTTTCTTATTCCGAGCTGATATCCACTGCATCACTATGCAAATCTGATGATTAAACAATTAAAAATTCAAGTAATTTTGCCAATCAGGAAAAACAAAAATAAATAAAGACAAAAAGATTGATTCAAAAGTTTTTTTTCCAAAATTTCAAGAGTAAAACAAAACACACATTTCAAAAATAGTTTTTTTTATTTCTGTTACGATTTTTGTCATGGAAAAAAAGGAGGGTAGAAAAAATTCTTATTAAAAATTATACTATGAAAAAATATTTTTTCAGAATGTTTTATTTTTCTCTCGCCCAAAGTCAGGTCATAAAACACCATTTGTATCTACTTGTTGTATTTGTAAAATCCCTCTCCAGACTTGCGTCCAAGTTTTCCTTCAGCTACAAGTTTGTCAATTAATGGAGAGGAATCAAAGAGTGGATTGTCAGGGTAAGCTTCATGCCAACCTGTGCAACAATAGAGAGAAAGAAAACGGTAAGAAGTTATATGCAAAACTGACCGAGTCAAAGAGCTACAAGGGAATTCGATTGATGAAGAACAAACAACAAACATTTTTTTTTCACAAAAATCTCTAGATTTTAATCATTTGGAGGTCATTACCATTGTAAAGTTTAAATAAATAATAGCATATTCCTACTTAATTGCTGTATCTCTTCAGGGTGTAAGCAAATAAGGCTCTCCACAACTTTACTATCTTTAATACCTATAAACTGTATAATGTTGTGATTATGCTTGAGAAATCTAATGAAGTGGTTTTCCTATTACTTTCTTTAGAGGTCAGAGGCAGCAAGGTCACAGCATATTACATTTGAAATGGTTAAATGTAACCGTAAGTTCTATACTAACAGTTTATTCATCAATCATTATCTTCTTAATCCTGTTCTTTTTGTTGCTCTCACTCGTTAATAAAGTTTTTTTTTTCACATATTCTCTCACACTCAGTAAACCTTCATGTGTTAGTGGCTTTTCTGCCTTACTTGGGTTTAAATGATTCAAAATAAATCATCCTTCTAGACTTTTTGCCAACTCATATACTCTACTATTTAATCTAGAAGAGATGGATTAATGCCTTTTTTTATTTATTTTTTTTTTAATTGTTTCACCCCAAGCAAGGCGGTACTGCCACTGATGCACAGGGGGCTACATAAGAGCAAAAGTTTAGGCAAGCGGAGAACAAAGAGAAAGACAGCCCCAGCTACACTGAGTGTCAAAGAAAGGGCAAGAGAAGGATGGAAACAGGTGTAAAGACAGTTGCTAAGGCAAAGATAAAGAAAAACATACAACAAGATGCACAGTGTGATGTAGAAAGAACTGGAGTCAAGTGGATATGCAATGGTTATTAACTTTGCATTTAAATATCTGGAGAATGAAGCTGTCAAGAAAGCAAGAAGATGGAAGAGAGTTCCACAGGCGGGAAGTGCAGGAAAAGAAGCTGCAGGAGTAGAATTGACGGCTGCATTTGGTTGCTCAAACTGTAAGTGGGTGAGACCTTGTTGCCAGTCTGGTTGCACGAGTAAATTCTAGTGGTGGGGGCACCAGTGACTTAAGTTTGTCGGGGTAAAAGCCATGAAAATATTTGTAGAATAGACAGAGGGAAGCCACATCCCGCCGGTGAGAAAGTGGCTGGAGTCGAGCGGCCAAGTCAGGACCTATCATGTTACAGATTCTCCTTTGGAGCTTATCGAGAACACTAAAATGAACAGCTGGGATACTTGACCAGATATAACAGCAGTATTCTATGCACGGACGAATGTTTCCTAAGACTATGAGAGTGAAATGAATATAAACAAGATCAGCTGGAAATTAAATGCTTTGCCAGTTTCTTTTTCCATACAACTACTAGTCCACCTATAGCTGCAATAACATTAGCAGTTTCATTGCCTTGCTTGGGGTGAAATGAGAAAAATAAAATCTCATCCTCTACTCTACATACGCTATTTCTTTTTCTTAACGCCTTCATAAGGTTTAAAAAAGCTGATGATCAAGTTCTGTTTCCACTTGGATTTTAAAGTAATATAATTTATGCTTGTATTCTGGGCTTAATTACAACGAACAGATTTTTCTTCATGCACCATATCCTCTCAAGATGTCAACAATCATGGCTCTCCACAATTTCCTGTCTTTTACAGCTCTTTCATCTTTTTGTTATTTAACCCAAACCCTGTTCTGTTCCATCCATTGGCTTAAGCTTGCTAGATTATGCAGCATTTTCCTCTGTTCCTCTTGCTTTTAATCCGTCCTGTGAGTAGATTCAGTCAGTTAAGTGCCATACACGATACACACTTGGACAATCATGTCCCAAAAGAGACATGACTGACGAGGCAGAAGATTTTTCCGCAGTAGTTTGTCATTAATTTCTGCAGTAGACTAGTTGGCAACCAAGGCTATAGAGCCCTGTTATTTAACTCATAGCTGGAAGGAAGAGATGAATTAATACCTTTCCCAATGGTTTTGAATTTATAAACAAACTTTTCCTAATGTTAAAATGCCCAGCTAGCATCAAATCAGCTAGTGTCCAAATGTCAACCGGCGCCAAAACAACCTTGATTAATAGTTCCATTCCGATGCATTCATGACTATAACTCTTGAAACCAAAAGGTACAGCAGAATTTATTTTATATAAAGATACTAGCAGTATAGCCCGGCGTTGCTCGGGTGTAATGAAAGCTTGAAAACTAATCCATGGTCCTGGAGCTCAAACTCAGCTTAAAAAATATTTGTGTGAAGTTTGGTGAGAATCTGATAAAAATTGTGGATTTGTATAAAGGACATACAGACAGATAAACAGACACACACACACACAAACATCTTGCTTATATATATATATATATATATATATATATATATATATATATTATCAATTTTCTGCACTATTGTAAGAACTGCAACCTTGAAATTTCTGAATATCGTTTCTTATGTCTTTGTCTATGAGTGTATTGAATTTGATTAAAATCAGACTCCTTCTATAACCCGATATCTTGATTATCGATTTTGATATTTCTCAGGGGTACCTCAACACAAAACCTAGCTAAGAACACTCACAGATGCTTATAGTACAACTGTGTAAATTTTCAACAAAATCGGTTCAGCCATTTCAGAATCTATAGTTAACAGACACACACAGACACACACACAGACAAAGCTCTATTTATATTTTAGTTTAGATTTAGATAAAGATATACATAAGTGTTACGGGTCGCATAACACAAAACACAAAGAAATGTATTAGCACAATAAAGGGCAGGTAAAAAATGAAATTACATCGACAAACTAAAACAGAATTTATTTACATATATTGCAAATAAGGTTCACAATAAAACTGGGTAGAGATTTAAAACAGCATAAGTTCTGATAAGTACAATTTAAATGTGATAACCCTAAAAAGTCAGTCAGTTAAGTGTCATACATGGTGCACGCTTGGGTGATCATGTCTCGAAAAAGACATGACTGACTGGGCAGAAAATTATCTCGCAGTAGGTTGCCATTGATTTCTGCGGTAGACTGGTTGCCAGCCAAGGCTATAGAACCCAATCTGTCCTATTATTTAACCCAAAAATGGAGGGAAGAGACGGATTAATACCTTTTCCAAGGGTATTTGCGTGTAAGTTTATACAAGGAATTCAAATGGAATTCAAACTTGACTCCCTGATTTCTCATTCCGAGCCGATATCCATTGCACCACAATGCACATCCAACCCTAACAAGTAGCAGTCAATATTAGATAATGTAAGTGGGTGAAGGAAAAAAATCTGCTTTAATTAAGGGGGTGGGGCGAGAGATTGGATCTAAGTTGTGTGGACAATGAAAATGGATTGTTTACTGCTAATAATGACAAGAAAAAGAATTCTAAATTTTTGGTCAGCAAAATCAACACAAAGAAGAAGCAGTATTTACCAATGATCGTTTCTGTTTAGGGTCTTTTGTGTAATAGATTCTTTCGGTCAAACAATTGTTCTGAATTAAGATGAGCCAGAGTTGAGCTCAGTTTGAACGCTGCTGTAGGTTCGGGCAACAGCAACTGAAAAAAACTAATCTATTCGGACTCCCATTTATATATATGTTTTTTAGATGCTCTTGAACCCTGTAAAAGTTTCTAGAGACTTCTAGACAGTTCCACAAAACTCTTTTTTTTCTATTATTACTAAATCTAAAGGGTTTGGTGAATGGGAAATTTTTGGATGGCAGAAACGAACCTAATAGCTCTAGAATTAATTCATAGATTTTATGCATTGTTTTGATTTTGTATTTACTAGTATATTGTGTTAAAAGCATAAGGAATACAGCAAAGTCATATATAATCATTAAATTTGTATATGAAAAGAGCTTTGGATTAAAGATCTGTAAATAGCTGTTCTGATACACCTTTACTATAAGAAAATATATGCTGCTTTTATCAAAACTCATCAGTCCTGGGCATGATGGTAAACTGCATTCGGCAGCAAGACCTCTGATTGGAAGGTTGTGAGGAGCATGGAACCACCTCTTAATTGCTGTTGTTCTCAGGTCCACCTTGACCCAGAGTGGTAGCACCTGTTTGGGTCCCAGCAATGAGTAAATAGTTAACCCCAAAACTGATGTCAAAACACTATGAAAATATAAAAATACACTTTTATAGAAATATCTGCATAAAAAAAGACTTTTATACAAAAATATTCATTTTTGAAAAAAAAATATCAACTACGCTTTTGAAGAAAAAATTATTATGATGACACATTTTTGAAGGAAAAAAAATTATTCTCAGGAAAGCATTTCTAAACACAAAACTAGAAGACATTTTCAGTTTTCTAAAATAAAAAGAATAAAAACAAAAAAATTTTAATTAAAATCTGACTAAATCAACCTTCTCACTATAATTGAACATTTAAAAAAATATATCTAAAAACCCTACCTTTTTGGCATTAAACAATCCACAGCGGTTGATATGCCATTAAACAAAACTCAAATTCAAAACTTCTCATAATACAATGCCTAGGGGAATATGATGGATAGATTTTTGTTTGTTTGTTTTATCAACCATTTGCAGGTTAGTTAAAGCTAGAAAATGTTTTAAAATTTAAAAATTTTTTTTTTCGCGATAAGAAAAACTATAACCAGAGGGAAAACCTTTCGAATTTAATTTATTTGGTCTACAGGTTTTCTATGGCTTAACCCCTTGCAGGTTATTTAAAGCCAGAAAATATTTTTAGATTGCAAAAATTGGTTGGGGTGGGGAATAATGATTTAGTTTTAGTAAATAAACAAATACAGTTAATATAGCTACAATCTCCAAAAGCTTAAATGCAATGTCAATTCCCATCTTTTATCTACTTGATTCCCATCCATCTCTTTTTTTTTCGACATCCGCTATAACTTTTTTATACTTTCACTGTAACCCCCTGTACACCAGTGGCATTTCTGCCCTGCTTAGAATGAAATGATAAAAAATATTTTTAGATTTAGAAATTGGTTGTGGGGTAGGGGGGATGGGGGGAGGGGATAATAATGAGTTAGTTTTAGTAATTAACTCATAACTGAAAGAACGGATGGATTCATACCTTGCTAAGGGCATTTTCATGTAAGCACATTTACTCACGCTCTGTCCTGCTATTTAACCAATAACTGGAGAGAAGGGACAGATTAATACCTTTCCCAAGGGTATTTGTGCGTAAGTGAATGCAATGGATTACCAGCTGAATCCATTGCAGTCACTTACGCACAAATACCCTTGGGAAAGGTATTAATCCGTCCCTTCTCTCCAGTTATTGGTTAAATAGCAGGACAGATTGGGTTCTATTGCCTTGGATGGCAACCAGTCTACCGCAGAAAGCAATGGCAACCTACTGCGGGATAATCTTCTGCCCAGTCAGTCATGTCTCTTTTGAGACATGATCGCCCAAGTGTGTTTTACATATGGCACTTAACTGACTGACTAGATTGGTATCAAGGTTTCACAATTTTAAAGTCAAAATAGTTAAATGTAACTGTCTCTTCTACTCTAACAGTTTCTTTTCTTGCACTTCCTGTTTGTGGAACTCCCTTTTGTTTGCTTGCTTCCCTGATTTTATCTACAAAAGATAAATGCAATGTCAATTGCCATCTTTTATCTTCTTTATTCCCATCCATCTCTTATCTTTTTTTTTTGACATCCTCTGTACCTTTTTTATTCTTTCACTGCAACCCCCTGTGCACCAGTGGCATTTCTGCCCTGCTTGGAATGAAATGATGATAAAAAACAACAACAAGAATCGGAACTTGGCTCACCAATTTCCAATTCTGAGCTGTTATCTATTACACCACCTGCACCTCCAAGCTTATAGCACCTGGTATTCCCAAGCAGTTAAACATCTAGATACTGGCCAGACTCAGCATAGGTTAATTTCAGGGATCATACAAGAACCAGTATGTCAATGTAATATTGCCATAATCCATTTGTACCATCAACTCTTTAAGGAGACAGAATGATTTTACACAAGATTTATATTATGACTAGGACCCCCACTTCTAAAATATTAAAAATATTCATATTTTTCAGTACTAATAAATGTTGTAGGTAGTGGGAAACATTAATCTACAAAATTATTTCCCAGAACACTTTTCCAATTTTTTTTATGAGCAGATCAGTTTATTTAAACAGGGCCAATTAAACTTTGCACAAAAAAGTTTGTTAAGAATAAAATAAAAAAAAAAAAAAAAAAAAAAAAGGAAAAACATTTTTGATACACCTTACTCTAATAAACTCAACCAAGAGGTAATTTTTTCTTAGACACTGATTTATTTTCCATATTTATTGCTTGGCAATAAGCAGTGGCAGATACATGACCTGAGAAATAAATCCTAGTCTGGATTGGACACTGGCTTTGATATATGAATCAGAAAAAATGATTATCAAGAATATCTGTTTATACAGAGTATGATAAAAAGTGGTTACACATATAAATCATTTTTCTTCCCCATCCCTATGTATACAACAAATGGAAAAGGTTTGTAGATTTTAAACAACTTGAACAATATGTATATAGTAAAGAGTTTTACTGAGGCAAGGTCATGAGATCAGACTGTCAGTGCCCAAAGGGACTACATTGAAGTCTAGAGTTTTATACCTACCCCTCATGAGATCTAAATACCAGCGCTTAAGAGGATGATATTCAAGGTGATAGTGGAAACAGTACGAGGACAGTTACCTCCTGGATAATTGCGTACCAGGACATTCGTGAACCTAGACAAATGCATCCTGGGACAACTGCATACCTCAGATAATTTTTTTGAAGCTCTTAAAGGCAATTACCATAAATTTGAAATAAAAGCATAGGTAGTAATCACTATTTATTTTTTTAAATGATATAAGAAATAAAACAATAAAATAAAATAAATAACATTGTCATTTTTTCCAGGTTTCATATCAAGAAAAAGCATATTTTTTTCTCTGAATATTTTGTCGAGCTGATTCATAAAACAATTGATGAAACTTGCCAGATATAAAAGTCAGTTGTAGAAAAGAAAGGAAAAAGATTTTTTTATCCGTTCAGCCATTTTACTTTAACTCTATTTTATATAAGTTTATTTTTTGTTATAAATGCAATGACATATTAACAATGTTAAAAAATGATGTTTCAAAAATTGAAAATTATTGTAGTTTCATAAATTAAAAGTTATGAATGTTGTGAACTACCCCTTTTAAGAAATTTATCTTGTTTTCAGTAGTATGCTTATCTAATAACACTATGATTCTTTTATTTGCAGTTTTATTTTTGATAAGAGTTATGTTAAATATCTTTGGGTTTTAAAATGATTAAAAGTTGGTTTGTAATTAGCAGCTTTTAAGAAAATATGATACCTTCAAAAAATTACCAGAGGTACGCAATTATCCAGAGAAGCATTTGTTTAGAGACGCAAATGACCTAGTACGCAATTGTTCAGGGTGGAAATGTTCATCCATTGCTGAAAACTAGGTGTCAGTGTAATCCTTTTTTTATGGTCAGATTCTCTGGATCTGAATATCACCATGTAATTTTGAAGCAATTAATGAATTTTTTAATTTGATATTATCTCTTATGGTTTATAGCCATAAAAAGCAATGATATATTTCATAGGTTTACATGTTTGAGTAAACATTTTCTTTCTTTTGAATGGTGAAATTAGAATCTACCTGCTTCGAGATTGAAAATTTTATTAAAGCAATATACCTCTAAATAAAATATTTTCAAAATGTCTGATGTACAGCATGTCAGGATTGAACAGTTGACTATTTCTTTTAACTTATTTCAAATATTCTTTCACTTTTTCTTTGGGCTTTTGAGATAGTGGTGTTAACAATATACTGTGTGTCATGAAACCATACAATTCATCTGATAACTGTAAAAAAGTGAGCAGCTTAGATATTAAAATAAAAGTTATACAAATTTGACAAGGTGGCAAATTGTAAGTTGTACAAAATAAAATTCAAACTTCTGTTCAAAGTAGCATTAAAGGTGTCCGATATCTCAGAGCCTCTGAATTAGTCCTTGTTCAGCATTTCAAGTTGAATATCATCTCAGAATATTATCCCAGATAATTTATTTTCAAAATGCTTGATGTACAGCATGCCAGTAGTAAATAGCTATTTCTTTTAATTTATTTCTAATATTCTTCCACCCTTTCCTTGGATTTTACTTTTTTAACATTTAGCTTCAAGAAGCCATGAAAATAAAACAAGGCTCAGAACATCATCATTCAACCAGCCAATGGTTGATCAGAAATCCATCAACAATCCCACCCGGCACAACATGGTCAAGCATTGCTGTACTCAGACCTTGGTTTTTAAGTGGATGTCATAGACTTCTTTCGATGACTGGCACAGTTGTGAATTGCTGGCCCTACATCCAAGTGTTTTTATAGACAAGACAAGACATCAACTCCCAAAGGGTCCCATCTACCCAATTTCACTCACAAAGCTTGAGTCAATGGTTTTCAGGCACTTTTTAAAGGTGCCACACACTGTGATTGCATCCTCCAGACCAATAACAAAGAAGTCACCTTCCTGACAAATTGACCATAGTGAGGTTCAAACCTGGGCTACATGGTCAGAAAGCAAATGTTCTAACCTCTCCATGCTTAACTACCCCATTTAAGAAATGTGATTTTTTCCGTTAATTCACCCCAAAATATTAATTCATCCAAAATATAAAAAAAAACTTAAATTTACTAAAATCCACACCAAATTCTGCCAGAATGAGACCTTTCCATTGAACTCTAGTCGAGTTGACTTTTGCGTTCACCCCAACTTATATGCATTATTTCTAAGTGTGGCAGGTCAGCATTCTCTTTCCGCCTGATAAACAAGCCAAAAACAGATTTTTAAATTTTTTTTTTTTTATTAAATTGTAAGTACCTCAAATATCAACCACATTTACAAAATGTAAATAATTCCCTAATTTTTGATAATTTTATATTCTGAAAATTGGAGTTGTGCGAGTCAAGCTAAACAAATTTTGACTTAAAATTTATAATTACAAGAGTGCCAGAAATTTAATAAAAATCAAACTTTTATTCAAAATTTATAATTTCTGTGTATTATTTGGGGTGAATTAACAGAAAAGATTGAAATGCACATCTCTTGATTGACAGATTTGTTTTTTTACAGTTTATCAACCCTTTGCAGATTATTTAGAGTCAGAAAATATTTTTAGATTATAAGAATTTTTTGGTGAAATAATAATGATTTAATGATAAAAGTCTTACTAATTAACCCATAGATGAAAGGAGAAGAAGTGGATTCAGGCCAAGGACATTCTCACATAAGTGAATAAAATGAACACCACAAAAATTGGAACTCAGTTTTTCAATTAACAATTCCGAGTCATTGTCCATTACACCACCTGCACATCCAAACTTACAGCACCTTGTATTTCCAAGCAGTCATCCATCTAGCTACTGACTAGGCATGTCATCTGTTTAACTCAGTGATTGTATGGGAAACAATGTTTCGATATTATATGGCTGAAAGCCACACATCTCTTGTTCAAACCTTTCAAAGTCTTTAACTTTTTTTAAGTAAAAAGAAGCAAAATATGTGCCTTTCTTAAATAAAGGAACTGAAGATGGTTTTTCTACAACGTCTTCAAGGAAACATAGCCTAGCAGTTAATAACATGGAAACTCAAACTGTTTGGTCTCAATTTAAATGAATGCTTTTCGTAAAAAGCATAAATCCACATCTCTCCTAATTGTATCCGGAGTTGTTTAAAGCCAAAACATAATCTGATTTGAAAGAATAATTCCTTTTTGAAAAATGAATGTTGCCAAAATGATTTTTTGGATATGACAGTGATTTTTCTAGATACAAGTTCTACTATTTAACTCATTGCTAGAGGAAGGAGATAGATTCATGCCTTTCCCAAGGGTAGTTGCATGAAAGTGAATGCAACAAACTCAGCTTGAATTTAAACTTGGCTCTCCGATTTCTCATCTACAATGCTATCCATTAAATCACCCACAGATCCTCTTATACAGCAAGAAGTAATGTTCTTACCATCAACGATAAATTTAATAGTGTCCAATCCAACATAGTCACTTAATTCAAATGGGCCCATTGGGTAACCAGCTCCAAGTTTCATAGCAATATCAATGTCTTCAGGGCTGGCATCACCTTTGTAAGAAGAAAAACATAAAAATATTAAACAAATAAGCAATTTAACATTGATTTCACACATTCAATACAGCAAAAATTTTAGATCTACCTTCAATCAATAACTGTCAAATTAGAAGTACTCATCCCCTCATCAAATATTAGAAATATATCAGATTCAGATATCCCATGACTCATTAGAGGCATAGGGGTACCACATTTCTTTGGGCACAACAGCCCGACAGAGCCCAACACTCTTCAGACTGGTTTGAATTCAGTTTTCCTTCTCCTAGACTGGTTGCCACCCAAGGCTATAGAACCCAGTTTGTCCCGCTATTTTACTCATAGCTTTGGGGTGAAGAGATAGATTCATACCTTACCCAAAGATATCGTCTTCTCAGAAGATTACTTGATCTTTCATGGCGAAACTACCCAACTCTAGAAATGATATATGGAGACCTACCAAGAGTATCAACCTTAGTTCAAAGAGACGTGTTCAGTTTGCTGGGCATTGTGCACGTGCCACAGATGAATTTGTTTCATCGTTTGTATTATCGAAGCACCCATCATCTCACAATCGATCTCATAAGTTAATGTTAATAGACAGAATACATAGAGATACATCTATCGCCAAGGAAGACCTTACAGGAGCTATGACAAATAGGAAATACTGGAAGGGTGTAGTGAGTTCTATCTCGGCCGAGGATGATGATGATGAAAGGTATTAGCATGTAATGACTCCCACTGGAATTCGAACTTGGCTGATTCCTCAATCCAAGCTGTTATCCATTACTCTACAATACATGCTCGTTCTTGCTCTCACACACACACACACACACACAGGGTGGTTGGTTTATTTTGTTTTATGACATATCAACATCAGTGGGTTATTTAATGCCAACAAGATTTTTAGGATAGGTTTTTATGAATAGAGTATGTATTCTTTGTCAGAAACGAGTTTGTAGATCTGGCTTTATTGACATATTTTTGTAAAGAGGCTTTTGTCAAGAGTTAAATATATTGCTGGAATTTTTTTTTCTTCAAAAATGTATTGCTGGTATTTTCACTATGCAAATCTATTTCCATACTTTCATAGGGTCTTGACCCAATTTGGGGGTTAGCTGTTTACTCATAGCTGGGATTCTAACAGGCACTATCACCCCAGGTGGAGCTGGGAACAAGTCAAAACAAGAATGGCGAAGCTTGTGCCATTGCCTTGGATATCTCCAAATTGTTCAACAGAGTCTGGCATGCTGGCCTCCTACACAAACTGCAGAGTTATGGTATAACTGGACATGTGCTTGACCTAATCCAGTCATTCCTCTCTAACTGCACATTGAAGGTAGTATTAAATGGACATGCCTCCCAAAACTACCTTACGGACGCAGGTGTCCCTCAAGGCTCTATCCTAGGTCCTACGCTCTTTCTGATCTACATTAATGATCGCCCCAATGCCATAAGATCCCAAGTAGGCATGTACACCGATAACACCACAGTTTACTCTTGCCTTGATCAAAAATCTGGTATGGGCAACAAAGCGAATCTCGCTGCCGAGCTTGAGAAGGACCTCCAATCAGTCGTGGACTAGGGCTAGAAATGTCTCGCAAATTTTAATGCTTCCAAAACAAAGCTGCTATCAATTAACCATCATAGACAATTGCTCCTACCTTCCATTAGCATGGAACAGGCTTGCCTCCCAGAGAGTAAAACACTACGCCTCCTTGGTCTCACACTCTCAGCAGACCTCAAGTGGAATGACTATATCGAATCCATCGCTAAATCTGCTGCTATGAAAGTCAGTTCTCTGTACAGGGCCCAGAAGTTTTTCCCATCTGAATCTATCCTGTACATTTATAAGTCTACCATCCACCCACGTATTGAATACTGCTGCCACATCTGGTCAGGTGCTCCTGCTATTCTCCTCGGGGTTCTTGACAAAATACAACAGAGAATCTGTAATGTGATAGATACCGACTTGGCAGACCGGCTGCAACCACTCGATCACCAGCATGACATGGCTTCCCTGTGTCTCTACTATAAATACTTTCATGGTTCCTGCTCCGATGAACTTAGATCACTGGTGCCCCCTATGTATGAATTTGCATGAGATACTAGATTAGCTACTAGGTCCCACCCTTTTACTGTGAAACAGATAAGATGTAACCGCAATTTCTACTCCAACAGCTTCTTTCCTTGCACTTCCTACCTGTGGAATTCCCTTCCATACACTTGCTTCCCCAACAGCTACAATCTCCAGGAGTTTAAATGTAAGGTCAATAGACACCTCCTAACAGACTAACTCTCATCCATTCTCTCAAACACCCTTCCCATCTACCCAACCCCCATTCTCACTATACTTACCCGTCTATCACCCGCCTTCTGACATTTCCTATATCTAATCACTCTTGCCAATCACTTTCCCCAAAGTAACACCCTGTGCAATAGTGGCAATGGAATGCCTTGCTTGAGGTGAAATGATTAAAAAAGAAAAATTAAGAGGTGGTACCACACTCCTCAAAACCTCCCATTCAGAGGCCTTGCTGCAAGATGCAGTTTATTGTCATACCCAGTACCTATGTAATATAACAATCTGGCCCCACCCGAGGAAGTGATGCAAGCGATGGTGTTTCCCGTCGGTGAAGGGGGCGGCGAAGTGACAAGACAGGTGTTTGTGAAATACATCCTGTCGAGGCCGGAGCGGATGTCATTTGACCTTATTTCCGACAGCGGCGGAAATGACTACAGAGGCAAACAGATCAGGTGTCTCTTAGAATTACGTGGGCGTTGCGTGGGCGAGGCAAAACCGGAAAGAAAGTCCCGGTTCTAGAAGACTATATAAAGACCTTGACACACGGATTCGCCAGCAGAGAACGGCCAGTGGAAGCAGAGAAACACCACGGCAAGAATACACTCCCGTCAACCCATTCTATGTGCCTCTCACCCTTCCGTTCTCTATTCCACACGGTTCGTCGTCATTAATAAAAATATAACCTTATATTTTTATATATGCGTGTTTGTTGTTTTGTCGTCGTACGGCGATATATAACACCTATACAGAGTGTGAAGGATGAACCGTTGTCTAAATTGCGCAAAAATGAAAATAACACTGACATCACATTTTAAAGTTCATCAATTTTCAATGCTGTTTTTCTAGGTTTCTTGAATGCAGCTGTGGTTTTTCCTATTGTCAATCCCTCATCTACAGATGACATTCTCCATAACATAGATCGCAAATAAAGAAACTCATCTACTGTTTTCAGAGATTCATCCCCCAAGTTGCTCCTATGTTCAGTCCATGGTATCCTCGGCATCTTTCTGTTGAACAACATTTCTGTTGCTTCGTTTCAAGTCTCTTTATGGATGTTGGATCTGAAGAGATGTCCGCAACCTTGTGGTGAGTTTATCCCTTGTCCTATGACCTCAGTTTCTGTGACACTGTCAACCCAAAGAGATCACATGCTTCTGCTAGACAATCAACTAGTTGTTGAAGATTGATTTATATAAGTTAACAATCATTTTCCATTTTGTTGGCTACAAAAGCAGACAGGTTTCATTTGAAAGAAACTTCCTTAAATTCAAAGTTGAATCTTATTCATAAATATTTGTTTAACCAAAAATCTTCTTCCTGATGCAAATATCAAAAACTATAAATCCATCATTTTAAAGTTTTATTGTCATAAACATCAACTAACCTCTTTCCATCAGACGAACAGCTTCCGCCATATAAGGCACCAAAAGACGATTAACAATAAAACCAGGTGTATCCTTAAAAGAAAAAAAGCAAGACTTAGATTCATGTTATACAAATACATTTTGTAAACTTTATTTCTACATTTACAAAGATATTAAACTTGCTGGTCTAATGAAGTACTTTAAACTCCAAGATAAGTGTAAAACAATTCGACATTAATTGAAGACAAAAAAAGAAAAAGAGAAGAAAGGATTGACATTCTAGATATTATCTTTAACATTGATAGTGTATCAAGTTAAAATAAGTAGTTATTTTGAGCCACTAACTTTAAAACAACATAAATCAAACAACTTTGTTAGACAAATGCTTCTTCAGAATTGATGCAATGTTATCAATGATTTTGCAGTAAATTTATTCCATTATAATAAAAACTGGGGTCATAGGATTGAGAGACTGCTGGAAGACATTTTCAGTCTGGTCCACAATGGCATTCACTTGCTGGAGCATATATGCAATGAAGGCACTGACAAAATGGTAATAGGGATGGCAGGTTTAGCGAATAGGGAAGGGTGAGGCAGGACTTCAGAACCTAATTGCAACAGTTTTTGCTGAGTGTATGCATTCTCACATTATTATGCCACAGAATAGGCCCGTTTAGAAATGTTTGCACCTTTTTATATTTCTGTTCCAAACCACAACAATAGGACTGATATAATGATCTGACCAGGTTGCAATACTGTTCCATTATAGTACCACCAAATGGTCAGGAGAATTGGTGGGGGCTGAGGAATGTTGATTTAGTTTTGACTGTTAAGCAACCCAAAGAAAGCCATGCGCATGCTGAAACTAATTTTCATCAATAGTTAGCACATGATCAAAAAATTTCTTTTTTTAACCCTCTAGGGCCATTCGTATCATATTTGATACACTATTTCCCTATAAGGAAACATTTGGTATTTCCCTATAAGGAAACATTTGGTATTCATTGACTGAGCAGTCAGTACTGCTTTCATTTGAAATTTATAAAATATATCTCTTAAAAAAATTTTCAGGAAAATATTTCTTTCAAGGCTTGTTTTCATACTGTATCAAATATGATACGAATGGCCCTAGAGGGTTAAGGCTTCTACTGGGCATAAAGTGGGGGATCAGTTCTATATTGTTATGAAGTAATAAACAGATCCCCCACTAATTACTACTTAACCCTCTAGGGCCATTCGTATCATATTTGATACAGTATGAAAACAAGCCTTGAAAGAAATATTTTCCTGAAAAAATTTTTAAGAGAAATATTTTATAAATTTCAAATGAAAGCAGTACTGACTGCTCAGTCAATGAATACCAAATGTTTCTTGATAGGGAAATACCAAATGTTTCCTTATAGGGAAATACTGTATCAAATATGATACGAATGGCCCTAGAGAGTTAAGGCTTCTACTTGTCATAAAGTGGGGGATCAGTTCTATATTGTTATGAAGTAATAAACAGATCCCCCACTAATATGATACGAATGGCCCTAGAGGGTTAAGTGAACAAGCAAATTGCAGCATATGTCAAACTGTGGAAACTGCCAATCATCAGCCAAATTATTGGCTACACACTCCTGCATTTTCACTTTAAAGATTCATGTTAGGTGTTTTGTTCCTGTTGTTATGTGGGTTGACTATGACTTCGCTCACAATATGCAAGTGTTTATTTCTGGATGAACTTTTACAACTGCTTTTAATTCTTCATCCTTGATTGACAACTTGTGACCACCACCAGGCACATCTTGGAGATACAAGATTCTAATTCCAAAATGGTATACGTCTATGTAGAGCTAAAGTGGCATGAGTTAGAGGGATTTAAGACACATGGACAGACAGACTGAATTTGCCATTTATTTATTTAGATAGATGATGGAGGTCAGACATTATGAACAATTTTAAATAAATTTCTTACGAAAATTAACTTCAATCTTAGTGCACTCTTACTGACAAATCACCTTCTCTATGTTGTGTCCCCTTATGACATAGGTGATCATGGCTCTCCACAATTTCCTGTCCTTTATAGACCTTAATAAATTTTGTCTTTGTGTTATTTCTCCTAAACTTTGATCTGCTACCCATTTACTCAAGCTCATTATATTACATTTTGCATTTTCTTCTTCTGTCTCTCTTGCCCTTAATTTGTTTGGTAAGTATCTAAGCCCTCCTTCCTCACAATGAGCCCCAGAAATTTTAACTGACTCTTCCTGATTTTCCTCTTTGTTTTCATTTTATATAAAACCTCATCCTTGCTCACATGTTTCGTCCATGATATCCTCGGCATCCTTCTGTAGGACCACATTTCTGTTGCTTTGCTTCAAGTCTCTTCTTTGTCTCAGAGGAGATTGTTCGGCATTCACTACCATATAGAAAGACAGATATTATGCAAAACTTCAGTACTCTTTTCTTTACAAAGCTTTTCGGTCACTTAATGTTGTGGCCTGTTAGGGCCAGGAAGAAAGACACAAAAAGAAGGTAGGTTGAACCAGTGTACTGGAATAACAGAACATATATACAAAATAAGAGTGTTATTAGTCAGCCGATAGAAGTGTCCATCCAAACTGTCAAGTTACACTGAGTCTCAACTGCCTCCTCTAGGAAGTCTTGTAGGTTAGTATATATGAAGGAGGAAGAGTTCATTCCAATGTAGATAGGGCATCATAACACTTAATACTCTGCTTGACTTTTGGAAGGCATCTTTAGCTAACTTAATGCATCTTAGTGTCACATATTCCATTCTCTGCTAGAAGACTTCCCAGATATTTCAATTTTTGTGCTTGTTTGATTTTTATATCTCTGATTTTCAATCTGCATTTTGGGATAATCTTTTAGGAGCTTTTGTAGTTTTCTTTCTGTGTCTGCAATCAACATTGTGTTACCTGCTCAAGTTATGGCCATTTCTCTCATGGACTATAATTTTAAAGTTGATATTTTATAAATGTTTGAGTTCAACACTTTTGCATGTCACTGTACATAATTAACCTGAATTTCTGAGATAAGGAATTATCATCCTTGTGCATCTGTCTGTTTAGACAACTGGCATCATTTTGGTTATTCTATTTAAGCTATTGTAATCTCTAACCTACTTCAGATATTTGTCATCTTCAGTAAGCTTCTGGCAATTTTAAACTGTTTATGATTAAGAACGAACAGACGGTAGGTCCAAGATTCATATTCCATAACAAATAAAAGCCTGGCTTAAATACATCTAGTTATCTTGTGAATGTAAATTCAAGTCCAAAGTTGGGTACTCTTCTCAATGAAAAAAGAAAGTGCAAGATCATTAAAATTAACTAACACAAGATATTACTTAGCATGGACAGAGGAATGCGAATAACCCACTCTGATTAAATTCAACACTTTATTGAATTAAAGTTTGCAAAAGTTCAATAAATATAACAGAAACTTAAAGAACATCATTATCGGGGTTTGTTTACATCCTGTGAATGACCTGTTGTGAAAGCTGCCAATCTCTGCTGTTATGCAGCTAGCTCAGTGGTAAGATGTTTGTCTAATGACAAATTAGTCAGATTTTGATCCCGGCTTGAAGCTAAATAGATGATCTAGCAGCACTGAAAAGCTGTGATACAGCAAAATAGGCTTGTTTGCAAATGCATATATATATATTTTAAAATTGTGTATTTGGGCATTAATCTCTTTTTTATACAGGTTTCATTAAAAATGTCAGACAAGGTATTATCTTTAAGTTTTTTGATATAATTTTTCTTATTTTCGTATAATTTTTTTCTTTTCGAAACACAAATTAAATAAAATAAGGTAAGTAATACTACAGTATTTCAGAAAAATCAGCCACTGCAAACATATGCTGTTCCCTGCTACCAGGTTTGATGCCTACGAATTTCAGGCCCCTCTTGCAGATATCATTGAAACATAGTGCAAGACAGCCTACCGGATGATGTCTCATGGCAAAGCTTACTGGACATGTCTTTTGGTAGATTATTGCCATTCATTTGATGAAGGTGAACCAATCATTGAAAAAGATATTGACAGAAAAATAAGTGCATGTTCCAGGAGACTACTTGCTTCAACACAGCAATGTTGGCAACTTTGTCGCCCCATGTAATGCTGAAGGTATATTGTAAGCAGCTAAAATTGAAGTTTTTGCAGACAATTTTTTCTTTTTTTGCATGGTGTATGTTGCACAGGTTTCAATGCAGTGTACTAAGGACACGTACCCAAAAGACTTTTAGTTTGGCATACAAGGTTAGCTGACGGGCAACAAACATTGATCATAATGAATCTCATTCCAGACTGATGCACATATTCACCTCCATCTGCTTACAAAGTAAGTTGATTCGGGGTCTTTTTTTATGATTTATCAACACTTTGCGGGCAATTTAAAACTGGAAAATATTTATAGATTGTAAGAATTTTGGGGACATAATGATTTACTGATACAAGTCGTACTAATTAACCAATAGCTGGTTGGAGAAAAAAATATTTTGCACATAGGTCAATATAACGAACCTAAATGGAAATGGAACTCAGCTCTCCAATTTCCCGAGATTTTATTCATTACACCACTTCCGTACCCAAGCTTACAGCACTTGTAATTCCCAAGTACTGACCAGTACAGACCATTGCTTAACTTTGATCATACAAGAACTGGTGTTTCGATGTGATGGGAAGCGTGAGAAATAGCTATCAGCAGATCTGTAACAGGTGATCTTTTATTGAAACAGTTTGGATGTGCGTTGTGGTGCAGTGGATATTGGCTCGGAACGACAAATCAGGGAGCCGAGTTCGAATTTCAGTTGAATTCCTTGCATTCACTTACATGCAAATATCCTTGAAAAGAGTATTAATCCATCTCTTCCCTCCAGTTATGGGTTAAATAATTGTTGTATATCGACAAACAACAAACACGCATATATATAAAAATATAAGCTGTATTTTTATTAGTGACGATGAACCGTGTAGCACAGGGACAGAGAATTCAGAGAGCACGCTTCTAATGGGGTTGACGGGAGTATCTCTCTTCACCGGCCGATCTCTGTCGCTCCTCTACTGCTACTCTGGTCTGGTCTGTCTCTCTGTCTGTCCTCGTCTGGTGAATTTGTGCGCCGAGGTCTTTTTATAATCTCCAAACCGGAACTTTTTCTTCCGGTTTTTTTCCTCGCCCACGCATGCCCACGTAATTCTCAGAGACACCTGTTCTGTTTGCCTCTTGTAGCCATTTCCGCTACTGCCGAAAATAAGGTCAAACAAACATCCGTTCCTTTCAACGACCGGAAAACACCCCCGCTTGCATCAGCCTTCTTTGGGTGGGGCCAGATTGTTATATTACATAATATGACAGATTGGGTTCTATAACCTTGGCTGGCAACCAGTCTATCGCAGAAAGCAATGGCAACCTACTGCAATATAATCCTCGCCCAGTCAGTCATGTCTCTTTTGAGACATGATCGCCCAAAGCCTTTATCAAGTATGGCATTTACCTGACTGACTGGAAAGTTATCAGTGTCACTCCCTGAACCCTAATGAAGTTGTCAGCATCCCTCTTACATATGAATGGATGAATAAGATGTGTAGAAGCTCCAGATAGCTGCATATTCACAAGTATGTCATCATCATGAGCAGAACTTATTGCCAAGTATTAGGAGTACTCATAGATATTTTCTTCTGTATGAAATGAGTCCTATATCAGATCTGAAGAGACGTCCACTGCCACCATATAGTAGGGTAAGAAGGGTTCAGGGGATGGAATGTTCTGGCTTTTCTTTGGGCTCTCTTAGTCTCTTCTGTTTATCTTCTGGCATTTTTGAAGAATATTGCTTTTTAGTAGACTTCTTTCCAATTGATTCTAAAGTCAACTCAGAGATTTCTACAAAAATCTAACCACAAGCATGTATAAGAGGCTAAATATGATTGGAAGGAGTATTAAGATTTGAATTCTAATAGTAAATAATTTAAAAAGAGGAAAGAAGTTGTCCTACATTTAAGAAAACAATTATTTTTAATTTCTTTTGAATTTCACTTTAATTCCTTTATATGGTCAAACGTACAAAAATAGAAAGAGGTTACTTAGATGTTTTACATTCAGACTGTTGTCTTCATCTTTGTTGTTGTTATCACATTTCAGATGTGTGCCCTCTGGCCTTCATCAGGTGTATATTCATCTGGCTAACCTAAAAGGAATTCTGATCTAAACCTTTTAATAGAAAGGAGTGTAAAACAAGGATGTGTCTTCTCACCATAGTTATTCAACCTTTACAGTGAGATGATGTGCATTGTGGTGCAGTGGATCGGAACGACAAATTGGGCTGCTGAGTTTGAATTCCAGTTGAATTCCTTGAATTCACATATGCACAAATACACTTGGGAAAGGTATTAATCTGTTTCTTCCATCCAGTTATGGGTTAAATAGTAGGACAGATTGGGTTCTGTAGCCTTAGCTGGCAACCAGTCTACCACAGAAAGCAATGGCAACCTACTGTGGGATAATCTTCTGCCCAGTCAGTCATGTCTCTTTCGAGACATGATCACCCAAAGCATGTATCATGTATGGCACTTAACTGACTAACTGATTCTGGGAGAATTGGAATTCCTACCAAGAGTTATTATTGACAGCCACAATCTTGACATTAGATATGCAAATGACATTGTTGATAGCAGACATAGAAAGGAAATTACAGGAACTCCTATAGAAGGTAAGGAAAGAAAGCAAAAAGAAAGGATTAAACATCAATTGTAAGACAGAACTAAAGGCTACAAAGGACTGAAAGTTGTTGAATGTCATGATCTTCCCCATCCTGAAGAGACATGGCACATAGAAGAATATGGTCAGATATTAAAGTAATGTAATGGATATCAGTTTGGAAAGTTGCAAAAAAGTTCAAATACTGGCCAAATTAGATGCATTCAATTTAATAAAAATGTCCTTAGGAAAGGCATAGATCTTTCCCCATCAGCTTTAGATTAAATTAATAACAGGGAAGATGGAAGCCTCGTGCCTTGGGTGGCAATAAGCCTAAGAGACACAAAACTGAGGAGAGGACAACAGTAAACCACTCTGCTTTTCTTTTCATGAAATCATGGTAATTCTCAGTTAATAAAGAAAAGTAAATAAGTCCTCAAGAAATTGAACATTAAAAGATAGAAAATAAAACAAATAAGACACAGACAGAAGTCGGTTTATACTAAAGTAAGAAAGGTAATCATAGGCGTTTTAAAAGTTTGCATGAACCACTGCAAACATGAGCTGTCGTGATTGAACTTTCAGTGTCAATGCCTAAATGTTGCAAATTTGGCACATGAAGTTTGAACTAATGCAAATTGTATCATGAGCACACTTGCAACTCTAGAAAGTCCGAAAGCAAACTGAGGAACTTCGCAAAATAATTTTTGGTTATTTTCACTTACTGCCATAATAAATGCATGCTTATCATAATCATTTTTCCTTGCTATGTTTGGTTTACATAAGAATATAAAAAGCATTTATAGGTCTACAGGTTAAAAGGAAGACATCAGTTACAATTACACCTTAGTCTGTAATATCCTCTTGAGGGATACAGTCAGCAAATTGTAAGGCTCACCAACACAGAAACTGCTTCCAAGAAACATAACAGTCACAAGATTCTTACCTTACATTTCACAGTTGTTTTCTTCATAGCTTTGCCAAAATCAAGGAGTGCCTGAAATGTCTTCTCAGAAGTTTCTTCAATCTTTACAACCTGAAAATGCAAAAAAAAATTAATGTAATCTTACTTCACCTAATGGAATATCAGACAACCCTTTTAGCTAACAGTAGTATTATATATTTGCATATTTAGGCAGCCAATTTTCTTTTAGACATGTCAGATTAAATAAAGTGCAAACATTGTGTCTGCTTATATTTAATAAAATCCATTAATACTTTAACACGTGCATGACCAACATTTAGAATAATTTTCATGTTTTAATGAACACAAATCAATTTGCCAACCATTATAGTTGAAGCAAGAAAAAAAAATTACCGTCATTTTTAGTAACACAGTTTTACGGTTATTTATGGTAGGAGACTGAAAGTTGATGGGTACATTGAGAAATGAATGATAATAACAGCTGTCTATGTTACAGCTCATTTCTGACATCTTTCAATTATAATACACAAAAGATTATCCATGAGTATGAGCAGATTTTATTAAAAATAAGTAGACACAATGTTTGCAATTTATTTAATCTGCTATATCTATATATCTATATATATATATATATATATATATATATATATAGTCATCCGCAGACAGATCTGTTTCGCTGTATCACAGCTCATCAGTACGATTAGACTCCAATTGCTTTTAATCCGGGATTGTAACCCGACCGAATTCACGTCAGTTGGCAATTCTACCTCTGGGCTATGGGTGCTCGGTAGAAGAAGGCAGACTTTTTAGCATGTATATTATCATTATACATGCTCAATAGCCAGAGTGCTCTAATTCATTACTGATATATATATATATATATATATATTATACACTGTTACTGGTTAGATGACAACCATAATGATTAGACAAAAATATTAATAGTATAAAAAACATAAACGAACATTATCAGGATGTGGTGTAAGGTATCTTCTAAACCAACACTCAGCATGAGCCTGCACAGTCATGAGTGTATTTGACATCGTTGTGAACTATAGTAATTTAGATCTTGTAGTTCAAATTTCAGTCGTATTCCTTGCATTCACTTACGCGCAAATACCCTTGGGAAAGGTATTAATCCGTCTCTTCCCTCCAGTTATGGGTTAAATAACAGGACAGATTGGGTTCTATAGCCTTGGTCGGCAACCAGTCTACCGCAGAAAGCAATAGCAACCTACTGCAGGATATTCTTCTGCCCAGTCAGTCATGTCTCTTTTGAGACATGATCGCCCAAGCGTGTATCACGTATGGCACTTAACTGACTGAGTGAGTATCTGATGATAGAACAGAGTTGCTTTCCAGATAGAGGAAGGTTTGGGGAACAGTGTTATGCTTAACTGATATTCACATACATGACAAAATGTACCTACTTATACTGAGTGCCTTATATGACAGAAAGGGGAAAATTTGGCATATATGTGTATATAGAAAGATAAAAACATCCTGGACTAATATCCTACGATATGAAATGGCTGATATAAATAAAACAAGCAAGCACAGAAATAGACTTTTCAATCTATTCCAGTTGTTAATTTTCACTGTTGAAGAACAGTAAATAAAGAGAGATAACAAGTTAAATATATGAACCCATTAAAAATAAGATTTCTCAATTATTCAGGCCAGTAGATATAAATAAATATACTGTTTAGTTTTAAAAAAAGAGAGCATCTACTCAAATATGAGTATTTTTTTTTTTTTTTTAATCATCTCACCCCAAGCAAGGCATTCCACTGCCACTATTGCGCATGGGGCTACATAGGGGAAGGTAAAGAGAAGGAGTGGTTAGACATAGGGAATGTCAGGAGGAAGTTGATAGATGAGTAAGGATAGTGAGGATGAGGGTTGGGCAGATGGGAAGAATGTTTGATAGAATGGAGCAGGTTAGTGTGTTAAGAGGTGTCTTACATTTAAACTCCTGGAGATTGTAGCCGTCAGGGAAGCAATCGTGTGGAAGAGAATTAAAAATAATGTTTAAACAAATAAATTACAAATATCAGAGTTAATCCATTTCGTAACAAATTTTATGAAATTTTGTAAACAAATTATTTCTTTACATTAGAATACAAAAACAGAGCAGATATGGCTATTTCAAAAAACCAGGAAAAGTATTTAGAAGCACTATTGGGGCTTTGTTTGATTGTTAGTCCTTAAGCTCTAAGGATAGCTTATTTATTTATCTACAATTACCAGCCTGAATATTCGAGAAATCTTGTTAGGAAAAATATGCATCCTAACACAGGATTCGTACCTGCAATCCCTTAGTGGAATCTGTCATTGAATTATATTATATAGAAAGAATTAGAGAAAAATGACAATTGTAAACTAACTATACCTATTTACACATTTTTTTAGTATATTAACAAGAAACTGGTTGCAGTTATTTTGGGGTTTTTTTATAATCATTTCACCCCAAGCAAGACAAGATTGCCACTTGTGCACAGGATGTTACAGTGAAAGAAAAAAATGAGATACAAGGGATGTCAAAGAAAGGATTAGACAAGGATGGGAAGCAAGGAGATAGAAGATGGTAACTGACATTGCATTTAAACTGACTGTAGCTATCAGAGAAGAAAGCAAATAGAAAAGAGTTTCACGAATGAGAAGTTTTTTTTTTTTTTTTTTTTATAAGCGTTTCACCACGAGCAAGGCATGTCACTGCCACTACTGTGCAGGGGGCTACGTAGAGAGGAGAAAGGCTGGTTAAATATAGGACATAACAGAGGGTGGGTGATAGGCGGGTGAGGATACCGAGAATGAGGGTTGGGTAGATGAGAGTGTTCTGAGAATAGTTGGGAGTTAGTGTGATAGGAGGTGTCTATTGACCCTACATTTAAACACCTGGAGATTGTAACTGTCGGGAAAGCAGACTTGTGGAAGGGAGTTCCACAGGCGGGAAGCGCGAGAAAAGAAGCTGTTGGAGTAGAATTTACGGTTACATCTTATTTGTTTAACTGTAAAAGGGTGGGACCTAGTTGCTAATCTAGTATCTCGTGTAAATTCGTGCTTGGGCGGCACCAGTGATCTAAGCTCATCGGAGCAGAAGCCATGAAAGTACTTGTAGAAGAGGCACAGGGAAGCTACATCACGCCAGTGTGAGAGCGGCTGCAGCCGGTCTGCCAAGTTAGTATCAACCACGTTACAGATCCTCCTTTGTATTTTGTCAAGAAGCCCAAGGAGAGCAGCAGGGGCACCCGACCAGATATGGCAGCAATATTCAATACACGGGCGGATGGTAGATTTGTATATGTGCAGAATAGTTTCAGGTGGGAAAAATTTCCGGGCCCTGCACAGAGAGCCGACTTTCATAGCAGCAGATTTGGCAATGGATTCAATATAGTCATTCCATTTGAGGTCCGCCGAGAGTGTAAGGCCAAGGAGGCGTAGTATTTTACTCTCTGGGAGGCTAGCCTGTCCCATGCTAATGGGAGGTAGATGCGATAGTCTATGGTGGTTAGTTGATAACAGCTTTGTTTTGGAGGCATTGAAATTTACCAACCATTTCCTACCCCAGGTCACTACGGATTGGAGGTCCCTTTCCAGTGCGGCAGCGAGGTTCACTTTGTCGTCCAGACCTGGTTTCTGATCGATGCGGGAGTAGATTGTTGTGTCGTCGGCATACATGCCAACTTGGGATCTAATGGTGTCGGGGAGATCATTAATGTAGATCAGAAATAGCGTGGGACCTAGGATAGAACCTTGAGGGACGCCCGCGTTCGTATGGTAGTTTTGGTAGGCATGCCCATTTAATACCACCTTTAATGTGCGGTTAGAGAGGAAGGACTGGATGAGGTCAGACAGATGTCCAGTTATCCCATAGCTCCGCAGTTTGCACAAGAGGCCAGCATGCCAGACCCTGTCGAATGCTTTGGAGATATCCAAGGCAACGGTTCGGGCTTCACCATTCTTGTCGAGTGCCTGGTATATGTACTCGGTAATGGTCGTTAGCATATCAGCAGTAGACCTGGTGAAGCGAAACCCATACTGTTTGTCAGAGAGAAGCCCGTTGGTCATAAGGTGCTGAATCACCTCGGCGTTGATAATGGCTTCGAAAACTTTGCCAAAGATTGGAAGGAGACTAATAGGACGGTAATTGGCGGGGTCTGAGGGTTCGCCAGAATTCTTAAATATAGGTACTACGCAGGAGGACTTCCAACAGGCAGGAAAGCAGGAAGCAGATAGGCAGAGGTTATAGAGTTTAGAGAGGACAGAGGAGAGTTCTGGGGCACATTTCTTCAGTACTATGACTGGGATTCCGTCACCGCCGCTCGCTTTGTGTGGGTCAAGTTGCGCAATTATCTTGGCGACCAGCGAGGGCGAGACGAGGACGTTATTTAGTTGAGCCTTAGTTCTGGGTGGGAAGTCTGGTGTAGGTATTCCTAACGAGTCCAGTGTCGAATTGGTTGAGAATTTACGGGCAAAGCACTCAGCCTTGTCGGCTGGGGAGGTGAGAACTTCAAATTCATTGATTAGTGGGGGTATTGAAGTCTTGTTCCTGCTGAGCACGCTTTTGCAGAGACGCCAGTAATCTTTGGAGCCAAACTTAGAGGATGCTATGCGTTGCCTAATTCTGGTAGCAAACGCCCTCTTGGCTTCGTTCAGTACTTTTTTACACTTGTTCCGTGCTGAGGTGAAAAGGCGCCTGTTTTGGTTTGACGAGCAGCTTCGATAGAGCCGGAAGAAATGGTTCCGGTGGGCAATAGCGGCCGAGCAAGCGGGTGAGAACCAGGGGGACGAATTAGGTTTTAGTTGGAATTTTCTGGCAGGGATAAAAGCATCGATGCCAGCCTTAACCCAAGAGGAGACTTCGGAGGCACAGTCTTCGACAGGAAGATCAAAGACGTTGTTCCAGGGGACGTCGCAGGGGAAGTCCCTGAACGAGTCCCAGTCGGCTCTTTGGTAGCAGTATGATATTCTGCTGGTCTGGTTTTCTTGGGAAGAGTTAGTGCGGATTGATATGTTTACGGAGACTACGGCGTGGTCAGAATTTCTGAGGGGGCAGAGTTGCCTGGTAGTGCAGGAGTCTGGGATGGAAGTAAAACAAAGGTCGAGTAAAGAGTCCCTTCCGTTAGGGTTTTTAGAGAAACGTGTGGGGAAGTCCACCACTTGCGTTAGAGCTTGGGCTATTGAAAAGTGCATGGTGCGGATCCCAGCAAGGTCGGTGGCTGAGTTTTCAAGCCACTTGGTGTGGTGGGCGTTAAAATCGCCAAACACAAATATTTGGGCAGATGGGTGAGAAGAAATGGCCCTGTCGATGTTATTAGAGATGCAATCAAGTAACGTACAGTCAGAGGAGGAGGGGGAGCGGTAGAGGAAGAAGAGATAGCTAACCGAGCTTAGAAGTGAGAGACGGAAGCACATGAAGGAATGATCAAGGGATTCAAGAGATGTGACCCTGGCTAGGGGGAGTTGTTCGCTGACATATACACCAAGCCCATGCATATGGACATTGGAGTCCTTCCTGAAGAGAGGAAGGTAACCAGGAACGAACAGCTCTGAAGAGGGGATAGAAGGGTCAAGGTTAGTCTCACATATAGCTAAGATATCGGGTGAGTTAGTTAGAAGGAAAGACTCTACACTATTAAAGTTACTGCGAATACCTCGTATATTTGTGAAGGTAACGCAGAAAAAGAGACTGTTCGAGTAGAAGAGATGGTTACATTTAACTATTTTGATGGTAAAAGGGTAGGACTTATACTTATTTACATGTGCTAATAGACTCACAACATAATCTATTAGCACATGTAAATAAGTATAATCGGGCCACCAGGGAAAGAAATTCAACAGAGCAGTATGGATTCTAACGAGAAAAACTTCCTGGCCCAACACAGTGATCCAACCTTCCAAGCAGTAGGTGTAGTTTGAGAAATACTATAAAAATATCAGTAGTAACATTGACTAAAAAAAAAAAAAATCCAATGTTCCCATAATTTAATTTCCAACAGTGTAAAGAATTGAATTTTTTTTTTAATTATTTAAATAGGGTTACTTAAATATGGACGCAAAACATCCACCTGCACCTTTTGAAAACAGAACATACTGGGTTTGAAAATATACTGATCTTATTCAAATTTAGCTTTTCTTTTAAAAAATAAATAAAGTCAGAAAATAACTTAATTCCATGAAGTTATGCAAATTTAAATTGTTTACATTTAAAATTTAACTTGCATTCTGACACTATTTTAAGTTTAGATTTTAAAGTAAAAAACATAAAAAAAAATCATCCACAAACATTTTGTCTGAAAAAGAAACTGTGATGTATAAATGGCAAGCACAGATGTTTTAATGCATACCTGTAATCACTGATTGATGTATTCATTCATTTTTTAAGGTTTATCAACCCTTTGCCAATCATTTGAAGCTAAAAGTATTTTTTTTTTAATTCTATGAATTTTTTTTTTAGGTGGGTGGAAGTCTTACTAATTAAGCCATAACTAAAGAGAGAAGAGGTAGGTTCATAACTTTTCCAAGGGCATTTGTGCATAAATAAATATACCAAGCCCAACCAGAATTGGAACTCATCTCTCCAATTAACAATTCTGAGCCATTATTCATTCGACTACCTGCACATCCAAGCTTACAGCAGGTTGTATTCTAAAGTGATCACCCAACTGGGTACTGACCAGAATTGACATTGTTTAACTTCGATGACTGTACAGGAACTAATGTCTCAACATTGTGTGGTCATAAGATGGTAAACACTGGCTCAAAGGTGTAATGCTAACCTTCAGAATTAGACCGGCTTCTCTTGAAATGCTGCTAACCAGATGTTACATGGCAATTACAAAGCTCTAACAAAAGACAACCTATTGCAAATGTTTAAAATCTATCTTTATCACCTTTTTTTTTTTTTAAATAATCATATAACCCCAAGCAAGACAGTTTACTGCTACTGGTGCACAGGAGGTTATATAGGAGGAAAGTTATGAAAAAGAGTGACAGGTTATAGGGGTTGTCAGGAAGTGGGTAGGAGAAGAATGAGAATACTGATGAGAGTGAGGTGAACAGAGAAAGGAGCATAAGAGAGAGGATGCAAGTTAGTGAGATAGGAGATTACTATTGACTTTACATTTAAATTCTTGGAGATTGTAGATGTCAGGGAAGCAAGTAAATGGAAGGGAATTCCACAGGAGGGAAGTGTGAAGAAAGGAGCTGATGGAGTAGAAATTGCATTTATATTTTATTGGTTTCACAGTAAAAGGGTGGGACCTAGTTGCAAATCTAGTATCTCATGCAAATTCATACATAGGGAGTACCAGTGACCTAAGTTTATCGGAACAGAATCTGTGAAAGTATTTGTAGAAGAGACACAGGGAAACCACATTATGCCGCTGAGAAAGTGACTGTATCTGAGCTACCTAGTCAGGATTGATCACTTTACAGATTCTTCGTTAGATTTTGTTAAGGACCCCTAGGTGGATAGCAGGGGCACCTGACCAGATATGACAGCAGTATTCAATGCACAGGCAGACAGTAGATTTATCTATGTGCAAGATGGTTTCAAACGGGAAAAACTTCCTTGCCCTACACAGAGAATCGACCTTTTAATTTAGATATGGATTCAATATAGTCATTCCACTTGAGGTCTGTTGTGAGAGTTAACCCGAGGAGATGCAGTGTTTTGCTTTCAGGGAGACTAACCTGATCCATGCTAATGGGAGGTAGGAGCAATTGTCTGTGATGGTTAATAGATAGCACCTACAATAAAAATTGGAATGTTCCTCTAAGATTTGCAGTATTCTCTCTCTTGATGCCATGCCATTTCAAGACGTGGACATTCATGTTTATATTATTATTTTTTTTTAATCCTTTAGATAGGAGAGTAAAGAGAAAGACAAACCAGTTACGGGGGGGGGGGGTGTCAGAGAAAGGGCAAGAGAAGGATGAGAACACAGGTGTGATGACAGTTGCGAATGTAGAGAGAAAGGAAAAGAACAATATATACGGGATCATGTAGAAAGAACTAGAGAAGTGGATAAGAGATGGGTATTGACATTGCATTTAAATTCCTGGAGGTTGTAGTTGTCAGGAAAACAAGAATATGAAAAGAAGTGCCACGGGTGGGAAGTGCCAGAAAAGAAGCTATTGTCAGCTGCATTTGGGTGATCTAACTGTAAATGAGTGGGACCTTGTTGCCAGTCTGCTTGCACAGGTAAGTTCTTGTGGCAGGGGCACCAATGACTTAAGTTCGTCGGAACAGAAGCCATGGAAATATTTATAGAATAGACAGAGGGATGCCACATCCCGCCGGTGAGAAGGTGGCTGGAGTCAAGCCACCAACTCAAGACCTATCACATCGCAGATTCTCCCTTGGAGCCTGTCAAGAACATCAAGATGAACAGCAGGGGTGCCTGACTATATATGACAGCAGTATTCTATGCACAGACAGTATATACAGCTTCCTGTCTTTTGATGCTCCTTTCTAAATCTTTTTGTGGCTGCTTCTCTTGCCTTTATTTTATCCTGTGAGTTAAATTCTCCAAGCCTTCTTTTCTTAGTGCTTGTATTCACCTTGAACCTTCCTCATTCGTCACATGGTCTGACCATGATATTTTCAATCTTAGTCAGTATATCCACACCTTGGTCACTAGCTTTCACTGTCATATTGGGCAGTTGACATCACATAGTCTAACATTTATTTCTATTTGGATTTTTGGAATGAGAAGTTATCATTATTTTCAGTTAGACTAATTTAATCATTGTTATTATCATGAAAACCTTTCGACTGATGTGACCTCCAGGTTTTTTCAGGTATCAGTTATTCAACAGGTAGTAGAAATGTGGCAGAAGGATGCTGAGAATACCATGAACTGAATATGCGAGCAACAACAAAGTACTAAAGACAATGGGGAAAAAAGGACACTTATACTTAACATCAGAAACAAACAGTTGAAATGTTTATGACACATAACGAGGTAAAAGTGCTTGGAAAATCTGATACTCACAGGACAGATTGAAGGCAAGAGAGACAGAGGAAAACAATGCATAATATAATGAGTTTAAATAAATGGATGGTGGAACATGGTTTAAGAGCTACAAAGAAAAGAAAATTGTGGAGATCCATGATCCCCATGCCCTAAGGAGGCACAGCACAAAGAAAAAAGATGCGTGAATAAATAGAACTGGGCTTAGGAGAGATGCATAAAAAGCAAAACTTATTAAAAGCTACAAAGGACTGGAAGTTGTGGAGAGACGTGATCGCCAACATAGTGAAGAGACATGGCACATAGAGGATTGCATCTTTGGTTTTTCTCTTGCTGATCACCATAGTGTCTTCTTGCAATTGATGGCTAAATTCTTATGATTTTGTGGTCATAAGATATGTAAAATTCCTTTGAATTAAAATTCCTTTACCTCATTTAATTTTACTGACTTAAAAAGCTAGAGATTAAATATTAATTTGTTTCTAAAAATTCCGAAATGAAAGAATCTTTACATTGTTTGTGTACTCTGTAACTGATCAAAATAAAAAAAGAAATTTAAATTTTAAATGATAGTATTTGTTTTTTTTTGTTTTTTAAATTATTATGAGCCTTAACAGACAGTACACAATTATTATTTCCCTCCAACAGTAATGAGAAAACACAAGTAAAGTTAAACTCCAAGATGTGGTCTTTAAATATAAAATTTAAACATTGCCGCAGCACACTATGATTTGTACCATTTCAAATTAAAAATTATCAAGCAAAATAATAATTTTCCTGTTGACTAAAGAGATTCAGGATTTTTTTTTTTTTAATCATCAAAATCTAAAAATTAACTTTTTTTTATTTATTTTACTTCCAGCATTGATAGGAGATTTCAAAATATCACATCCACTGATAACAAAAAAATATTTTTTTTTAAATCAAGCAAATCAACTTTTTTTCCTTAAATGTTTTTTTTAATATTATGTTCTATAATAGCAGTTACATTAATGCATGAAATACATATGCAAATGTAGCAATTTATAGAAACAGTTTTCTTCTTCAGAATGTGGGGGATCATGGCTCTCAATATCTTCCTAGTCTTTCTAGAACAAAGCAGTTTGTCTTCCCTTTACTATCTCCCCACCCCTTGTTCTGACATCCATTTATACAAGCTTTCCTGGCTTACAGCCACATCATGTTGAAACACCAGTTCTCATATGATCACCAAAGTTAAGCAATGTAAAACCTGGTCATTGCCTAAATGGGTAACTACATGGAAATACCAGGTGCTGTTAGCTTGGAAATGGTATGATATACTGAATGTCTCAAAATAGTTAATCAGGAAATAGACAGACAATTCCTGTTGAATTTGTTTTGTTTATTTACAAACTAATCCCCTTGGCAAAGATATTAATCCACATCTCCCTCCAGCTATGGGTTAATTAGTAAGACTTGTATCACAAAATAATTATCTTTAAAAAAAATATTCTTACAATCTAAAAAGATTTCCTGCCTTTAAATAACTTGAAGAGTTGATATGATATAGAAAATATGTCCCTCCCTCTTATCTTCAAAATGTCTGATCAGTGTAAAACTCTCCAAACCTACTTTCTTTGTGTGTCCCAGAAATTTTAACTAAATGTTCTTTTCATACCTATAAAAATAAAATGAAAGACTTCCTTGATGCTCACATGTCCTGTCCGTAATATTTTTCAGCATCCTTCTGTAAAACTATGTTTTAAATTGCCTCAAGTCTCTTCTTCACCTGAGATGAATTTGCCCAACATTCACTGCCATATAGGAGGACTGATATTACATAACAGGTCTCTTTTGTTTCTATCTTCAAACTGAACACTTTATTTAATCTACAGGGGTAGATTTTTCTCATTCTGCTGTGTCTGGACATAATTAAGATGTTGATATTCCACATTACTTCAAACAAAAGTTCAGAAAGGTAACTTTCATCAATACTAGAAAGAGTAATAACAATTAGTCAACATAAAAAACTTATTCTTCTTGAATAATTGTTCGGAGTGAAAAAACTTTTAAAATTCCAACCGAAAGTAGTACTGGCTGCTCTGTTAATGAATGTCAAATGTTTCCGTATAGGGAAATAGCTAATATTATCATTACCATTATTTTTTTAAAATACTGAATTCTCTTGTGTATGTTGCCTTTTGTTGTATGTTGAATTTTAAATGTGGCAAGAATCATTTATTATGGAAGCTGAAAATCTTGTATCAATATAAACAGAAGTTTTTATGTAAATTTTCAATACAAGCTGAATATCCGTTCCTTCATTCATTCAAAATTCTCCAATCAGATGCTGGAGAAAAAAATTAAAGATGACACTTTCAACTCATTCCTTCATGATATCTTCTTAAGATTCTTGCTGAGAGCGGCACCAGGTGTATTTCCTGACAATTTGCCAACTCTGTCTCTTTGCAGCAGAAAACAAAACATCAGCCGTGGACATAACTCTGAATGCAGGACATGTTTATTTCTTCACTGATCAATCAGCCATTAAAGCTCCCAGAAAAGGCAAACCAATTTTTTTTTTTTTTTTTTTACAGGGCTCATATGGTGAGCACAACTTTCTATAAAAAAAATAAAAAAATTCCAAAAAGATTATATATTTTTTTGTTTATAAGCAATTACTAGAAAGTAAAATCATCAAGCCAAGTTTGAATTCTGTCCAATCTGATTTCATTTGCATTATTGTACTTGTAAAAAATATGGATCCATCTTCTTCCAGCATAATAGCAGGGTAGACTAGCATCACTTGCCTTAATGGCAACAGTCTAGAAGGAAAACTGAATTCAACATCAGTTTGAAAAAAGATGGGATTTGTCAAGTTATCATGCTTAAACTAAAGAAAAAAAAATTTTATCTTGTTCATTCAGAATTTAGTCAATCATGGCTCTTTACACTTTTCTTTTCTTTGTTATTTATGAATTGTCATAAGTTCTAGGGAAAGATAGTAGTTTTCCCCATTGCCTTCTCCATGGTCTTGAATTCAGAATTATTCTTCTTGATTGGCTGTCACTCAACCTAGAGATTCCACTCTACCCTGCTATTTAATCCATAACTGGTGGGGAGGAAAACAGATGGATTTATACCTTTTTCATTTGTGTGAAAGTAAATGCAATAAACTAGGCTGGATTTGAACGTAGCTCAGTTGAAAATTTTAGTTTCTGCCCTGATAACCATTACTCTACCCACATTTTTACACTGCAACTTTACTTAGGTGATTATTCTGTAACATTAAATAAAAAGCACAGATTGGAAATCAAGGAGAAGGTCACAGTGATATTCAAGCTTTTGTCAGTTTTGCTTCAGAGAAGTCTGGTTTGATTGGCACCAGCTGCTTGAACTGTCAAACTATAAGAATTGGTCACCTTTACAGAAGACTAAATTTAATCTATGAATCTCCAAACTTTATAAGCATCATATTTATTTTTAATCTACTCTGTGGTGGTTATTATTATTTTAATCATAATTCTAATTATTATTTTAATACTTTTTATTTAATAATTTTATTATAATTTCATTATTATTTAATTATTATTTTAATAATTATTATTTTATTATTTTAATAATTATTATTTAATTATTATTTTAATAATTATTATTTAATAATTTTATTATTTTCTAATCATAATTCTAATTATTATTTTAATCTACTCTGTGGTGGTTATTATTATTCTTTGTTCAAGATAATACTGCTGTTATTGTATCTCTCTTAGGTTCTTGATGTTATAGTGCTTACAGATTGTCCAGCGAATCATCCACAGGTTAAATGGTCTAATGTATTTTGTTTAATATTTTGCACATTGGGTTGATATTATCTTTCAAAATCTTTATTATTAGTACGAAAATCTTTTATAAATTTCAGCCACCGACAATACTGGTTGTTTGATCAAATGCCGAAATTGTCAACAACTTCTTACTCAGATCAATGATTGAAAATGTCCAAGCAAATGAGTCCTTTAGATATTAGAGGGGACCATACTTTTTTGAACATCAAAGACTGACACTATGGAATCATAAATAATTCACCTAAAATCACAGAAACTACACTACTTGAAGACATCCAACAGTAGTAAGAACTAAAATGGATAGCACATATAACTTGAATAAAAAATAATGACAATCAAAATGTTGACTTTCCACACTACTTCAAACAAAAGCCTTGGTTGATAGCTAGTCAAGAAGGACAAATTTGAATTTAAAACCATTGAGAAGACAATAGAAAAACACTGTCTTTCTTAAAAATTTGTGAGTGAATGAACTCAGACCAATAAATAAAGAGAACTAAATTCATCTTCCCATGATGCAAGTTATAAAGAAATCAGAAAAAATTTTTTGGTCACATTCACAATTTTATGACCCCTTCTTTTGAAAAGGACAGAATCTTCCTTCTTTCAACAACATTGTTCAGATGGGTTTTGGCAGCTCTACACATGAAATAAGTGAATTAGTCATTCCAAGTAAAGCTGATTTGAGCTCTACCATTTTAACAATAGTTATCCTTACTTCTGAACCAAAAAGAAAAACTGACATATGCAAGAGACATTGAGAACTTTGTTTCATTAGTCACCATAAAAAGAATAAACGTCTGGAGTAGAAACTCGAGTTTTGTATACTTCCATCTTGTTTGTTTACATATTGAACATGTGACCTTATTAACTGACAAATTCATAGTAACACACTGTTATGGCCTGTTAGAGCCAGAAAGAAAAATACGAAAAGAAGGTAGATAGGTTGAACCAGTGAATAACAGAACATATATACAAAATAAAAGTGTTATTAGTCAGCAGATAGAAGTGTCCATCCAAACTGTCAAGTTACACTGCGTCTCGACTGCCTCCTCTAGGAAGTCAAGCAGGTTAATATTTATGAAGGAGGAAGAGTTCATTCCAATGTAAATAGGGCACCATAACACTCACAGATAAAGAAATTAATTTTTCTGAGTACCAGATCACCTATACCCTGTTAGGATAAGTGATTAAGTAAAAGAAACTAATAAGTAAGTAAAAGTAAGGTACTTTTTTTGGTGCTGGCATACTATGTGACCTACCTCTTTCATTCTGGTATAGTATGTGGCCTACCTCTTTCATTCTGGTATAGTATGTGGCCTACCTCTTTCATTCTGGTATAGTATGTGGTCTACCTCTTTCATTCTGGTATAGTATGTGGCCTACCTCTTTCGTTCTGGTATAGTATGTGGCCTACCTCTTTCATTCTGGTATAGTATGTGGCCTACCTCTTTCATTCTGGTATAGTATGTGGCCTACCTCTTTCATTCTGGTATAGTATGTGGTCTACCTCTTTTATTCTTGTATAGTATGTGGCCCACTCGATTTGAATGTGTCCTAGCTCACTAAGAGTACATTAGTAGATGTAAGTATTCGGTTATTTATTGAAACTAATTATTTTCTGTTTCTTACCTTTACCAGACAGTTTTAATACTTCCTTACAATACACTTTTTAATATACCAGTGACAGAATTTTGTAGGCCACATACTATATACAGAGAGATATTGGTACACTATCTTTTTATTTAAATTGAGCAAACTTAGGAAAACCCAAACTATGTGAATATGTAAATTAATAAACTTCCCAGAAATTCTTTTTCAAGAAGTGCCATCATAAAATAAAAAGTTATTGGAGAAAGAAAGATACCATTTTTTTTAAATATTTTTTTAAAAATACATTCTTGATATATACACAAAATAAGAAGTTATTCCATCTTTCTTTTTAAATCAGAAGTAGAAAAGACAGCTTTGAAACACCATGAAAACATGCTCATTAATCAGATATTCATTGAAGGGGATTTTCTTTTCTCTGTTTCTAACTGGCAGCATTCACTTTGCAATTCCAAATTATATACAGAGAAACAATTCTTTTCACACCTTTCCTTCGGCAAGTTACAATTCATGCTTCATTCTATATGCATCTCTGTCTCTCATTGAGTGCGATGGGTAAATTGTCGCCATTTTATATTTTTAATTTAGCAACTCACTCTAAAAATTTGAAAACAGCATGCAATATGACTTGGAAATTATGCCTGAAACTCCAATATAAACATTTCATAGTGTTTGGGGACAATGCAGAGGATTCGGAAAGAGTTGAATGAGTCTAATGCTGATTATGAATGTATTTGGAGTGATCACTATTGATAACAATGTAATGTCCTTATTCATCTTTTCACGGAGTCTCAGATTCAACACACAGGCCTATATCAAGTGCCTTGAGCAGGTAATGCTGCCCTGTGTCAGGCTACTAAAAGACCCAATGTTTGGCAACAAGACTGTACCATCTCACACAAACAGGACCACCCAGACATTTCTGCAACCACATCACCCTTTAGATCTGGCTAGCTAACTCCACAGACTGGAACCTCTTTTATTGAGTTTGAGTTTTCTTTAATAGTATATCAACTTCTGTGGGTTATTTAATGCCAAAAAGGTGGGGTTTTAAAGTATTTTTTTAATGTTCAGTTATAGTGAGAAGGTTGATTTAGTCAGATTTTAACGAAAATTTTTTGTTCTTATTCTTTTTTATTTTAGAAAATTGAAAATGTTTTCTAGTATTTTATTCAAAAATGTTTTGTTGAGAATAATTTTCTTTTTCCTTCAAAAATGTGTTATGATAATTTTTTCTTCAAAAATGTATTGTTGGGAATATTTTTCGTTCAAAAATGTATATTTTTCTATAAAAGTCTATTTTATGTATATATTTTTACAAAAGTCTATTTTTATACTTTCAAAGTGTTTTGACCTGAGTTTGGGGGGGTTAACTATTTGCCCATAGCTGGGACCCTAACAGGTGCTACCACTCCAGGTCAGGGTGGACCTGGGAAAAACAGCAATTAAGAGGTGGTTCCATGCTCTTCACAACCTCTCAATCAGAAGCCTTGATGTCAGATGCAGTTTACCGTCATGCCCAGGACCCCTCTTTTATTATTATTATTATTATTGGAACACAGTTTAGCAAGAGACCAATAAAACTCCTTGTAACGCCAAAAATGAACTGAGGACAAGTGTTATGGCAGCATTCACCAATTTAAACAAGGAGATGGTTCAGAAGAGTTGCAGAAGATTTGGAAATCATCTGGAGGCCATGGTTGAAGCCAATGGCAATTTTATTGAATAAATTTAGTCTTTAGTATTTAATGATATTTTTGTGTATACAAAATTTTTTCAAAATCCATTACAAAATGGATCAACTCCAACATATTTTTAATTAATTCGTTTAAACATTATTTAATATATAATTAAGAAATGTTGTTAGGAAAATGTTATATCCCGGGAGGGGATAAACAGTTGTTAGGGCGCCACTCCTATTTGACTACAAATGGACTGTTCCCATTGCTATATATAGCAATGGTGGATTCTCTACAAGGGAGTCGTAGAGAGTCACTTGAGAGTCTCTAATGAGTTACTGAAGAGTCAGTGCGAGTCAGTGAAGAGTTAGTCACACTTCCAGTGGCGTACCAGAAGTAATCACGTATACACACGTCTTACGACGGATTGGACTCTTGTATCTTTCTATTGTAAATATTACTAATCACTTCTGTACATACTAATCGTCTTTCCGCGGAATACAACTTATATTCTGATTCTGTTGTTGAGTTATTCATTTATACTTGGCGACATAACAAACAGAGAAAGAATAGGGCAAGAAATAACTTAACACTGATGATATATAAATAGAGATTAATTATACCTCAATACAATAAACCAAATACAAGTACACCAATGAACAGTTAACACAAATAACATTTAAGAAGGCAATGTCTCTGTATAGGATGTAAGCGTCAGTCTTGAGAAGAAGACTTCTGTCTAGTGACGTCTAACTCTCGTCTATGGCCGATGGCTTTCGACTCTCATATAATGACGAAGACTCTCGATCACTCCCGTGTAATGACACTCTCGATCTCTCTTGAGCACATTCTTTGTAGTTCATTCTAATCCCGGTCTTTTATAACCCAGGCCATACCCATTCCTGGGTAAGACAGGATATTACTCCACAACAGAAAATAAGCATCGGAGGACACATATTTACCTGACAAGATTTCTCGATTATTTAGGCCAGTAGATGTAAATAAGTATATTGTTTAATTAGGAAAAAACAGAGCATCTGCTCAAATACAAGTAACCATTTAAGAAGACATTTATGGAAAACTAATGAGAAAAATGAAAAAAAATTTTGAGTGATGCATTTTTGTCCTTCAGTACTTCTTTAGACTCAAGTGTTACATTGCTGTAAATAAATGTGTAGAAACAGGAGAAGATATTGAAAATTTCAATTTAATTCTTTTTTTTTTATGTGTTTTGGTATATAATCTAGCCAATTTCATTAAGTTTCTTTTTCTTTATAATTTTGTCCCATTTGTTACAAAGTATTGTACATTGTGATAAAAGATCCGCCAAGAGAAAACATAAGCACCTGTGTGCAAATTTACTAATGATAATATAGCAAGTCAAGCAATTTTAATAGACTTTCTTTTTAGTAAACTGCTTTCTATAGAAAGGGGCATAAGACAAGGATGTGTCTTTTCACCAGATCTAATCAACTTGTACAGCAAGACTATTCTGAGAATCTTAGATGTTATGCCAGGAATTGTTTGAGTTGGAGTTCTGTTTAACTATATATCAACCTCTGTGGGTTATTTAATGACAGAAAAGCGGGGTTTTAAGGTATTTTTGTTAATGCTTGGTTATATTGAGAACATTGATTTAGTTAGATTTTAATAACAAATTTTTGGTTTTTATTCTCTTTTATTTTAGAAAACTGAAAATGTCTTCTATTTTTGTATTCAAAAATGTGTTATGGTAATATTTAGAGTGTTATTGTAATATTTTTTACCATATGTTATGGTAATATTTTTTTCTTAAAAAATGTATTGTTAGTAATATTTTTCATTCAAAGGTGCATATTTTTCTATAAAAGTTTATTTTTATGTATATATTTCTATAAAAGTGCATTTTCATACTTTCATAGTGCTTTGACCCTAGTTTGAGAGTTAACTATTTGCCCATAGCTGAAACCCTAACAGGTGCTACCACTCCGGGTCATGGTGGACCTGAGAACAACAGCAATTAAGAGGTGATTCCATGCTCCTCACAACCTCCCAATCAGAGGCCTTGCTGCTGGATGCAGTTTACCGTCATGCCCAGGACTAGCCAGGATTTGTAATCGGAGGCTACAATTTGAACAACATAAGGTACCCAGATGGTACAGTGCTGATAGCAAACATGGAAAGGAAACACAAGACTTCCTACAAAAGGTAGCTAAAGAGAGTGACAAAAAAGGTCTACACATAAACTGCAAGAAAGCTGAATGCATGGTCATCAGGAAAAAGAGCAGCCCAAAATGCTAAATATAGGTGTGTGTGTGTGGGGGGGGGGGGGGTACTAAAATCAATCAGGTAAAAAAATTTAAATACCTGGAAAGTGTTCTAACAAAAGACGGAAAGTGCAACACAGAGATCCAAAGGCCAATTAACATGGCAAAGGACGTATTCCAGAAGTTGAGTAAAGTATTAAGAGACAGGACAATTTTGCTAGAAACAAAGAAAAGAGTACTGGATTGCTGTGATATCAGTTCTTCAATATGGTAGTGAATGCTGGACAATCTCATCAAAGATGAAGGAAAAACTCGAAGCAATTGAAATGTTGTTCTACAGAAGGATGCTGTGGATATCATGGATCAAGCATGTGAGCAATGATGAGGTTTCAGAAAGGACAAAAATAAAAAGAAAATTAATGCTGAGCATCAGGAAGAGACAACTAAAGTTCCTGAGACATGCAGTGAGGAAGGAGGGCTTGGAGAACGTGATTGCGGGAAAAAGAGACAGGCAAAAGCAGCGGATAACATTTGAAGGGCCTGAGCAGGTGAATGACAGAACAGGGGTTGCATGGTGTAACAGGAGCAAAACCTTGTGTCACATATCTCTCAAGTGGGGGAGAAGGGTAAATATTAGAGAGAGCAAGCTAAGAGCCACCAGAGATAGGGAGATGTAGAAAGCAATGATCGCCTATGTCCTGAAATGACAAGGCACATAGAAGAAGCATTCTCTTAATCAAAATTATCGTCAGACACCTTACAGTGAGCAACTAAAGCATTGAAAGTGTTTGTTGTCCTTTTGTGTTCATATAATATTTCTATATCATTACCTTGACATTTCTCCTATGTATTTCCTATGGTAATTATTATAGATGACAGAGTAAATTTCCCCTTCAAGTCTTTTATTGTTTTAGAATTAGTTGTAACAAATTTTATGTTATATAGAGTTGACAGACAGAGAAATATATCTTAATTCTCTCAATTTGCCTAAATGGTTCACTCCTTTATTTTGAAATATTCTATAAGCTTTTAGTTTCATGCTGAATATTAAAGATATATTAGGGTATAGGAGTAGCTTAAAGGTATTTCTCCTCTTAATATAAATATTCCGGGCTACAAATTCTGAGTGCTTTTAAATAGAACCTGATGATTATTCCACATTTTATTTTGTTGCTACAGTGAGAATAGAAATTTATAAGGTCATTTTTATGAGTTGATTTGCAATGGATACTGAGTTTTATTACGTCTTTGTCTTTATAGTGTGACATAATATCTAGAAATGAGAGAGTGCCTGGATTCCAAAACAAATTGTTAGCTAAAATTCCTCGAAATTCTGCATTTCTGATTTCTCTTCATTTTATTAGTACTCGTAAATAAGATAAAATGCATAAGTTTAAATCAATGTTTCAGACGAGCTCATGTATGGTTCACCTCTAAATGGAAAGTGGCTCTGACTGTCGCCAATCAGAAGCATTTGCAAGGTTTCGTACCGGGCCTAAACGTAATTTTTCCAGTGTCTGAAAGTGCTTATCGAGGGTGGGCCAGAAACTGATCATCTCTGGTCGGGTCGGTGCGGTGAGGGGGGTATGATATTGAAAGACCCGAAACCCCCTAATGATCCTTGTGATGACATCAATGACACCCTCTAGCACCCCCATTACGGTGCGTATGTTTGAAATAGAAATGGCAAAATGTTATTTGTTTTTATTTCGTAAGTGAATCCTACCATATGGTAAATGTTGTTTCATTTATCTACAAGATCAGATACTGGAGTTTTGCTGGGGTATGTTACATCAATATATTTTTCTTCTATATATGTTGTGTCCCTTTAGGACGTAGAAGATCATGGCTCTCCACATCTCCCTATCTCTTATTGCCCCTTCTCCTGTTATTCCTCAAACCCTGCTCCAGCATCCATCTACTCAAATCCTTCAAGTATGTCACAAAATCTGTATCCATCATGTGAGTATCAGATTCTCCAAGCCCTCCTTCTCCACTCTTACTACGTCTCAGAAACCTCAGCTGTCTTTTCCTGATATTAAGCATAAGTTTTCTTTTCATTTGCATCCTCTTCAAAACCTTGTTGTTGCTCATATGTTCTATCCATGGTATTCTCAGCATCCTTCTGTAGAACCACAGTTTGTTTGGTTGCTTCAAGTCTTTCTTTCATCTTTGATGAGATTGTCCAGCATTCACTGCTATATTGAAGGAGAGACATTACATAACAGTCTAGTACTTTCTTCTTTGTTTCCAATGAAAACTTTCTGTCTTTCAATACTCTATACAGCTTCTGAAATGCATCTTTGGTCATACCAATACATCTTTGGATCTCAGTGTCACACTTTCTGTCCTCTCTTAAATTCCTGTACCTGCTTGATTTTAGTATCCCTTACTTGGATTTTGCATTTTGGGCTACTCTTTTTACTGATTAATATGCATTCATTTTACTTGTAGTTTAACGTAGTTCCTTATTTCCACTTTCTGTAACTACTTTCTGTAGGTCTTATAGTTTACTTTCCATGTCTGCTATCAGGACTGTATCATCTGTGCATGTTACTGTTCAAATTGTAGTCACCAATGATGAATACTGGCAGGACTTCTAGCATTTATGATAATCATTTAAGTAAAATACTCTGGAAAGGACCAGATTTTTAAAATTATAAGATTACGCATTAAAACTCCACTCATTGGTAATTCATATTTTTATTTATGAAAACCATGGTTAGAGGTGAAATAGTATTGATTGACAAAGAGTTGGTAGATTTTTATGATTTTAGCTATTGGTAGGAAGACGTTTATTTTTTATTGTGTCAAACATTTTCTGTTTACCAGAATATTAGAATTACAAGGATTTAGCATCTAAACTAGCAATGAGTTTATCTGCCATATTTATTCCCCTTACTTTTTTTTTTATGACGTTGTTTGAATTTTTGATATGTGACAGATTGACTGTTCTAAGGTGTTAAAATTTCTCTCATGGCTTTCACCAGTTTGTAGGGAGCACTACCAATACCTGATATCATAGAGCATGTTGGAATACCTGCTTTGTATGTTTTAGGGAGACCATAATGTTTTGATATTTTAAGGTTATATTCTATTAGCTTATATCAGATTATATTTATATTTATGACGAATTAATTTACAAATCAGTCTATTAAATTTCTGTACTTTTTGTAATTATTCCATGCTCATCTATTTTAGTATATGTATCAGTATCATTGATTAGTAAGGATATTCTATCATTGTATGTGTTTCTATTCATAATAACAATCCGTCCTGTGTCTGAAGAGATGATGTGAATTTCCTGTTTTTTTTTGGAGGGGGGTTGGCTTCTTTAGTCTAAGTGTCTTTTTGGTAGAGTTCTTTCATTGTTCATTTCTAAAGTGGTTATAATTATTCCTTGAACAAAGACATTGATAAATTCTGTGTCATTTACAAAATAGGCCTTCTTTATGAATTTTGGTGGCAAATTTTAAGCTGAAAACAAGGGCTTCCAATTTCATATTGGACAGATCTATATCTAATAAATTTCCTGTTGATATAGTGAATATGTAATGAATATGCATACACACTTTCTGTCATTTGCTTTACTCTCTCTTTCACTTACCCGACTCTTTCTTCCCTTGACAGCAGGAATTAGCGTCCCCCTTTCTTTCACGGCATAACATGCGTGAATCACATGACATGATTTGAAAAAAAGGAGGAAAAAGGTTTTCTCTTTCTGAGGACATGTGTGACAGTTGGTTCTCAGACTTTGAGGAGACATATCCAAAAGGGCAATGCTCATGGAATGCACTGAAAACTCAGTGGGATATTCTCCGAAAAGCAGTTAGTCCTTGTGGTGAAAGAAAATGCCTGGATATTTGAATGGATAGAACCTTGTCAAGTACAGTGCCACGAGAGTAAGATATCCTCCATTCTGGTGCTTATATCACTGCTGCATCTATGAATCATCTGGGGGAATCGAATGTCTGAACCCGCCTAAAAGCTATGAAGCTAATCAACACGGCCAACTACTCTAGCCCGAATACCAACATTTGTGGACAGAAAAGAAAGAAGAGTAGCAAAATAAGAAAAAAAAATGTACATTTTATTTCTGTGAAGTAAATTCTTTTCATTACACTCTGACGTGGCTTACAGCCATATCACGTTGAATACACCGGTTCTCACTCGATCACCGAAGTTAAGCAATGTTGAGCCTGGTCAGTACTTAGATGGGTGACCGCTTGGGAATACAAAGTGCTGTAAATTTTTAGTGACGAATGCGCGTTGTGGTGCAGTGGATATCGGCTCGAAAAGAGAAATCAGTGAGCCAAGTTCGAATTCCAGTTGAATACCCTGCATTCACTTAAGCACTGGTACCCTTGGGAAAGGTATTAATCTGTTCCTTTCCACCAGTTATGGGTGAAATAACAAAGGTAGGACTTGGGGACCTGCCCTTAAAAAAACAAATCCCAATGAATCTTGATACTCGAAAAAGAAAAAAGTATTACTAGACACAAAACTTATATAAAAACAACAATAAATTGTTGAAAGAAAAACGTGTTACCAGTAATAAATAAATAAAATTTAGTTGGCAATAAATGACCCGCTGAGGTTGATATGCCATAAAACAAAAACAACCAACCAACACCCTGACGCATATGAATAATTTTACATGCCACATTCACTCCACACGACAAAAACCTTTGCCTGTCTTTTTTTTTTATATTTGCTACTGACTGTTTCTTCCATAACCCATTTTGCTATATATATATATATGTGTGTGTGTATATGATTCATTACTTCATTTTGTTCTAGTTGGTGGGAATAATACGGTTCTGTTCAAAATCTTTAAAAATGTTTTCATTTTTTGTCCCTGATACTGGTGCGATTTTATCCGGAGAAGATATTTTGAGTGTGCAAATCTGAAATCATATTCATTTGCAGTCTCTTCCTTTCTTTTTATTATGTGTTCACTTGTTCAGCTAAAAAGGGTGCAATGCTCGTTCAAAAATGAATGGGATTTTTCCCTAGGCAATATAGGTTAGATTCCCAACTCGTAACAATACATATAAAAATTCTCTTTATTTACATTTGAATTCAAAACTATGCAAATAAAATAAATATCAAGCCAATTTCCAAACAAAAACTTTTTTTCTGGTCTCATCTGGAAGTTCCCTCACTTTAACACTTGGGCAAACTCCTTGATGTGAAAATATTCTAAGCAAAATTAAAAATCATCAAATGCAACATCCAAAAGGTAGATCAATAAATCTATAACCTAAATTTTGACTACATCATGTTCAATCAGTTTGCTTAATATCTGTCATGGAATTAAGTTTAATGATATGGAAGAAAATCAAGTTGAGAAAAATAGAGGATTTTTCATTGTATCATGTGGCGGCAAACACTGATATGCTTAAGTTGAAGCAAATACCATATTGGCTGAGAAAATAGTTCACGATTAATCATAATCCTTATTTATTTTTATAGGACTGACAGAAAAAATTATACATGGAAAGGAATTCAGATTAAATGTGTAAAACAGAAATACCACAGCGTGTTTTAAATGAGGATTCAGTATATAGCATAAGATTTTGGAAAAAAAGGATATCATATACACACACAAGCATACAAGCTCATATGTATGCACACCTGCTACACACACACATACACTATATATATATATATATATATATATATGTGTATATATATATATATATATCTCCATACTGATGAGCTGTGATACAGCAAAACAGATCTGTCTGTGAATGACTATTTGCACTCTGGAAGAATGGTAGACTTTGAAAAACAAGAGCTACTCTGGCATCTACGCATTGTTTATTCAGCAATATTGGGCATGTATAATGATAATATACACGCTAGAAAGTCTGCCTCCTTCTACCAAGTGCCCGTAGCTCAGAGGTAGAATCGCCGACTGATACCAATTCAGTCAGGTTTCAATTCTGGGTAAAAAGCAATCGGCTGTCTAACCATACTGATGAGCTGTGATACAGCAAAACAGATCTGTCTGTGGATGACTATATATATATATATATATATATATATGTTTGTGTGTATGTGCGCACACACACACACACATATATATATATATGTGTGTGTGTGTGTGCGCACATACACACAAACATATATATATATATATATATATTTATTGAGGCCTTCAGTACAAGACACTTTTCACCATGTATGCAAAAATCAGTTAAATGTAAGTGTTTGCATGTTAAAGTAGATACATTTAGTCATCTTTAAGGAAAAAAAATTGAGTGGCTTATCTCAAAAAGATCAAAAGTTAAAGCATTTCGCACGTCAACAAAATTTCAACTTAATTTTCTTTTTTTTTTTTTTTATTTTGCAGCAGAAAGTACCTTCTAATTCCAAACACCAAAGATAGATATATATTATATGTAAGACATAAATTAATAAATATACATATGATGGTGCACATATGTATAGTATTATTACTCAGGTGTTAATAAGTTAATAAAACAGAGCTGTATTATATATATATTAATAAATATACATATTATCCTACATCTATGGCATGACTCAGAGTTTCATGCATTATGCAATCATCAGGTGCATATTTCAAACTGACAGTTTAATAGATTTGAATTTAAGTTCACTTGATCTTTATGGGAATTAAATGTTATAAAGTTATTGTTTTTTATTAGCAAGATTAAAAAATTTAAATATTCTAAGATGTACAGAAAAAATTTAAATTTAAAATTAAAATAAAAAATATTAAAAATAATAAAATGCAGGGAGAAGAAATCAAAGGGGCATAAAATATAAAATTTTGAATATTCAAATATTACATGTAGATAAAAAATTAAAATTTTAAATAAAATAAAATAAAAATTAAGAATTAAAAAGTAAAAATTTGGAATTAAAATTAATATTAAAAATTAAACAAAGTAGGAAGCAAAAAGTAAAAGGTGTTTAATTCATAATTGTTAAAAGTAATATTGCGGGGAAAGAAAGAAAAAAGAAAGAAAGAAGGAAAGAAAGGAGCAAATGTACAGAGGAATTTATATCAATCTGGGTTTAAGAATTTAAGTATTTTTTTCTATGACAGCATGTGGTCATTAAAACACTTTTTTTTATTAAGCATTTTAGGATTATTTATATGGTTTAAGATGACAAGTTTTTCTAAAAGATTACATTTATCGCCTTTTCCATTGTAATGTTTGGATTTAGCTACAATATTCCATGTAATAATTGGGTTCTTACTGTTGTTTTTTAATTTCTAATAATGTATGGATAAAACAGTACTTTTACTGGATTTACTGTTATTTAAAGACAACAAGTGATTGTTAAACCTTATCCTCCACCTGTTAGAAGTGCTTCCAAAGTAAAATTTAACATCATTATCATCCGAATGAATTTGAGCCCTATAAACAATACTTTAGGCATACATTGGCCATTCAATGGGCAAGTCTTATTTTTGGGGAAGCAATTTTTAAAATTTTTTAAAGACCAGGATCTGAAGATTACCATCTTAACTGATGCTAAAATCATTAATTTCTCAGATGTTACTTTCTGAGCAATGGTCTGTACAAATCATACACAAAAGAAGCACATAACCATACATACATCAACAGAAAATCATATCACCCCAAAAGAATCACCAAAAACCTACACAAATGTATTCCATTTTGTTTAAGTACCAACTCTAGCAATAAGGGAACTTTTGAAAACTTTAAAATTAAATACATTAATGCTTTAGAAAAAAAATAAACTGAACACTAGTTTAGAATACTCCATTAAAAACAAGGTGGATAGATAGATAGATAGATAGATAGATAGATAGATAGATATGTGAGTTGTGATGATGCTTAGTGCCAAGATTGCTGTTTTTCAATTGTGACTCTGCTCAGTTAAGTGGCAAACTTCTCCACATTAATCCTATATATATCTGTTCATTTCACCCCAATCAAAGCTGAACTGTTACTAATATGCAGGAGTGTTACAGTGAGAGAAAAGACTGGGTACAGGGGGCATTGAGGAAAGGATAAAAAATGTACAGGCTTCAAGATAGAAGATGGCAATTCACGTTGCATTTAATTTTTTTGAGATTGTAGATATCAATGAAGCAAGTAAATGGAAGGAAGTTCCACGGGCAAAAAAGTGCAAATAAAGAAACTGTTCGAGTAGAAGTGCCAGTTTCATTTAACTATTTTAATGATTAAAAGGTGAGACGTGGATGCCAACCTAGTCAATCAGTCTGTTAAGTGCCATACGTGATACACGCCTGGGCGATCATCTCCCAAAAGAAACATGACTGACTGGGCAGAAGATTATCCCGCAGTAGGTTGCCAATGTTTTCTGTGGTAGACTGGTTGCCAGCCAAGGCTATAGAACCCAGTCTGTCCGATTATTTAACCCATAACTGGAGGGAAGAGACAGATTAATACCTTTCCCAAGGGTATTTGTGCATAAGTGAATGCAATGAATTCAACTGGAATTCGAACTCGACTTCCCAATTACTCATTCCAAGCCGATATCCACTGCACCAAAATGCACATCCACACCTAGCAGCACACTTAAATTCGTATAGTTGGGGTACCAAGAAAAAAAGCTCATGAGAGAAGTTTCTGTGAAAATATTTGTACAAAAATCAGAAGAAAATCTTGTGTCTGTGAGAAAGTGACTGAAGTCGAGATGCCAAGTCAGGATCGATTACATTGCAGATTCTTTGGATTTTATCAAGAACCTCAAGATGAATAACAAGAGCACCTAATCAGATATAGCAACAGTATTCAATGCAAGGATGAGTGGTAGATTTATAAATGTATACACACATTTTTTTTTATTATTTCATCCAAAGTAAGGCAATGAAGCCACTAACCTGCAGGTGGTAAAAATGTTAAGTAATGAAAACAACAAATAAAACAGAAGATAATGACTGACATTGCATTACAACTTTCAAAGATTAAACTTAGCTAAAAAGCAAAAAGCCAGAAGAGAGTTCTACAAGCAAGAAGAGCAAGAGAAGAAACTATTAGTATAGAACTTATGGTTACATCTAGCCATTTCAACTGTAAAATGAGGAAATCCTTCCACCAATCTTCACTGCACTTAAATTCATAGAGTCTAGCTTATATAGAGAAGAGTTCATCAAACAAATTACTTTAAAACTATTTACAGAAAAGATACAGGGAAGCTACACTACCGGGCATAATTATTAGGCCACCCCAGTTTTTTAACGTATTTCATATTATTTTTTAGTATTTATTGCCAAGTAGATAATTCTAAATGAAAATAGAATTGTTCTTTGTTAATACTGCACAATAACATGTGCATCAAATGAACTGTTCTGGTGTCCAGTTTTTGTGCTCTCTTCCCCATGCTAGTCTCTTCTTCTTATTGGCTGGCCAAAGCAAAAGCTTCCTGGCTGTCTTGTAAAAATTTGCAAAGTAATATTAACAAAAGAACCATTCTATTTTCATTTAGAATTATCCACTTTGGAATAAATACTAAAAAATAGTATGAAATACATCGCTTTTTTAAAAAAAGACTGGAGTGGCCTGTAACACCCCAACTGACCCGTCCGAACAATTTCTCCGGCGGCCGTTCTCCACGCTGTGATGTTGCCGGGAGTTTGTTGAAAATGTCAGAGCCTCAAGCTGGGGGTACAAGATTGAACTATAAGGAACGAACTTCCACAACTTGGATGAGTTGAAAGGATGCTTTATTCGTTTTAGAGTTAGCCTTTTCGGTTGAGGTAGGCAAATGTGACACACAGCTCTAACTCTAATGGAGATCAACAAATCCGAACTGGCCGAAACAAGACAAACGGAGATTCTACTTCACTCAAACGCCCGGCGAAACTCAACTCTACTCTGAAAAATTACCTGAATTTATTTACAATTTATCCGGAAATCCGGAAATGCTTTAGACCACCGGTGATAAACATTGGCGACTGTAAGTCTGAAATTTCAGTTATCTTTTTTTTTTTTATCTTAATAATGCTTCCGCCGGAAAATTCTTAATGTGTGGTCAAGATACAGTAAAGGACAGCCTTTGACCGGGTCATTCGAAAACCCACCTGCTGAACTTTATCACATTAAATCACTGAGTCAAATATTTACTGGAAGAGTGGTAGGATTTAAAACAGTAATCGGATACCGTTATCTCTTCCACAATTTTCCTCATAAAAGAAAAAGCGTTTATTTATTTTTTTCCTCTTCTATTTCAATTTTGTTAAATATGTTTTTAAACTGTTTTCTATTCTTAACCATTTTCTATTTTAATCTATTATAATAAAATACATATATGCCTAGTTATCGTGTCACAGGCCTAATAATTATGGCTGATAGTGTACATTCCAACAGTGAGAAAGTGACTGAAATCAAGATACATTGTCCAAACCAATGACACAGCAGATTCTTCTTTGGATGTTATCAAGGATCAATAAAATTTCAAAGGAGAACCTAACAAGAGGTGATATCAGTATTCTAAGCACAGACCAATGGTAGACTTATAAAGCGAGATTTATGAGAGAATAATTGTCTAGCTTGGCACAGTGAACCACATTTCCTAGCAGCAGACAGAGCAACTGATTCAATATTTATAGAAAAGGCACAAGGAAGGTGAGAAGAAAGTTACTGAAGCATAGATACCAGATTAGAACCAACAATAATGCAGATTCTTTATATTTTATCAAAAATCTCTAAATACATAACAAGCACCAGACCAGATGTGACAGCTGTATTTAATGTATAGATGAATGGAAAATTTAGGAGTAAGATGGATTGGGGCTAGAAAAATTATCTAGCACAATACGGTGAACTAACTTTCATAGCTGCAGTCCTACCAGTTGTACAATATAATCTTTCCACTTTATGTCTGCTGGAAGATTTGAAATTAACAACAGATTGTAGATCATTTTTTTAAAATCAGCTACCAATATGACCTCATCAAATTGATCAGACCTACAGTAGTAATTATATTGTAGCCTTGGGGCGCATGTTCTTTGTACGTCAGGATTCACCGGTGTAGATATACAGTGTGAGTTAATGTTTATTTAGTTCAGCTTTGTGTCAGACATAACCGAACTCCCTACAGCTTACAACTTTCATCCAGAACTATCAGAAGGTTGTCAGCAGGTTGGAAAAGCTGGATTAGTGGAATAATGTAAGAATAAAATATACATTTTTCATGTTAAAATAGAAATGTATTAAAGGAAAGAATAACAAGAATATGTAGCAGTTAAAAGTTCAATGAGAAACTTGAGGGTATCAAGAAATGTTCATAGTAGTAATTTGTTGGAAAGAGTTTATGTGCACATATGTATTAGCATTTGTTTGATAGGAATGTCTTTAAATGGAGAAGAAGTAAAAGGAATCAGCACACGAGAAAGAAAAAGGAAAGAGAACTTGAAGCGTCTCCCATTACATTTTAGCTTGTTACCTCAGCTGCTTCCATCTCTGACTGTCAGAAGCTGATTTGATCAAAGCCTTTATAGTCATTCAGATTTTTGCTAAGTCCTTTTAGTCTTGCAAGTCACTTCCATTGGTCAGAAAATCAATTTAACACCTACTTGCGAAATCCGGTTTCGACTTTCTTTAAGCAATGGTCGATCCTTTTTCTATTTGGAAAAACCAGGATTTCACACGTCATTGTGAATTTTTGTAAAAGTGAAGAAGGTTGATTTTAATTTCTTTCCTATCTGCCACAATATCATCAGCATAGATGCTAAGTTGAGAATGGGTAACATCAGAAAGTGTGTTCATAAAAATTAGGAACAATAAGGGTCCAAAGATCGAACCTTGATGGATGCCCACATTATCTATGAAGACACATACATACACACATGCACACATCTGCATACACATATATACACACACACAAACATGTGTCTACTTCCACACAAACAAAACTATCAAGTCTTTTTCACTTACCATCACACAAATATAGCACCAAAAGTAAATTTCTTCTATCAAAGAATTAATACATTACCAACCTCCAAGAGTTTCATCAATGGAACTGGATTGAAAAAATGTAAACCTCCAAACCGATCCAGCCTCTTTGTAGCTTTGGCAATGTCTCGAATGGGCAATGATGAAGTATTGCTGGTGAAAATTGTCTCTCTGAAAATATAAAAAAAATAAATGACACATGATTGGTGAAAATTTCAATTCAATAGTTTTATCATTTTTTTTTTCTTTTTATAAGAATTCCTATTATTTCATGCCTTTTCATTCAGACTTTTTTCTTCATCTTAATTTCTTTTACTTGCAATGTTTTAGCCATCATACACAGGACTTCCAATCGAGGCTTTACACAAGGAATGGAATTCATATACCCCAGTGATTGTAATAAAGGGTTCGGTTCGAAATCCCTAACACCTGAAGAAGGCCAGAGCGTACAACGGCTGAAACGTTGTACAAATGGCAACAAAGATGAGGACAATAGTCTGAATAATGTAAATACTGCCTCATCTCAGAAATATAGACAAACTTTGTTATGTGTTGGACAAACGAAATATATTCCATTTCCAAGTGAAGCATGGTTCACACATCTCTGTAAGCCATAATCTCTGCCATATCCAAACTGTGATAATTCAAATCTATGTTCTGTCAATGAAAAACAAAATGACAAGCATTTGGCAAATCACCTTCAGTTACTTTCTCAACAACAGGATGTGGCTTTTCTCTGTCTTTTCTGAAAGTATTTTCATGGCTTCTGTTAAGCTTTATTCCCTGGTGCCCCACCCTCACAAAATTTACTTGTGCAACTAGATTGGCAAATAGGTCCCACCCTTTTACCTTCAAAATAGGCAAATATAACCAACACTTCTGCTCTATCAGTTTCTTTTCTTGAACTTCCCGCCTGTGGAACTCTCTTCCACATGCTTGATTCCCTAATAGGTACAATATCCAAAGGTTTAAGTGCAACATCAGTTGCCATTTTCTATCTCCTTGACTCCCAACTCTCTCTTACCCTTTCTTCAACATCCCCCATACTGCTTTTTTTTTTCTTTTCTTTCTTCCCTTTCCTATCACAGTAACCCCCTTGCATACCAATGGCAGTACTTCCTTGCTTGGGATGAAACAATTGTAAAAAAAATTTTTTTAAAAATAATAATTTCTTTTCTGAAAGAAATTTAACACTTTCTTCATTAAACAGCATTTTCAAATGCTTAATTTATGGTTTTGTTCAGTTTCATTTTTTTTTTTATATTTTAGACAGTGCAGGAAAAGTTGATTCATGCCTTTTAAAAGTCTATCAGTATTAAATGAACAGTCTGTTAATTAAATGCAATATGTGATACACACTTAGGTGATCATGTCTCTTTCAAGACATGACTGATTAGGTAGAAGATTTTCCCACAGTAAGTTGCCATTTCTTTCTGTGGTAGACTGGTTGCCAACCAAGGTTATAGAACCCAATCTGTTCAATCCATAACTGGAGGGAGAAGAGATGAATTAATACCTTTCCCAAAGGTATTTGCACATAAATGAATGCAACAAATTTGACTGGAATTCAAACTTGATTTTCATTTCTCATTCCGAGCTGATATCCATTACACCACAACGCACTCACTCACTCAGTTAAGTGCTATACGTGATACATGCCTCAAAAGATATATGAATGACTGGGCAGAAGATTATCCTGCAGGGGGTTGCCATTACTTTCTGCAGTAGATTGATTGCCTGCCAAGGCTACAGAACCCAATCTGTTCTGTTATTTAACCCATAACTAGAGCAAAGAGACGGATTAATATCTTTCCCAAGAGTATTGCACACAAGTGAATGCAAGGAATTCAAATGGAATTCAAACTCGGCTCCCCGGTTTCTCGTAAACCACAACACACTAAGTAACAATAATTGGAATTCAAACTCTTGTTGCTGACTACACTACTTTTGATTTCTTTTCTGAAAGAAATTTAACATCAATTTCACAAAATAACATTTTTAAATACTTTGTTTAAGGTTTTGTCCAATTTAATTTTTATGAGAAAAAAAAAAAGCATAAATTTTTATGTTTCTGATTGACTTCTTGTTTTCCTGCTGCTAATTCCAGATGCAGGATTAAAATTCATTTATACCAACAGGGGTGAAATGACTGTTACATTTACGGGCAAGCAAAAAAATACATTTCTAACTGAAACATGGTTTGTGCAAGCCAAGTGCCTATAAGAGTTGTGTAAGCCATAACCTCTACCACGATCAAATGTGATCTACGTTTTTTTTGTGAAAACAACGACATTTTAAAAAATTAACTGAACTGGTTTTATCAAATATTGAGTATCTTTTTTTCTTCAAATCTCATAATGCTTATCTAAGATTAAATATTAGAATGCTTTTAGTTTGGATAATTGAAAAATGTCCAGATGATTTCAATTTTCCTCTTTATTTTGCACTTGGATAATCAAAATCCAGATAATCAAAGAAGTACTGAATTTTTCGTCTTGATGACTAGTTTACTACTTCATACCTATAAGTAATTACTGTGTGCATGTATGATTACATAATGAAACATGTGATTACAGCGATGTAGTAGCACTAATAATGGCACTAATAATGACACTAATAATGTAGTGGCACTAATGACACTAATAATGTAGTGGCACTAATAATGACACTAATAATGTAGTGGCACTAATAATGACACTAATAATGTAGTGGCACTAATAATGACACTAATAATGTAGTGGCACTAATGACACTAATAATGTAGTGGCACTAATAATGACACTAATAATGTAGTGGCACTAATAATGACACTAATAATGTAGTAGCACTAATAATGACACTAAAAAAACTGCTCGAGTTTCCTTAAGTGATTATATGTTTGACTTTGAGGCTACAACTTGCTATTGCTTCAGTTCGACATATCCGCCCACACAACCAGTCTCAAGTCTCTCTGACATGATTGTTTGTTAAGGTGTTTTGTCAAAAAGTCACCCAAGGTCATATTCAGCCATCAACATTTGAAATTGCTCAATGGACTTTTACAATTAAATATATTCACTTCATGCCAAATATAGTCATAGTCATTTTCAGCTAATTGAATGATAACGATTTCCTACTCCTAAAATCAGATTCTTTTAATGACAGCATCAATATTTCCACAGCCAAGTGGACAAAAACCCAATAAATATCATTACTTTGAGAATAATTTCAGAGGGTGTGCTAGCTACAATTTATTTTGTCGGCCCTAAGATAGCAACGCTTCTAACTACAGAAACATGAATAAACATAAATATGGATTTATAGAACAAACAACTATTTATTAAGCAGAACACTGTGAGTATGGTTTTATAAATTCTCAAAATTAAACATTAGAATTGATTTAGTTTGGATAATTTCAATGTTTCTCTTTTCATATCCAGATAAAGTACTGTATTCACAAATTCTTTCAAACAAGCAGTTCTTTTATCAGGTTTCAGCCAGTGTAGCTTCCAGCCTTCATCGGGTGATTTCACAGTATCTTTTTGATAGCTATTAACATGAATTTCTACTGTTCATCTATATTCCCTTAGTCATAAGTTCAATCCTTGGGCTAGGTAGTATGAGTGCATTAGTAAGGTGGTCTAAGAATGGGAAAAAAAATACAAATTTAGAATCCATAGGATGAGAACATGACCACTCAGCTATGATTGGTTTGTTTTACGGCAAATCAACCCTTTATGGGTCATTTAATGCCAAAACATTAGTTGTTCTAGTATGATGGGTAGAAATTAAATGTTACTTATGATTCAGAGGGACTTTTTGACTATAATTTGTTGTATAGTTTCGTCTCTCTCAGAAATCTGAGAATATTTTTAGGGTCAACCTTGTTAAAAATATCCCTTAGATTATTTTCTTGATAGTGTTTTTAGTTGGATCTGTTCAAAGTCTATGCAGTTTGTCAGTGTTCTTGACATGGTATGCAGATTGGTACTTCTCCTTTCAGTAAGTATGAGTGGGTGATATATACCACTCAGCTAGATGATCCATCGGAAGAGTAGAGTGGCCAGGGTTAAATGTAAATAAATGACAGAACTGATCAACAAACAGAACTGACAAAGTTTTCTATAGACAATAAAAAGAAAAGAAATAGACCAAAAGTAATATAAAGCAAGCAAACAATATATGCAAGGCAAATTAACAGCAATATGGCAAAAAGTACACAAACTAAGAATTTAGTGTATCGAGGCAGCAAATAATTTTCTAAACATACTATTAAATATAAGAGACAATGAATGTCTATTATGTTTAATCATGAGCCGTTCTAAATGTTGTATTTTGGCTTTAATTTCAGTTGAAAATAAAGACAAAAATTCTCCAACATTTGGATAATTTTTTATTAATTTGTTTCTAAGCTTTCAGCTCACATGAGCCATCTTCAGAGGGGTCAGGAAGACAGTAACACAATAACATCCACCATCACCGATGATTTTATTTTGTGTTGACATAAAACTCCGCTAGGCAACGGCAATAGTTACCAAAAATAACAAATGCAGTTGGCAAATTTGCAATGCAGTTCTATGATGTCACACCACGTGATAGCGCGAAATGACAACTGAACCATGTATTCAAACGCAATGTAATATGTTATGGCCAGATTTAAAAGTGATTTTATTAAGTGTGGGTTGTTTGGATTTAATGTACATGGCCTCCAATATCTGAAGAGTTAGGGGTTGTCAAACAAGGGTAAGTTCAGATAAGTGAACATAGTATCTCGACTGAATGAAACCAAAATGAAGCATCAAATAAAACCGAGAACCGGCCTATTTTATTGGATAGGAAGAAATCCCAGCATGCAGTTGCATGTTTCTACCTATAAGTATGGGAGAGAAAAGTATTTTGCAGTCATTCCCACTGCAGATAACCAATATAAAGATGTGATGCACACCTGAGGAAAGGCAGAAGTTATATCGGCCAAAAGGTAAGAAAAGAGTTTGAATAAAGACATTAGCCTGAAAAAAAAAAATGTTTTTCATAGAGACATTCTACTGTTTTCATTTAACATGAAGGATACATTTATACATGATTTTTGCAATAACTCAATAAAATATTTCCAAGATTTTCTTTATTTCATACTTCATAATTTAAAAAAGAAAATACAAAATATATAGGAATTGATTTCTTGAATCAATTCTCAAATGATTTAGTCACAAATAAAAATAAAATGGAAGACTTAAAAATGTTTTATATTAAAACCCAATGTCTCTGTTGATTATGTCATGATAAAACATATCGTACTAATAAACATGACATACTATATAATACTAGCAATACTTATGAAAACTTCAGTTTTGCTATTTGAATTTTCTGATGAATGATTAAATTCCTTATGAGATTTCATGACTATAAAATACTCATATGAATTCCATTTTTGCCTTGTTAAATATTTGAGTTGAACAACTTTAACAAAACATTGGAATAAAAATCAAATATGAATGCAGGTTATTATTTATAGAAGTAAGAGGATACAAAAGATTCAAAATTGAGAATTTTTTTTTTTTTCCATTTAACTGAAGCAAATATTAAATGCATGAGAGTTTAATTGCTTTCTTTCTTTTACATTCCTTTGCTTAAAACTAAACAACAACTTTGATATCTATAATGTTTGGAGTGCTGTCCTCATCTTTATTGCCATATTCACAATGTTTCGGCCATTGTACACTCCAAGCCTTCTTCAAATGATATGAGTTGGAATTTCGAACCAAACCCTCATTTAGTCCAAGGTGATTAGATTGTTCTAATTCTGTGTGTCAGATATCAGTTTCAATTATTTTACATCAACTTTTCAAGTTATGGTTTTTGCCACCCCTCCCCTCCCCCACTACTGTGGTCATGTACTGAACTCACTTTGAGTCAAGTCATTTTTTGGATCACTCAAGCAACACTTTTATCCACAATATTTTTGGGGACATTAGTGAGAGAATTTTGGGGATTATAAACCTATCTCAGTAACCTTTTTTTTTTTTTTTAAACCAGAGCTTATATTAAAAAAATTTGTTATTGTTTTTCTCTAGATCTCTGTATTAATGGTGCTCATACTATATTCATGTCTATGTTTGGCTGGCTTAGGAGATTTTTGCAGCCTCGTATTGTTGCTGATTCTTTAAATTTTGTATTTCCCAATGAACATTGTGAATATAGCTAATATATGTGAATATGAGAACAACAGTCTAAATAGTTTAAATAGTTACAATACCTCATCTCAGAAAGATGGACAAAGACTTTTGATATAACTTTTCTTCAGTATATCCTCACAATGAAATAGGAATGGCCCATGTCTATCTGGTGCAATGGTTGGACATAACATGTGCTAACTAAGAAACAAGAATTTTGTAATGTCTGTAACAAGGCAGATAACTAGTCATCTTCCTTGCACTCATGACACCAGTTGGCACTTTGACAACAGACTAAATGAATGAGAAGAAAGGACCGCATCTACAAAATCTAGAAGAGACAAAACAAAAGTTTTAACATATTTAACAGATGTCAGTCAGTTAAGTGCAATATGTGATACAAGCTTTGGGTGATCATGTCTTGAAAGAGACATGACTGACTGGGAAGAAGATTATCACACAGTAGGTTGCCATTGCTTTCTGTGGTAGACTGGTTGCCAGCCAAGGCTATAGAACACAATCTGTCCTATTATTTAACCCATAACTGGAGGAAAGAGATGGATTAAAAACTTTCCCAAGGGTATTTGTGCATAAGTGAATGCAAGGAATTCAACTGGAATTCGAACTTGGCTTCCCGATTTGTCATTCCAAGTTGATATCCACTGCATCACAATGCACATCCAGGGGTAACAGATGTACAAATGTGAAAAGTGGGAAAACTGAAAAAAACGTTTTAAAACTTTCATATTTGCTGCCATCTTTTATAACATGCATAATATTTTAAAAATGATGTTATATTCTGGTCTACCACTTGCTCCTCCAGATGTTATATTCAGGTCTACAGCTTATTCTACCAGTTGTTATATTCCAACCTACTGCTTGCTCCTCCAGATGTTATATTCAGGTCTACAGCTTATTCTACCAGTTGTTATATTCCAACCTACTGCTTGCTCCTCCAGATGTTATATTCTGGTCTACAGCTTATTCTACCAGTTGTTATATTCCAACCTACTGCTTGCTCCTCCAGATGTTATATTCTGGTCTACAGCTTATTCTACCAGTTGTTATATTCCGACCTACCACTTGCTCCTCCAGATGTTATATTCTGGTCTACCACTTGTGACGACAATTATCATCAGAAAGAATATATTTGTAGACTTCCATATGAAAATTAAAAAATAATAAGTTAAAAATATACACCATTTCCAGTTATAAACTGGGTAAATCTTTTTCTTTTCTAGCAATGAACAACAATGTAATGAGTAAAAATAATTTAACTAACAAGTGTCAAATTCAAAATTGGGCTTGGCATTTGTCTATATTTCTGAGATGAGGTAGTATACATTATTTACATTATTTGGACTATTGTCCTCATTTTTGTTGTCATTTGTACAATGTTTCAGCTGTTATACACTTTGATCTTTTTCAGGTGCTAAGAATTTCAAACAAACCATTTATTAACAACAAGGATGAGAACAATAGCCCGAATAATGTAAATGGTGGGCTTGGCATGTGACTGACATCTTATTCAATACTCATTTATTTCCAATTGATTTTTAACTACAAAATTGGTGTTTCCTCTCAATTTTTTTTAAACAGACAAATTAAGTGATGTTTTTGAAGAAGGTTAAGTTTTTTAATTAAATTTCAGTATATTTTCTAAAATTTTTAATCTTTTTAAATTTCATTGTAAAAGTAAACATTCCGATTAGAAAAGGAATCTTTTAAAAGCATTGCTTTAAATTATAAAAAAAAAAAAAAAAAAAAAACACAAAATAAAATAAATCTAGATATTGTGGATTTTAACAGCTGAAATTTCCAATGCAAACACTGAATTATTTCCCTCAGATTTATTTACCCAGCCTCATATTCAGTGGAAATGCAGCAAGAAATTATAAAAACCAAAGACAAAGCAAGATTTGTTCCTGTAAACAAAGGAAAACTCATTCACAGAAATCAAAACATTTTCACTTCTGTACCACATCTCTTCAGGATGTGAGTAAGAATGTTACTTCATAAGTTCCTATCCTTTGCCACTCTAAGCAATCTGTCCCATTATCATCACTTCCAATCATTTGCCATCCATTTACACAAGCTTGTTAGGTAGGTTACCCATAGTTTCACCTGTCACAAGCCTTCAAAATTTATTGTGTCAAATTCTCTGGCCCTTCATTCTTCATGTGTTCTATAAATTTTCACCGGTTTTTTTTCTGAGCCTAATTAAAAATTTTCCTTTTGTTTCTATTTTCATTAAAACTTCCTCACTTCTCACATGCTCCATTCATGGTATTCTCAGCATCCTTCTGTATAGCCACATCCGTTGCATAAAGTGTTCACTGATGAGTGAAGAAATTGTCCCATATTCACCAACATATATAAAGACCAATATTACAGACCAGTTCAGCACGCTAAGAAAAAATTTTGTTTCTTAATACTTTGCTGAGCTTTTGGAAGGCATCTTTCACTATTTCAATGCAACTTTGAATTTCAGTGTTACATCTTCTATCCTCTGTCAAAACAGTTTCCAGATATTTAAATTTTCATACTTTGTTTTTTTTTAATCATTTCACCCCAAGCAAGGCAAGACTACCACTAGTGCATAGTGTAACACTATTTTTGGTATCAAAAAAAAAAAAAAAAAGGAGAAGGGAAAGAAAGAAGAGAAGGAAGAGGGGTAATAATTGAAATTTTCTTTCTTTCTTTCTTTTCAAAGTGGGTGCTGCGTTTGCTCACAGTCGTTAAAAAAACCATAATGTGTCGACAATTCAGAGTGTTGTTTTCTCCATCCACTCTACTCTCACCATACCAGTATTCTCATCCTTCTCTCACCCACTTCCTGACATCCCCCATAACCTGTCCCTCTTTCTCATCACTTTCCTCCCCCTGCACACTAGTGGCAGTAAAACTGCCATGCTTGGGGTGAAATGATTATAAAAATAAATACATGTATATATAAATATTATTATTATGGACTCTCCCATCGATTTTGACATATGAGCGTCTAACTCAGACTACTACACAAAGAATTGTTTAGAGTGGTGAAGGCTTATGTAGCACCATCCACACTTTTTGGAACTGCTGATAACAAACAATCGGTGCAGAAGTCTGCCACAGATCGCATTAACAACAGACCTCAGTTATTTAACCCATAACTGGAGGGAAGGGATGGATTAATACCTTTCCCAAGGGTACCAGTGTATAAGTGAATGCAAAGTGTTCGACTGGCATTGGAAATCAGCTCACCGATTTCCCCCTCTGGGTCGACATCCACTGCACCACAATGCACATAATGCTCAATAATGCTTACAGCACCTGGTATTCCCAAGCAGTCACCACTCTAAGTACTGACCAGGCTCAACGTTGCTTAACTTCGGTGATTGAGCAAGAACGGGTGTATTCAACACATGATCGTAAGCTGATATATATATATATATATATATAGTCATCAGCAGACAGATCTGTTTCACTGTATCACAGCTCATCAGTACGGTTAGACTCCGATTGCTTTTTTACCCAGGATTGAAACCCGACTGAATTGTCGTCAGTCAGCGATTTTACCTTTGGGCTATGGGTGTTCAGTAGAAGAAGGCAGACTTTTTAGCATGTATATTATCATTATACACGCCCAATAGCCACAGTGCTCTAATTCATTATTAAATGAGTGATGCATACATGCCAGAGTAGCTACTGTTTTTCAAAGTCTCCCATTCTTCCAGAGTGCTCAATCAGGATGTGAGAGCATAAATAGTCATCCGCAGACAGATCTGTTTCACAGCTCATCAGTATGGTTAGACTGATTGCTTTTTAACACAGGATTGAAACCTGACCGAATTGGCGTCAGCCAGCGATTCTACCTCTGGGCTATGGGCACTCAATAGAAGAAGGTAGACATTTTAGCACGTATATATATATATATATATATATATATATATATATATGAGTCTAAATAAAATAATACCAGCACCAAGACAATGCACCTGACAAAATTCACCTTTGAAAGACCAGAAAAGGTGTCAGCCGAAATATAAATTAAAAATAAAAAATAGCCTTTGTTAACAGCTATGAAAAAAAAAAAAATTTTTTAAATAAAAAATTTCTTTGTTCAAGTCAGAAATTGAATATTAAAAATAATTTATCTCAAAATTTCAGCTGAAAGTATTTGCTATTTAAAAGATAAGCAGGTCAAACTCTGAAAGAATTTCTTTTGGTTTGAGACACACAACCTTAAAGCCATCACCGACAGGAATCAAGTTGCACTATCATGAAAATATATATTAAAAAAAAAAAAAAAAAAAAAAAATAGAGAAGTGCATTCTACAACTGGACATTAAGTTAAATCCCTACTGATTTCAATATTAAGTAGATGTCATGTCTGCCTCAGCTGTCTACAGATTCAAGTGTGGTTAGAAAATTAATATGGACTCCATGTGACAGGACTGTGGTTGATCCAAGTGGGATTAGTATGACACTAACAAGCCAAGAGTCTGCAGGAATCATCAAATGAAAGATTAAAATTAATCCTTCAACAAGTTGAATCATTATTCTTTTTTTTTTTTCTGAATATTTACGGAGATTAAAAACGTTTTCTAATTTTTTTATATTTTTGATAGAGAAAATTTGTAAAAGTTTAATTCAAAAATCTAAAATGGCTACCAAAAAATAATTTCTAATTTATATATTTTTTTTTTAATTTCATGAACAACCAAATTTAACTTTTTTTTAAAAATATTGCTTTTGCAATTAGAAAGAAGTATAAACGCTAGCTTAACGGTTAGTGTATGGGGCTGAAAGATACAAGAATATCTGCTTACAATAAAGTATTTAGTTTCAATATTAAAATCAAGATCAGAAATCACCTATTTACATTATTAACACTTAGACTAATATAGCCATCTTCATTGTTATGACCATTACATCTGTCGAACTTCCTCTAATGTCTGTTGATCCAGAAAACCATGAAGGAATTTAAAACTAAACCCTTTATTTAATCTGAAGTAGTAGATTCATCTTGTTCCACTGTGCATATCTTATCTTTTTCTTATTACTAATAATACTACTAATATTGCTATTAATGCTATTAATATTGATTGCCATATTTCCACTGATTTTGTATGATCCAGGGTTTGAACACACATCACCAAATTCACAAACCAAAACTTTTACCCACTAGTTTAAATGTTGTAAGGCTAACAACAAAGATGGGGACATTTGAATATAAATAATGATAATTTTTCATCCCAGAAATTCAGGCAGAAATTCTTGTGTCCCTTCAAGACATAAGCGATCAGGGCTCTCCACGACTTCCTTCTCCTTTGTAGTCCTTAATAAAGTTTGTCTTTTTACTCTATTTTCTAATATCTGTTCTGCCAACCATTTACACAAGCTTGTTAAATAGGTTATGAACTGCTTTCCTCTGTCCCGCTTGCTTTCAATATGTCCTACAAGTGTCATATTCTCCAAACCCCCTTTCCTCATTATGTGCCCTAGAAATTTCAACTATCTCTTTCTGATGCTACAGAGGTTTTGATTTCATTATATAGGACTAATCAGTCAGTTAAGTGCCATACATAATACATGCTTGGGCGATCATGTCTCTTGAAACATGACTGACTGGACAGATGATTTTCTCACAGCAGTAGACTGGTTGCCAACCCAGGCTATAGAACCCAATCTGTCCTGTGATTTAACCCATAGCTAAAGAGATTAATTAATACTTTTCCCAAGGGTATTTGCGTGTAAATGAATGCAATGAAATCAACTGGAATTTGAACTCAGCTGTCCGGTTTCTCATTTCAAGACAAATATAAAATAACACTCAGCTAATTGATGTTATATTCAGCATCTATACGCTGGAGTTTTGTAGATGAATCTTTGTTTAATTGTTCAGTTTACTCATCAGTCAATTTTCTCATTTTCATTATTTTCATCTTATGTTAAAAAATAAAATTATGTGTATTTTTAGTGTTGGGTTGATTTTCCTTCTGTGTACGTGTGTGTATATAAATGTGCCTATGTGTAGGTTGTCATGATTATTTTTTCTTTTCATAAATATAGTTTCCTGCTTATAATCCAACCTTGCTTTTGAAACTAGAAAAAAAAATTGCATATTTCTTCTCATAATGTCAGTCACAAAACTTATTTTCAAATTTTTTTAGGTAAAGGTGCTAATCAAACATATCCAATAATAGATTTTAAGGTGTTAGAATTTCTACTGGCAGCAAACTGCCTGCATACGGACAAGTAATTCAGCAGATATACAAAGATAGAAAGGGGCATAAGACAAGGATGTGTCTTTTCACTGGATCTATTCAACTTATACAGCGAGACTATTCTGAGAACCTTAGATTTTATGCCAGGATTTGTCATCAGAGGCCACAATTTGAACAACATAAGGTACGCAGATGATACAGTGCTGATAGCAGACAGAAAGAAAACTACAAGACCTCTTACAAAAGGTAGCTGAAGAGAGTGACAAAAAAGGACGACAAATAAACTGCAAGAAAACTGAATGCATTGTCATCAGTAAAAAGAGCAGTCCAAAATGCTAAATACAGGTGGGGAATACTAAAATCAAGCAGGTACAAAAATTTAAATACCTCGGAAGTGTTCTAAAAGAAGACAGAAAGTACAACACAGTAATCCAAAGATGAATTGGCATGGCAAAGTATGCATCCCAGAAGCTGAGTAGAGTATTAAGAGACAGGAAAATTTTGCTAGAAACAAAGAAAAGAGTACTGGATTGCTATATGATGTCAGTTCTTCAATATGGCAGTGAATGCTGTACAATATCATCAAAGATGAAAGAAACCTTAAAGCAACTGAAATGTGCTTCTACAGAAGGATACTGTAAATATCATGGATTGAGCATGTGAGCAATGATGAGGTGTTGGAAAGGAAAAGGAAATTAATACTGAGCATCAGAAAGAGACAGCTAAAGTTCTTGGGACATGCAATGAGGAAGGAGGGCTTGGAGAATCTGATACTAACAGGCCAGATAGAGGGAAAGAGACAGGGGAAAGCAACAGATAACATATTTGATTGACCTAATCAGGTGGATGACAGAACGAGGGTTGCATGGTGCAACAGTAAAAAGCGTGCTAAGAGCTACAAGAGATAGGGAGACATGGAAAGCCATGATCACCTACATCCTGAAAGGACAAGGCACATAGAAGAAGAAAAATTAATATGTCATACCTTTCTGTTTGACATAACTTTATTTTTATATATTAATAAACTATGAAAATAAAAAACCGTCATTCATTTATTAGTTCAAAATTCCAATCACCTGGAGAAGGTCAGAGCATAAACAGCCACAACATAAATATAACAATAAAGATGAGGAAAACAGTGTAAATAATATAAATACCTCATCACAGAAATATAGACAAACTAGCAGTATAGCCCGGCATTGCTCGGGTGTAATGAAATCTTTAACACTAATCTATGGTCCTGGAGCTAAGACTCTTTGGACATTGACATGAAAGACTAAAAAGTAATATTTGATTCCAGTTAAAGCAAAACTGTAGACTGAAAGAAAAAAAGAATGGATTAAGTCAAATTTTGATTTCCTGGTATCGATATGAAATTTTCTGCTCTATTGTAAGAACTGCAACCTTGAAACTTCTGAATATTGTTTCTTATGTCTTTGTCTATGAGTGTATCAAATTTGATTAAAATTGGACCACTCCTTCTATAAGGCGATTTTTTTGATTATCGATATTTATCGGGGGGTACCTTGACACAAAACCTAGCTAAGAACACGCATAGACGCTTATAGTACAACTGTGTAAATTTTCAAGAAAATCAATTCAGCCATTTTGAAGTCTATAGGTAACAGACACACACAAAGTTTCATTTATAAATAAGTTTAGATTAGATTTAGATATTCATTGATGTTAATGTCTTTGAGACAGTCAATTATTGTTGTATACAAGAATGGAATGTTCCTATCCTCTTAAATATGTTGACACTATTGTAGTAGAGAGTAACTATACTGACTAGAAATTCACTAGCAGTGTATCTACTCCATGCAGCATCTGAGTCTCGTACTTGTTGATATACTATTATTCCCAACCTCTGTTTTGGTAATTACTCATGTAGTAACCTTTTAAGGTTACAGCAATTATGCTGATTCCCAAAGAACAAATATTGCTAACATATCAAATACCTTTTGTAAACAATCATCATCATCATCATCATCATCATCAACACCTGCCTATTTTGTGTTTTATCTGTTGTGCTTTTAGAAAGCCCTGATTGCTCAGCAATTTAACACAGAGCTTGAGGAAAACGGCTTCTTACCTTCTGCAAGGGCATAAATACAAAGTGAACAAAACAGAATCAACCGGAATTTGAACTGATCTCGGTGATTTCACTTTCCATACTGATAGCCGTCACATTACCTGCACATCCCAAATTAGTAAAAATTTACAAATATAATTTACAAAAATGTTTTTTTAATTAGAAACATTCAAAATATAATTAATATTTTTTTTTTAATTATAACCTAGGAAGGTGACAAAAAATAATTTGCAAAATGTTAATAATTAATTTTTGATATTGCCAATTATATTAAAATCAACAAAAGTGACAAATTACCGAGGCAATTATATAATTGCTCAAGAACAATTGTTTATTTTTCTTTTCCTAATTAAAACTATTCAAAGGGAAAAAAAACAAAAATTGGTAAGGTAAAACATTCTTCCCAAATGACAAATAAATTCTCATAGAATGGATTACAATCTTTTGAATGTTTTAAAAACAAAATACCTGCTGCCTTTGCATGGAGACGATAAAAAGAAATGTTTTTGTCAGTATTTTTCAGATGAGGAATTAGCATTATTTATGTTCAGTTTAATATCCTCATCTTTGTTGTTCTCACAATGTTTTGGCCTTTGTGCCCTCTGGCTTTCTTCAGGTGTTTGTCGATCGATCTGAGTAACCTTCAGGGAATTTCAAACAAAACCCTTTAACCTACAAGGCTAGATATACAGCAGAATGAGAACTAAGTTTAGAGATGTCTCATTTAGCTCATTTCAGTGAAGTTATTGTTTGTCTTTTGTCTACGGAATCCTTTGGAGCAGATGGTACAAACATAGTAACAAGGTGAGCAATAACTGAACAGTATCCAAAAAAAAAAAAAAAAAAAAAAAATACTGGCCTGTTGCTTCTGATGCATTTAGAAATTCTTAAAATACAAAAGAATCTGCAATTTTATTGATCCTGACCTGGCATCTTGGCTTCAGTCACCATCTCATTGCTGTAATGTAGCTACCCTATGCTATTTGGTTGTTTTTTTTTTGTTTGTTTATTTTGTGAGATATCAACCTCTATAATCACTTAATGCTGAAAACTAATTCCTACAAAATTTTGTTGAGATAATAGTTTTAGTGATACAAGTCTTACTAATTAACCCATAGATGGAGAGACAAGAGGTTGATTCATACCTTTTTGAAGGGTATTTGTGCGTTAATGAAGTACAAACATAACTGGAGTATATCGCAGCTCTCCGATTAACCCCTATGTCTTTTCTATGAATATTTTTATTGTAATTGTTCTGATGAGCTGTTCTATATGGTATGTAGACTATGAATTCAAATGCAGTACAAGATTGGTGGCAAAGTTTCATTACTTTAAAGTTGAAATGGCTAGATGTAACCAAGTTCTATGCTAAAAGTTTCTTCTATCACACTTCTCGCTTTTGAAATTCTCTTCCAGCTTCTTACTTTCCAATCAACATTGATCTTCAAAAATTTAAATGCAATGTCAATCGTTATCTTGTATCTTCTTAAGTGCTGTTCTTTTATTGTTCTTTCTTTTTCATAATGTTTCCTTTGTCTCATTCTCTCACACGCAATAACCATTTGCATCTTAGAGGCTCTATTGCCTTGCTGGGGGTGAAATTATTAAAAAGGAAAAGAAAATTAGTGCAAGGAAATACAGCACAAAAAAAAACTAACTGATATCTTACATGAGTAAGAAAGAAAGCGAAATATCTCATCTTGGTTAACTGATAATTATTAGTAGTCCTTTTTTCACAGAGTTTAGGAGTTCAATCTCTTGGCTGAGTAGTACAGGCTCAGAAGAAACCAATACAAGATATCCCTAGATACTGACAGTGGAATGAGAACAATCTACTTCCATAGATTCAATGGGTTATATAATATAGCAGACAAGGCTCTCTAGCAGAGGTTGGCAACCAGTCTATGAAAAGAATAGCTCTGGTTTCAGAACCAGTTGGACATGGGGCTGGTTACTTTCCCCCTGCAAAAAAGAAAAAACTATATAAACGTGAACACAGCATTTCCATGCACACATTCACACATATATGTTTATATGAAATATCCAAACACAAAAATCATTACAACATCTCACTACATTTCAACAATTTAATTGGAAATGTCTCCTACAGTCTTATCCTCATAACATATTTATATTAACTCACATTACCGTCCAACATACACCCAAGCAGACAAGTATTTCTGTATAAACATTCACAATCACACACTTTACTATCTAAAATATCCCTCATACATTTAAAAATTGTCCATTCCTTTCATACACACACAACTATATATATACTGGCCTGTTTAAATTAAAAACAGAACATCGACTTAAATACGAGTATCGATAAAAAAATAATGTTCAAACAATTCATTTCAAATTGTCGGTTGTTTACAACCAAGTTTCATTAAAATTCGTTAATTTCCATAACATGTTTACATTTGTTGACATTGCCATATATATATATATATGATAAAATATTGTTGTAAGGTATGCTATATTTATGGGTTAAAGTGCAAATAAATATATCTCTGGGTTTGACTTCAATGTCCACTTAATTAATATGAGTTGCTCAAAACCCCTAAAGAGTGGACAGACAGACTAGCCTATGAAACTCTGGAGTTAGGGTGCTGAAAGTAACATCAATCAGCTGACAAACTTTTTATATATATATATATATATATATATAGAGAGAGAGAGAGAGAGAGATGTGCATTGTGGTGCAGTGGATATCGACTCAGAACAAGAAATCAGAGAGCCGAGTTCAAATTCAAGTTAAATTTGTTGCATTCACTTACATGCAAATACCCTTAAGAAAGGTGTTATTCCATCTCTTCCTTCCATGAGTTAAATAACAGGACAGATTAGGTTCTATAGCCTTGGTTGGCAACCAATCTACTGCAGAAAGTAATGGCAGCCTACTGTGGGAAAATCTTCTGCCCAGTCTACCATGTCTCTTTTGAGATATGATTGCCCAAGCATATATCTCGGATGGCACTTAACTGACTAAAACATGCTAAGAAAAAACAAAGCAGAGAATATTAGTTTAAATAATTCCTTATAGATATAATTAGCCAAAAGTACATTTGCCCTTAAGTTAGAGAGACATTTTAGATAGCCCACCAATGTTAGCCTCCATTTGTACAAAACTAGCAATTTCTAAAAATTCTATAAATTTGTCTCGAGTCACTTGGGAGTTTGGAATAATAAATTTATTTTATTGATTTTTTTTTTTTTGTGTGTGTGTGTGTGTGTGTGTGGTGTTTTGTAGTCAATAGAGAAAAGAGAAAAATTTTATCAAATATAGAAAGAATTGAGAAAAAGTTTACTTTTTAAAAACAATTTGGTTGAGTGTACAGGGAGAAAAAGGACGAATTGACTGGAAAATATGATAAACAAAGGAAAAAAAATGTGCTTTTTAAATAAATTACATATTCTATTCCTGTCAAGAAGATGTGTTGAATGGTCCAGTACAAAATTGTATTTTATGGGAGAGTCCTACAACAAGCCATCAACTAGAGATATGTCATTTTCAATTAATCATCTTCAATTTCAAAATACAAAAAAAAAATCTTTAAAATGTCTGCATATATATTTTTCCTCCCTTTTCTATATATATGTATGTGTGTGTGTATAGGTATATATATATATATATATATATATTGTGTGTGTGTGTATATAGGTATGTATATATATATATATATATTGTGTGTGTGTATATAGGTATGTATATATATATATATATATTGTGTGTGTGTATATAGGTATGTATATATATATATATATATATATATTGTGTGTGTGTATATAGGTATGTATATATCTATTGTGTGTGTATCTAAACTTATTTATAAATGAAACTTTGTCTCTGTGTGTGTGTCTGTATCTGTTACCTATAGACTCCGAAACAGCTGAACCGATTTTCTTGAAAATTTACACAGTTGTACTATAAACATCTGCAAGTGTTCTTAGCTAGGTTTTGTGTTGAGGTACTCCCGATAAATATTGATTTTCGATAATCAAAAAAATCAGGTTATAGAAGGAGTGGTCCGATTTTAATCAAATTTGATACACTCATAGACAAAGACAGAAGAAACGATATTCAGAAGTTTCAAGGTTGCAGTTCTTACAATAGTGCAGAAAATTGATTATATATATATATATATATATATATAAAAGGCAAGATGTTTGTGTGTGTGTCTGTTTATATGCCTGTATGTATTTTTTTCAGCCCTTTTATTTTAGTTTTTGCTTCGGGTTTGGCTCTAAATAGGTATAATTGTAGTTCTTAGTCTCAACCATGATACCATTTACTCAGAGGACTTATTTAGCCTTCAAAATTCAGTTTACGATAAAAAAAACTTATTTGATATCGATACCAGGAAATCAAAATTAGACTTAAATCCATTCATTTTTCTTTCAGTCTACACTTTCACTTTAACTGGAAACAACTATTGCTTTTAGTCTTTCGTGCCAACATCCAAAGAGTCTGAGCTCCAGAACCATGGATTAGTTTTAAAGCTTTCATTACACCCGAGCAACGCCAGGCTATACTGCTAGTATATATATAGATAAGTGAACATTGAAGTCAACACTCAGAGGCGACAGACTGTTTCCTGCTAAGCACAATCATCAGGCCACATGTCTGTCACTTCTGAGTGTTGATGACAATGTTCACTTTTATATTTACATATGCTTTATCTCTGATATTGAGCACTTTATTCTATAAAAATAGCACACCTTAAAACTATATATATATATATATATATATATATAGTGTTGAGTTGTTTTTGGTGCCAACATTTTGCTTTATCAGTAGTTTTACTGATAAAATGTACTGTGCCAAGAAGGTTTTTCATCATAAAGTGCTCAATACCAGGGTGGAGAGAGTGTTGATAGTTTTAGCGCAAAGAATTTGCCACTTTAACAGAGCAGGTTCAAGCCAATTTTGAAGTTTCATGAAAACACTTTTGTGTAGGGTATTTTTTACTTAAGCAGAAAACAAACAGCCCCAACAAGTGAAAACAACATAACAGTGTCCTCACGAAACTTCAAAATTGGCATAAACCTGCTCAGACAAAGTGACAAATTCTTTGCACTAAAACTATATGTGTGTGTAGGTATATATATATATATATATATATATATATATATACTTTTCACTCTACTAATAATTTGTGAACAGTATACTGTACTAGAGGATGTGTGTTGTGGTGCAGTGGTTATTGGCTCAGAACAAGAAATCGAGGAGCAGAGTTTGAACCCCAGTTGAAATTCCTTGCATTCACTTACACACAAATACCCTTGGGAAAGGTATTAATCTGTCTCTTCCCTCCAGTTATGGGTTAAATAACATGACTGACTGGGTTTTATAGCCTTGGATGGCAACCAGTCTACCACAGAATGTAATGACAACCTACTGCGGGATAATCTTCTTCTCAGTAAGTCATGTCTCAAAAGAGACATGATCACCCAAGCATGTGTCACAAATGGCACTTAACTGACTGACTCATGCTGTACTGCTTCGCAATTGCATTTGTAGCTCTAATACAAACATTTCAGTATTTTGGTATCAATCTGAGGAGAGTGCAGAGGATTCAGAAAGAGTTGAATGATATATCCGGTCGACATAATGATCACTACTGACAGCGATGTTATACTTGCATTCATCTTCCCACAGGCAGGGTCTCAGACTCAACATGGATGCCTTCTTGAAGTGCCTTGAGGAAGTAGTGCTGCCCTGGGTAAAGAGAGTTGCTACTGGATGATTGTTGTGGTCTGGACAACTTGGTTACCAATTGTTGTAGACTGACCGTCGGGGTTGTAATTTTAAAGGTGGAAAGTAGGTTGGTCGTCCAAACCACTACATTCATTAATAAAATAACTCAAAGCACAATGTAACGATAATAACAACATTGTATTAAGCAAGGTTACAGGATTGCTTAATTTGTGCATGCAAGATATAGTAAAGAAAGTTCTCTCTTAGATATTGAAGAAAATGTATTAATGTTCATGCTTGAAGAGTTCCTGAAAAAGGAAATAATGTTTGTACTGATCAGTAATTGAATAATATTTTACAAGTAGTGAAATATGCTTATAAGAGAAAGAAACATTTTGATGTAGCTAATAGCTGAGTGCAATTAGCACAGTATGTGAGTTGGAAAGGAACTAGTGGCATTCGGACTGGTCTAAGCACGTGTGAACATCCGCTTATATATTTCTTAATAAAGCGCGGGAAAAAAGAAACCTCACGTGCGGTACCAATGTAAAAGTATGTGGGCATATGTGGAAGAACGTGTGTACATGGCTATATGTATGTAAGTATGTACGTGCATGTAGAAGTGATTCTACATGATCATATGTCTGGTATCAGGGCTCTACAGAATACTTCACAAGCAGCAGAACTCATTCATGGTTGTCAGACATATTTTGTGACCGCATCCCCCATTACTCTTAACTCCCCAGACAGTAATCCCCTTGATTATTATCTGAGAGAGAGAGAGAGAGAGAGCTTCTTTTAACACCAAAGATGAACTAAAGGAAAGGATTATGGCAGCATTCACTAATTTAAACAAGGAGACCATCCAGAAGAGTTGCAGGAGATTCTGAAATTGTCTGGAGACTTTGATTAAAGCCAATGGTAATTTTGTTGAATAAATTTACTCTTTAGAATTTAAAGATATTTTTTTTTGTAATTTGTAATTTGGGCAAATATATCTTTAAATAAGATGTCAGAGTTATTTTAATTTTTGTGTAATTTAGACAACAATATAATCATCACACCATGTATGTGGAGTTCCTGTGGGAAGATGAATGGAGGCATAACATTGCCATCAGTAGTGATCACTAAACGCCATGTTGTTCACTGGATATATCATCCAACTCTCTTGAAATTCTCTGCATTGTCTTCAGATTGACACCCAATAACTCTGAAATGTTTATACTGAAGCTTCTGGCATGAATATCAAGCAGTACAGTCTGCATTTCTGAATTTCTGGCAGAGTAAATTGCATCATGGTGCTATGTTTCTCACAGACAGTGCCCAACTGACCCTATTATACTGTGTAGTCAACAAAATCAAAAATATTGTGCCTGTGTAAAAAGAAAAATATACAATTGCAGCAATTTACACATTGCACCCTGTATATAATGTCTACACACTAATACAGGCATTATATATATATATATATATATATATATATATATATATATATATATATACACACACTTATCAATAGATTTATATTAATAAATAAAATATTCTAAATTATTATAGCTGTGTACCAATAAGATAAGAGTTGGTCCATAGACACAGAAGGGGAGCAAAGAGGGGAGATGCAATGATCGAAGAGGAGATGAGGAGAGAGCATTTGTTCTTATCAATGTAGTTAATTACATTTGATATTATTTATGAATTATGTCTTGAAAACAAAGTAAATCATTCTAGAACATTATGACAGAGTTCATGCAGACACACACACATATATATATATATATATATATATATATATAATCAAATAAGAAAATATTTGTAGTCTTGCATATAAGTCAGTAAATCTTTATAATTTTTACATATGGTTAGAGAGAGGTTAGTTTTTGATTGCACTAGATGCTTCTTAACATATCAGCATTTGTGAATAGGTATAGTATAAGAATTTAATATCTTAACTCAGCAAATTTTATCAACTCTTTCAGTTATCGGCACGTAGTAAATTTGAGTTTCTGTTTAATTTATTGTACTGAATTTGTATTTCATTCACTTATAATTGCTATCCATTTCTTTGTTACTAAATTATACTAAATTGCTCGGTTGTTTAAAAGGTCGTTCAATACAGATAGTTTGAAATTTTTGTTATTCTGCTAGTGACCTCTTCCAAGGAAAGAATTTCAAAGACCGTTAATCTTTGAATTCAGCCATTTTCGACTTATGCTAAGTTAAAACTTAGTAATTCTATATATCCAAATGTATAAGAAACGAAGAAAGTATTAACAGCGATGGAAGCATTGATTTGAAACAGTGCTCAATATAGAAGTGGATCTGAGTATTTATGACAAATCAGTTAGCAAATACTATTTTAAAATAGCATTAACTACCTGATGAAACAACGTTCCTTCAATGTCGAAACAAAAGACCCTCGTGTCAAGTTGAGAATCTTTTATTTGAATTTTTTTTGTTTTTTTTTGTTTTTTTCTGCCTAATTTTAAATTTTAAGCCTTTCATGTTTAATTGGCTTTCTTTAATTCTTTTTTTGATTTTAGCAGAAATCTCTTGACTGGACTTTTACTACCATGTGTGTGTTTTTGTTTTTTTTTCAATTGGAGTAGATAGATCTATCTATCGCCTGGTTCACACTCCACCTACGTCTATTGAACATGTTAAGAGGCTCATCCCTTATTCCCTGTTTAGGATGTGGTTTCCGGTTTTCTCTTTTCCAATCTTTTCACTATTACGTAGCCCCCTGCACATCAGTGGCATTACCGCCTTGCTCAGGGTGATACGATTAAAAAAAAAAAAAAAGTTTCTTTTACATATCTTTTAATTTTTCAAGGTCATCAAAATTTCCTATTTTGAAGGATGAATCATTTCAAAAGTAAACATAAAATATTTGCTATAGGTTTCAATTGTAAAAATTAATCTTTTATTTTATATATATATATATATGTGTATGAGTGTGTGTATATGTGTGTGCATGCATATAAATTGAGCAAATTTTCTTGCCTGTGATATTCAGCAAAACATGTTTGAAAGAAAGATTTATATTGCAATGTATTTATAATATTTAGACATAACAATTTTACACAGAATTTGAACATTGATTCTTGCACAAAAATTAACTCAAGTACACAGTAACATCCTAAATTATTTATATAAAAAATATAACGTTACGAAATGGATTTGGAATTAACTGACATATTTTTTATATTTGAACTTTATTTTTAATGGATACTCATATTTGAGTAGATATTGTGATTTACAATTAAATAGTATATCTATATGTATATCTATTGACCTGAATATTTGAGAAATCTTAAGAAAAATATGCATCCTCTAACTACAAAATCTTTTGCGGTTGAATGGTTAAGACACATCAGATCAATTGACAGCTAAGTCTATAGGAGTCACAGGTTCGAATCCTGCTGGAGGATGAATATTTGGTGCTACAATAGTATGAGGTCTACCTCAATAAATTGTCTTCCCAGGTGTAGTGCGGAGGTCTACAATGGCCATTAGGTGAGGTCAAATATGGATATTTATAAATATGCATGCACATACAATATTATAATTTGATGCTGCGGTAGACCTCGCGCTGTAGCCAAAAACGGGAGGTAGACCTCGCGCTGTAGCCAAAAACGGGAGGTAGACTTCACGCTATAGTAACACCACATATTTCCCTAACAAGATTTCTTGATTATTCAGGCCAATAGATAGAAATAAATATAGTGTTTAATTATAAAAAACAGTATCTATTCAAATATGAGTATCCATTAAAAATGTTGTTTAAACAAATAAAATAAAAAATAAGAAAAATAAATAAAAATTGTACATTCAAACCAACTTCATTTTCAGTAAATAAGAATTTTGATGGCTTGTTTTAAATAAATCTTTCTGACCTCCATGTTATGATTTTTATGAAATAGATCTTGGAATTGTATCCAATAAATGAAACTTTATGAATATTCTTTCTTTTGTTTTCTGGGTGATGTTTCTCATGCAGAGTCAGTGTCTAATTTTTAGTTGTAATTATATTATAGTTGCTATAATTCCACTAATTTCTTTCTTCGCATGAGACAGAAGGCACAACTAGCACGACTGAAGGATTTCAGTCCCTGTGCATTTTTATGAGCCAAAGCATCTTCCTGAGTGATCCAGGCTTGCTGGGAGATGGGTGATTTTATTTCTAGAAGGATTGCCAATTAAGGTTATAAATTCCAATCTGTCTTGCTATTTAACCCATAGTGGAGGGAAGAAGAGCTGAATTCATACCTTTCCCAAGTGTATTTGCACATGTGAATGTAATGTAACAGACTGAAATTCACTCTACAATTTCTCATTTTTAGCTGCAATCCATTATACCATCCGCACATCTAAATGCCCTGCTTGACTTTTATTCTTCATGAAAAAAGGAAAAATTCAAATACAACCACTTTTCACTTTATCACTTACCCATTTAATGACACCCCCACTGTACTTATGACCAGGCATAAAATCTCATAAAATGAAAAAAAATAAATTTTTAATCCAACTGGTCAATATTATACATGGTATGAAAACTGTTTTCTTTCCTTAACTTAAATCAAATAAAATGAATAAATGTGAAAAATGAATAAACATTTGTTTGTTATTCAGAGTTTGAAAAGTAAAGTAACATGCAAAATAGTTCATTATGCTAACTGTTCAGTACAGAAAAACATGGTATAGTAATGGATTGCAGCTCAGAATTAGCGAGTGGAGTTTGAATTGACTTCATCTTGAATGGATATGGTATCATGAAAAAAAAAATGCAAAAAAATGCTTTCATGTTTTAATTAAAAGCAACTAAAAAATGAATCATAGAAGTTGGGTATTTTTTTTTTAATTCACTCAATATAAGGCTCAAAAGCCACTCAAAGCTGAGGTTTATTTTGTGAGATTGCTGTTAAAGAGCAAGATTTTGAGAGATTTTTTTATGAGATTTTTTCATGAGATTTTTTATTTTTTATGAGATTTTTTATGAGATTTTTTTTTTTTTTTGAGATTTTTTTATGAGATTTTGTGAGACTGCTGTTAAAGTGCAAGAAGCACATATTACAGGGGGGGATGGAATAGATATTGGTTCCCCCTGGACTTGAGGTTAAGATTGTATTAGCCTGGTAAGCATGATAACCATTCTGGAGAAGAATCTGAGTGGAACTTACTACTTTACTCAAAGAGAATGGAGACGATTTTTCTATCATAAACATAGCATGGCAGGTCTTTTTTTCCTTATAAGTGTTTCACCCCAAGCAAGGCATGTCACTGCCACTACTGCGCAGGGGACTACATAAAGTGGAGAAAGGATGATTAAATATAGGAAAAGTCAGAGGGTGGGTGATAAGCGAGTAGGGATACCGAGAATGAGGGTTGGGTAGATGAGAGTGTTCTGAGAATAATTGGGAGTTAGAGTGATAGGAGGTGTCTATTGACCCTACATTTAAACACCTGGAGATTGTAGCTATTGGGAAAGCAGACTTGTGGAAGGGAGTTCCACAGGCGGGAAGCGCGAGAAAAGAGGCTGTTGGAGTAGAATTTACAGTTACATCTTATCTGTTTAACTGTAAAAGGGTGGGATCTACTTGCTAATCTAGTATCTCGTGTAAATTCATGCTTAGGCAGCACCAGTGATCTAAGTTCATTGGAGCAGAAGCCATGAAAGTACTTGTAGAAGAGGTACAGGGAAACCACATCACGCCAGTGAGAGAGTGGTTGCAGCCGGTCTGCCAAGTCAGTATCAACCACGTTACAGATCCTCCTTTGTATTTTGTCAAGAAGCCCAAGGAGAGCAGCAGGGGCACCCGACCAGATATGGCAGCAATATTCAATACATGGGCGGATGGTAGATTTGTATATGTGCAGAATAGATTCAGGTGGGAAAAACTTCCAGGCCCTGCACAGAAAGCTGACTTTCATAGCGGCAGATTTGGCAATGGATTCGATATAGTCATTCCATTTGAGGTCTGCCGAAAGTGTAAGGCCAAGGAGGCATAGTATTTTACTCTCTGGGAGGCTAGCCTGTCCCATGCTAATGGGAGGTAGATGCGATTGTCTATGGTGGTTAGTTGATAACAGCTTCGTTTTAGAAGCATTGAAATTTACTAGCCATTTCCTACCCCAGGCCACTACGGATTGGAGGTCCTTTTCAAGCACGGCAGCAAGATTCGCTTTGTCACCCACACCTGGTTTTTGATCAATGCGAGAGTAGATTGTTGTGTCATCAGCATACATGCCTACTTGGGATCTAATGGCGTCAGAGAGATTATTAATGTACATCAGAAAGAGCATGGGACCTAGGATAGAACCTTGAGGGATGCCTGCGTTTGTATGGTAGTTTTGGGAGGCATGCCCATGTAATACCACCGTCAATGTGTGGTTAGAGAGGAATGACTGGATGAGGTCAAACAGATGCCCAGTTATCCCGTAGCTCCGCAGTTTGCACAAGAGGCCAGCGTGCCAGACCCTGTCGAACGCTTTAGAAATATCCAAGGCAACGGTTCGGGCTTCGCCATTCTTGTCAAGTGCCCGGTATATGTACTCGGTAATGGTCGTTAGCATATCAGCAGTAGACCTGGTGAAGCGAAACCCATACTGTTTGTCAGAGAGAAGCCTGTGGGCCGTGAGATGCTGAATCACCTTGGCGTTGATAATGGCTTCGAAAACTTTGCCAAAGATCGGAAGGTGACTAATAGGACGGTAATTGGCGGGGTCTGAGGGTTCGCCAGAATTCTTAAATATAGGAACTACACAGGAGGACTTCCAACAGGCAGGAAAACAGGAAGCAGATAGGCAGAGGTTATAGAGTTTAGAGAGGACAGAGGAGAGTTCTGGGGCACATTTCTTCAGTACTATGACTGGGATTCCATCACCACCGCTCGCTTTGTGTGGGTCAAGTTGTGCAATTATCTTGGCGACCAGCGAGGGTGTAATGTGGACGTTATTTAGTTGAGCCTTAGTTCTGGGTGGGAAGTCAGGTGTAGGTCTGAACTAATAAATGTAACTTGTCCAAATAACATAAATGGGTAGCAATAAAATAACATTTTTTGGAACTGTTCGTTATTTTTCTCCAACTGCTTAAACCACAATGATGTCAGTAGTGAATAAATATCATATAGCTTTACTAACTGACATGTTTAGATAATGGACTAGCTTAAGTAATTAACATTGATAGATACATAGATAAACTACACAATTTTTCAATAACTAACTAAGGAATTTTACTAGTACTTAAATTGATTAACTTTTGGTGCATAAATTATTACTAAAGTTGTTTAAATATTTTATGCTTGAATCCAATAAAAAAAAAAAAGGTTTTGATGCAACTAAAGTAGTAAAATTGGTAGAAGTCTTGAATACTGTATAAAATAATAAACTATTTTATTTTAATTTTTGAGTTTCTTAAACCACACTGTCTGTGGTAGTATGAGTCAAATCTGAGTGTAGTTGCTCACAAATGAATTACTTATTTTTAAAAAAAAAAAAGAAAAAAAGTGAGGCTGTTCATATGAGCAACTTTTTTTTTTATTTATTGGGTGAAGCAAGAAGTATGGATTAGGTACAACTTCTCATTTAGTGACCAGGATTTTGGAAAGCAAACCAGTTGTTAAATAAAGAGTGGCTGTACAGGGTGAGATGGATGAATTGCCACCAGTTTTACATTTCTAATATGGTGCATGTATGTTTTTTGTTCTTAATTTTGTCAACAGTTCAGCATAGTAGGGTCCGTTGGGCACCGTCTATAAGAAAAAGAGCACCATGACACAATTCACTCCACCAGAAATTTGGAAATTTGTACTGCTTGGAGTTTGTGTGAAAAGTTTTAATACAAACATTTCAGAGTGTTTGGCATAAATCTGAAGACAATGCAGAGGATTTGGGAAAAAGTTTGCGATTACAAATGTGTTTAGAGTGATTACTTGTGATGGCAACATTATATCACAATTCATCTTCCCACAGGACCGCAGATTCAACACAGAGGTCTACATCAAGTGCCTGGAGGAAGTAGGTCTGCTCTAGGTCAAGAGGGTAGCTGCTGGAAGACCGTATGTCTAACAACAGAACTCTGCACCATACCACATGAGCAGGAGAACCCAGTCATGGCTGTCAGACAATTTCAGCAATTATATCACCCCTTAAATCTGCTGACCCTAACTGCAATCTCCTTGATGGTAGTATTCACTAATTTAAACAAAGAGAATGTCCAGAAGAGTTGCAGGAGATTCCGAAGTCGTTTGGAGGCCAAATTTGAAGCCAATGGCAGTTTTATTGAATAAATTTACTCTGTAGTTATTTTTGTGTAATTCTGGTAAATATATCTATTAAAATGAGATGTCGGTGTTATTTTCACTTGTACGTAATTTAGATGACATTTATCCAATGCATAACAAAATATATAAATATAGTAAGAGATACTGTAATTTATGTTTTATTTACATAACTAGCCACCTACAATAACATAAACTGTAGTCAACTGTATGAAGAATGAATGTATGGTCGTGCTCACAAGAAGAATAACCCAAGATGCAAACTATAAACTGTAGATACCAAAATTCAAGCAAGTATGAAAATTTAAATATCTGGGAAGTATGTTTTAACAGATAGTAGAAAATATGACAAAGTTTGAAGGTGCATTGGAATTGTTAAAGATGCTTTCCATAAAGTAAAGTATTAACATGAAAATCATGTTAGAAAAGAGTGCTAAACCTTAATGTAATTAGACAATCACCTTACAGATGGTTTAGAAATATCTGTCGCTATATTGTGTATTGAATTCATGCTTGATACTAAGAGAAATTGTAGCTGACCAGGAAGAGAACTAGAAATTCCGCCAGGATATTTTTTTATAGTTGAGCACTATCTTAACAGCATAATTTTCCTTAGTAAGAATTTCAAATGCAAAAGAGACTTGAAGTGACAGAGGCGTGAATCTAATGACAAAAGCTGAAGATACCATGGACAGTGTTGTATCATACGATTACTTCCCTTAACAGAAAAAAGTTGTGGAAACAGAAATATAATTCTATAGAAGATGGACAGAACATAAAAGTAATGGAAGTTTTAAGAAAAATGGGGGGGAAAAATGCTGAGAATGAAAAAAAAAAAACAGATAAAATTTCTATAACACTATTTACATTATTCGAACTATTGTCCTCTGTGATAGTGACTGTGAGGCAGTAAAAAAAACAAACCTTACTAAGAGTTACAAAAGATAGGAAATTGTGGAGAGCCATGATCAGCCATGTCATGAAGGGACACATAAAGAAGAATTATGCTTAAACTGAATCAACCATGATTTTGAAGTTGAAGTTTTAATTGACAATAAATGTAACTGAAGTCATCAACAATTAAAATAATTATAAAATAATTATAAAATAATTATAAAATAATATGGTGTCGTAATGATATAATAAAGATGTGTAATAAACGGTTGTTCTTCTATCAGAATGGCTTAATTAAGGAAGTGATAGCTTTAGATATAAAATCTCACATTTTCAATCCTACCAATGAACTCCTTTTCTATGCTAATGGTATTTAAATTGATTGGCCTACTTTCAATAAAATAAAGGAATAATGAACATACTTATCACCATAAAAGAGAGAAAAAGAGAAAGGGGAGAGAGGAAAAAGAGAGAGAGAGAGAGAAAAAGAAAAAAGAGAATACTGTGTATCAGATTCAAAATGCAAAGACCTCAAGGTTCAATGTTAGATTTTAGCATTGAAAAAGTATTTCCTGCAAATAATTTTAGCAGATAAACCATCTTTCTCAGATGAGAATTATTGTCAATATTTTCAATTTATTAAATGCAAAGCAAACAGAAGTTATTGATTGAATCAGCATCTGACAAACATAAAAAAAAGAAAGAAAAAAAAAGGAAAAAAAAAAGGAAAAAAAAAAGAAAAATCAATGTTAATTAAATCATTTATTACTTTCATCCATACTTCAGTTATTTTTCTTTTAATGGAATCTATCATTAATTTTCCTCCTAAATTTATTACTGTGACATTAAATCACAGAGAATCATTATTAAATAGAATATAGAATGTGTGCAACTGCTTATATATATATATATATATATATATATGTATACATATATATATATATATATATATATATATATATATATATATAACCTAGAGCCAATGAACCTACCTAGGTTTCACCTAACGGATCATCAGGGCAAGTCGGCTAATTAGGCAGAAGCAAAGCAGTAATTTATAGATATTCCGTAACCACGTGACTATAACATAAAAGACACCAAACGTACCTAGAGGTGGGGGGGACACTTTATTGACAACAAAAAAAAAAAAACCTAGGGTAATAAAGGATAATAATAAACAACGCCAAACATATAGAAAGAACTAAGCAAGAAGCCAATTTTTAGTATGTCTATATTTGTGTAAAATCTCAGATTATTTGTTTATTTGCTTGCTCTACTGTTGTATTGAGTGCTTTAGTGTTAGGGTTCTCATCTCGGGTTTTTTGCTTTCAACGAGTACTTTGACGTATGTTCAAGTACTTTTTTTTTTTGTTTCCATTTTCCCCTCCACATTTATACTCAGTGGGTTTTTTCGAGACAGGTTTAAAAATATAGTAATTGTTAATATTATTATATATATATATATATACACACACACATACAGACACACATACCAGGATCTCTTTTTGAATGGCAAAAATGGAGCTGTTGCCCTGGATATCACCAAAGCATTTGACAGAGTGTGGCACGCTGGCCTTCTGCGCAAGCTACAGGGCAATAGTATATCTGGACGTCTGTTTGACTTAATCAAATCATTCCTACATTCCTATTTGTTATGGTGAAACACAGCTATTCCTCAGTAAATGGACTCTCCCTCCTATATTAATGGAAGTTAACAGGAGAAGTTCTAGAGAGTTCTTTAGAGTTCTACTAGAGTTCAGTAGAACTACTAGTTAGTTCTAGTTTCGACAGAGTTGGACTAAGGCAGTTGATATTAGTCGGCAGCTAGCTGAATACTAAGGAGTTAGCTTCAAGTGGAAGATTACCAAGCTCCTAACATTTAGGGTGCGTTAAGTCGATTAGCAACTGACATAACACAATTATAACCTTCAGTGCGAAAACTACTCCAAAACACTATTGAATCCCGTAATGAAGGTCTTATTGAATGGACATGCTTCTATATCCTATCATACGAACACAAGTGTCTCTCAAGGTTTTATCCTAGGTCCTACACTTTTTCTGATTTTCATCAACGATCTCCCTGATGTAATCAGATCCCAAGTAGGCATTTATACTGAAGACACCACCATTTACTCCCAAAACAAAGCTTCTATCCTTTAACCACCATAGATAATTTTTCCTACCCGCCATCAGCATGGATCATGCTAATCTCTCTAAAAGCAATACACAGTGCCTCCTCAGCCTCACTCTCTCAACTGACCTTAAGTGGAATGACTACATTGAATTAATAGCTAAATCTACTACTAGGAAGGTCAAGTCCATCTGTCAGGCCAGGAAGTTTTTCTCATCTAAATCCATCATGCACATATACAAATCTACCATCCGCCCATGCATTGAATACTGCTGTCATATTTGGGTGGGCACCCCTATAATGTATGTTATAGTTCTCAACAAAATCCAAAAGAAAATCTGCAATGTAGTCAATTCTGGTCTGGCAGCTGGACTCCAGTCTTTCCCTCACTGAAGAGATGTGGCTTACCTCTGTCTCTTCTACAAATACTTTCATGGATTCTGTTCTGATGAGCTTAGCTCCTTGGTGCCTCCTCTGCACAAATTTACTCGAGCTACTATACCAGCAACAAAGTCCCACCCTTTTACAATCAAGTGTAACCACAACTTCTACTCTATCAGCTTCTTTTCTTGCACTTCCTGCCTGTGGAACTCCCTTCTGTAGTCTAGCTTTTCTGATAGCTACAATCTCCAAGAGTTTAAATGCAACGTCAAGTATCATCTCTTATTTCCTTGACTCAACTCCATCTTCTCCCTTTACACTTTCCCCTCACACAGCTCTCTTCACACCAATGTTCCCATCCTTTTCTTACCCATTCTCCGACACCTACTGTAACATGTTCTTCTTTCTATTCACTTTCCTATTATATCACCCTCTGTGCACCAGTGACAGTTCTGTCTTTCTTAGGGTGAGACAATTATTTAAAAAAAAAAAAAGTAACTGAAGTTTAAAAAATAAAAACAAAAATAAATTACATTAAATGTGAGTAATTATAAAAGTTACAACAGAAAAAATAAACAGCAAACAGATATCTAATCTAAATCTAAACTAAACTAAATCTAAACTAAACTAAATCTAAACTAAACTAAATCTAAACTAAACTAAATCTAAACTAAACTAAATCTAAACTAAACTAAATCTAATCTAAACTAAACTAAATCTAAACTAAACTAAATCTAAACTAAACTAAATCTAAACTAAACTAAATCTAAACTAAACTAAATCTAAACTAAACTAAATCTAAACTAAACTAAATCTAAACTAAACTAAATCTAAACTAAACTAAATCTAAACTAAACTAAATCTAAACTAAACTAAATCTAAACTAAACTAAATCTAAACTAAACTAAATCTAAACTAAACTAAATCTAATCTAAACTAAATCTAATCTAAACTAAATCTAATCTAAACTAAATCTAATCTAAACTAAATCTAATCTAAACTAAATCTAATCTAAACTAAATCTAATCTAAACTAAATCTAATCTAAACTAAATCTAATCTAAACTAAATCTAATCTAAACTAAATCTAATCTAATCTAAATCTAATCTAAACTCATCTAATCTAAACTCATCTAATCTAAACTCATCTAATCTAAACTCATCTAATCTAAACTCATCTAATCTAAACTCATCTAATCTAAACTCATCTAATCTAAACTCATCTAATCTAAACTCATCTAATCTAAACTCATCTAATCTAAACTCATCTAATCTAAACTCATCTAATCTAAACTCATCTAATCTAAACTCATCTAATCTAAATCTAAACTCATCTAATCTAAATCTAAACTCATCTAATCTAAATCTAAACTCATCTAATCTAAATCTAAACTCATCTAATCTAAATCTAAACTCATCTAATCTAAATCTAAACTCATCTAATCTAAATCTAAACTTATTTATAAATAGAACTTTGTGTGTGTGTGTGTGTGTGTGTGTGTGTCCATTACCTATAGACTCCGAAACGGCTGAACCGATTTTCTTGAAAATTTACACAGTTGTACTATAAGCCTTTGCAAATGTTCTTAGCTAGGTTTTGTGTTGAGGTACCCCCGATAAATATCGAAAATCGATAATCGAAAAAATCAGGTTATAGAAGGAGTGGTCCGATTTTAATCAAATTTGATACACTCATAGAAAAAGACCTAAGAAACAATATTCAGAAGTTTCAAGGTTGCAGTTCTTACAATAGTGCAGAAAATTGATAATATATAAATATATAAAAGGCAAGATGTTTGTGTGTGTGTCTGTTTATCTGCCTGTATGTCTGTATTTTTTCAGCTCTTTTATTTTAGTTCTTGCTTCGGGTTTGGCTCTAAATACGTATAATTGTAGGTCTTAGTCTCAGCCATGATACCATTTACTCAAAGGACTTATTTAGCCTTCAAATTTCAGTTTACGATGAAAAAAAACTTATTTGATATCGATACCAGGAAATCAAAATTTGACTTACATCCATTCATTTTTCTTTCAGTCTACGGTTCTGCTTTAACTGGAAACAACTATTGCTTTTTAGTCTTTCATCCAAAGAGTCTGAGCTCCAGGGCAATGGATTAGTTTTAAAGCTTTCATTACACCCGAGCAACACCAGGCTATACTGCTAGTCAATATATAATAAAAACTTGAAAAAATATTTTCCAGTAGAGGAATTATTATATGATTTACTACGCAGTTCAGTCTAAGGTTGTTCTGTTAATTATGGACATTGGCTAAAACATATCTAGCTGCCTAGTATTTGTGAGTTCAATTCCAGAGTCTGGTAGTGCTGAAAAGTCATCTATACTGGTTTAGTTGAAGAGATGTACAAATAACACAAAGGGGAATAAGTGAACAATAACCCATATGAAATATCCCCTATGCATGAAAGTGAAATGATTACCCTGAATAGAATAACAGGCTCAGTTCAAATTCCAAGGTCATTACTAAGTATGAAGATGGACTCCTGAAGAAGCCAGAGTGTATAACAATTGAAACATTGTAAAGCATATCAACCAAGATGAGCATGCTGGTCTAAATAGCAAAGCAAATGATTTAATGATGACATAGACATTGTACATAACATCATTATGTTTGTCTCATGAATGCAGATTCAGGAGAAGGGGGGTCTCCACAACTGTTGTAGGATTGTAAGGGAGTGACAAGATCTGCACAGTAGGTGCAGTAGTGGGAGTGATAGCTAACATTTGAGAGTTGCCAAGTAAACTATCCTGAGTCTGCAAAGAATCTACTCAGAAGAAAATGCATTGAAAGTGCACCGATCCCATAATTCTCTATAACTAAAATTAGACTAGGGTCATATACAAGATAACCACTCATCACAGTATTAGTAGCACAACACAGCATTACAAATACAGAAAAAATTATACTCTGAATGAGCTAAATTTAAAATCCAGCAAATATTAATGACTTCAGTATGAAAAGGAGCAAATCTTTGTTCACAACCCCTCATAAGGATCATTATTACTTCTTGCTCATATTCCAACACACTCTTCTACGAGGTTCAAATCAAGCAAGTTGCTTGGCCAAATCAATCACTGCAACAACATGGTCAGCTGGGTACTAATGGTTTTGGCACTGTGGCCAGCTGCTAGGTCTTGTGGGAAAAAAAAAATCAGCATCTCCATCAAGTCTGTCAGTAAATGCAAGCTTGAAGCGCTCTAAAATTTCCAGGTAGATATGTGCATAGACTCTAAACTTGATAAAGGACAAACACCCAGAAAGGACATGGCACCTCAAATCATCACCAACTGAAGACTTCACACTGGATTTCAAACTAGAATTCTCTACCTCTCACTGTGTCTTTCAAACTCTGGGACCTTGATTTCCAAATGAAATGCAAAATTTACTTTCATCTAAAAAGGGGACATTTGTTTACCCACCAGAGAGTTATTTTATTAATATGCTCATTTAAAAGATTATTTATAATGAATATGTTTCTCACAGGAAGCTACAGATTTGTGGTTTCCCCTCTGATTCAATTTAAATAGGTTTTTCTCCTCCAACTGCATTTAACTAGGTTTTGTCCCCTCTACTTCAATTTAACAAGGATTTAACCCACCCTCATTTAATTTCCCCTCTAATTACATTTAATTTAATTTCCTTCTCCAATGCAAGTTAACTAAGTTTCCCCTCCAATTACATTAAACTAGGTTTTCAACCTCCAGTTCAATTAAACTAGGTTTCCTCCTCTTGTCAATTGGCGTTTCCTTCTCCAGTTCAATTTAATTGCACTTTCTTTCTCCACTACAATTTAACTAAGTTTTCACCTTTGATTCAATTTAACTAAGTTTTCCACCTACATTTAAATTTAACTAAGTTTTTCTCTATAGATTTAACTAGATTTTCCCTTTTGATTATACATAACTAAATTTCCTTCTCTAATTCAACTTAACAAGGTTTTCTCACTACCATTCAGTTTCACTTGTTTTTCCCCTCCCATTTAATTGTAGTAAGTTTCACCCCTCCAATTCAATTTAACTAGGTTTTCTGCCTCAAATTTAATTCAGCTAAGTTTCCCCGCTCCGATTATATTTAACTAAGCTTTCCCCTCTCTCATTCAATTTAAGGTTTTCCTTCTCCAATTTAACTATGTTTCTCCCTTCCGTTCAATGTAACTCAGTTTTCCCTTCAAGATTGTAGTTATTACTTTTTTCTGTGCATCTTTTTCCTAGAAAATTTTTATCTTTCAACATTCCATGAATATGCTATTATCAACAAGACCTTTCATTAATGACCCTCTGTGACTTAACCACCACAAGGAGGGTACACATCCGTCACTATACGCTTACAGCACCTGATATTCCCAAGCGGTCACCCATCTAAGTACTGACCAGGCTCAACGTTGCTTAACTTCGGTGATCGAGCGAGAACCGGTGTATTCAACGTGATATGGCCGTAAGCAATGTGACGGATGTGCGTTGTGGTGCAGTGGATATCGGCTCGGAAAGAGAAATCGGTGAGCCGAGTTCGAATTCCAGTTGAATGCCCTGCAGTCACTTGCGCGCTGGTACCCTTGGGAAAGGTATTAATCCGTCCTTTCCCTCCAGTTATGGGTTAAATAACAGGGTAGGACTTGGGACCCTGCCCTTAAACAAATCCCAATGAGACTTGCTCTGTCAGGGAGGAAGCCGGCTCAACCCGACTAGGGTGAATGCTGCATACTACTACTACCACAAGGAGGGTGTCAACAAGTGTCTTCTGGACAACTTTCAAGTCAACAACATTGCCTGTGATTGTTCCTTGCGCATATTAAACCAAACATTAGAAATTCACAGTATTTATACAGCATGAATAACAGATTTACTCAAACTTGAATTATATTCTGATATTTTTTCTTTTTTTCAACTGTAAGCCATAATTATCAAGATTAGAAGACAAAACACCCAAAACATTTTAGTTTACATGTAGCAAGCCTGGAATATTTACAATTTTCATTTTCTGAAATAACTGACAAAAATATTGAACTCTTCCCAAATATTCTAATTTTTTTTCAATACTTCCATAGGTAGGTAGGTAGATAGGTCAAGGCTTCAGTGATAATACATAGATATTTGTACAACCATTGATGGTAAAACAGAGTTGTGATTGGCCAAAATTATCATCCAATGACAAAGATTTGGAATTTGAGCCAAAAAACAGTCAGATAATTGGCAAGAAATGTCATTGTATAAAGTAGAAACATTTCAATAGCTATGAAAGAAACAGGCCAGAAAAGTAAATTCAATAAATGGTTTGGATCAGAACTAAACGAGGAATAATGAATCAAATGAATAGTGGCCTGCACTGTTTATTTTTCATGACACGACACCAATTCATTTCCAGTATTGTATCACCACCTCTAAGGTAAAAAAGGACTTTAAGAATAACAACTGGAAAAGATCTGAACATTGTGAAATAATGATTTGTGCAGAAAAAAAAAAAATTAAAAAAACTTTTGTGCCAAGAAGAAAAGTCTGAAAGTTAAACGAAGACATAACTAAGGTGGATTTTGAAAACAAGTTTCAGAGATTAACTCAGGCAGAAGGTCAAGAAACTAGTGTTGAGGACCTTTGGAAATCAATTAAGGAAGACCTGCTTGCATCCTGAGATGCTGCCTGTCGTTGGACAAGGGAACCATCCAGGTATAGGGTAACTTGATGATGGGATGTTGACATAGCAGTAAAAGAAAAATGTACACTTAGGAAAAGCTGGAAAGAAGTTAGTAGCGAAGAGAACTACTTAGAAGCGAAAAGAGCTGCCAAAAAGCAGTTTCTGATGCAAAAAGAGCTGAAGAAGAAGAGAGATTTGGAAATGTGTTAAAAAAAGGGAGGATGATAGAGCAGAAGTATTTAAGATCACTAAGCAAATGACCACAAAAAAAAAAAACATCGAGATGTTGTTGGTGACAAATGCATAGAGAATGACAGATTTGGCTACTAGCTATCAAGAAAAAGCATTTGGCTTGGAAAGAGCACTATCAGAGATGAGAATTTTGAGAGGGATAAGAATAACCTGATTGTCAAGAAGCCTATCATAAGGCTGCACTCCTGAATTATTGAGGAGTCTGTGAAAAAGACCTTAAATAAGATGAAGAAGAGTAAGGCATCTGGGACATATGGTGTAATACATCACTCAATAAGGCCCGGGCCTGACATATAGAGGGTGCCACTAATAAAAAAATCCATATGATTTTTGTAAAGCACTAACCTTCAAATGGCACGTGACAAAATTTGGGCCCAATCAGATTATTAGTTTAGAGATTACAGTTATTGAAGTGAAACTATTGTTTCAAATTTTCAAAACAATGGAAAAAAAAAAAATGAATTTTGTGTGTTGATAAAATATTGCTTTCTAATGGGGAAAAAGTACTGTTCAAGCAAATCAATGACTTGATAACTGTTATTCGGAATTTGCTGTCAGAAACGACATTTAAGAGGTGGTACACTGACGTTAAACGCAGTCATAGAGACACAAATGATGCTGAATGCTTAGGTTGCCCAAAATCGGCAATTGTCCCAGAAAACACCAAAACATTCCACAAAGTCATTTTTGCTGATTGTAAATTGAAGCTGTATGAAATAGCAGAGGAGTTGAACATATTAGAAGGCAGTGTATTCACCATTTTGCATGAACATTTGTTAATGAGAAAGCTGTGTACAAAAATGGGTGCAGCATTTGCTCACAATCGATCAAAAACAACAACGGATTGACAATTCAGAGCATTGTTTGCAAATGTTTCAACACAACAAAAATGAGTTTTTGCATAAATATGTGACAATGGATGAAACATGGATCCACCACTTCACTCCAGAGTCAAATTGGCAGTCAGCTGAGTGGACAGTAGCAGATGAAAGCCATCCAAAATGACCAAAAATGCAAATATCAGCAGGCAAGGTTTTGGCCTCCATATTTTGGTATACACAAGAAACTTTGTTCATCAATTACCTTGAGAAAAGAAGAGCTATAAATAGCAAATATTATATAGCATTATTGGTGCATTTAAAGGAAGAAATCACCAAAAAACAGCCACAAATGAAGAAGAAAATGTTATCTTTCACCAAGAAAACACACCTTGTCACAAGTCGCTCACAATGATGGCAAAACTACAAGAACTGCACTTTGAATTGCTTCCACATCCACCCTATTTTACAGATCTGGCTCCCAGTGACTACTGGCTGTTTGCAGACCTCAAAAGAATGCTCCAGAGAAAGAGAGTTGGCTCCATTTGAACAAGTAATATTGAAAACTGAGGCGTATTTTGAAGCCAAAGACAAATCATTCTACAAAAAGGCATCAAATTGTTAGAGATGCATTGGAATCAGTGTATCATCCTAAAAGAAGACTATGTTGATGAATAAAGTTGAATTCTGCCTAAAAGTTGTTTTATTAGCTATGCCCGGAATTTATTGAGTGATCTGTTAGTATCAGAAATGTTGTTAGTTTCTGGTGACTTAAGCACTGAGCGGATGATGAATCTTTTTAAGTGAATCATTGTAGAGAATGAAATACCAGAAGATTTGAACACTAGAATTATTGTAAATTATTTTAAGAATGAAAGTGAAGCCACAGTTAGAGGAAACTATAGAGAGTTGAAATTATTAGAACACATCATGAAGGTCTTTGAAAGAGTTATAGAACAAAAAATTAGAGAGATGGTTGACATAAATGAAATGCAGTTCAATTTCATGCCTGGTAAATGTACTATGGATGCTATATTTATTGCACATCAACTGCAAGAGAGATACCTTGAAAAGAAGGAAAAAATATTTTGCATTTGTGGATCTGGAAAAAGCATCTGATTGGTCTCTAGGAGATCTGCAGAAAAAGAATCTGATTGGTCTCTAGGGGATCTGCAAAAAAAAGAATCTGATTGGTCCCTAGGGGATCTGCAAAAAAAAGAATCTGATTGGTCCCTAGGGGATCTGCAAAAAAAAGAATCTGATTGGTCCCTAGGGGATCTGCAAAAAAAAGAATCTGATTGGTCCCTAGGGGATCTGCAAAAAAAAGAATCTGATTGGTCCCTAGGGGATCTGCAAAAAAAAGAATCTGATTGGTCCCTAGGGGATCTGCAAAAAAAGAATCTGATTGGTCCCTAGGAGAATTGCAAAAAAAGAATCTGATTGGTCCCTAGGAGATCTGCAAAAAAAAGAATCTGATTGGTCCCTAGGAGATCTGGAAAAAGCATCTGATTGGTTCCTAGGGGGATCGTAAAATGAGCTATGAGAAAATTAGGTGTTGAATGGGTAATAAGGTCAGTCATGACCATTTATAGGAATAGCAACAGTACAATAAAAATTAACAATACTATGGGGGATAAGTTTGGTGTGAGAGTAGGGGTTCATGAGGGATCTGTTTTGAGTCATTTGCTGTTTATTATTGTTCTTGAAGCTCTTTTAAGAGAATGTAGAAACAATCTGTCTTGGGAGATGTTGTGTGTAGATGATTTAGGATTTATCACCGAAAGTTTGGAAGAATTAAGTGCTAGTTATGCTGCATGTAAAAATAGTATGGAAAGTAAAATGGCTTATGGGAATTTGGCTAAAAGAAAGGTGACGATTAGTGACATAAACTGAGGTCCAACTTTCACCACAGGAAAGCATCCATGTAGAATTTGCTGGAAAGGTGTTGGTTCAAACTCCATTTTTTGTAGTCATTGTACTCACTGGGTGCAAGGTAGATTAGTCAATGTGGTGAATTTCCATTGCAAAGAAAGGTGATGATCAGTCAGTTAAGTGCCATACGTGATACACGCTTGGACAATCATGTCTCAAAAGAGACATGACTGACTCAGCAGAGGAGTTAAGAAATAGGCTGGGTATTGCAAGTATTGTGCGTTGTGGTACAGTGGATATCGGCTCGGAACGAGAAACCGGGGAGCCGAGTTCGAATTCCAGTTGAATCCATTGTATTCACTTACGTTCAGAGTTGCAACTGATCAAGAAAGACTAGAAGGTTAAGCTTAATAATGGTAAGTATGAGGTTGTTGATCCATTTTGCTACTTTGGTGACATGCTAATTGCAGATAGAGGTGCAGAAGTAAGTTCAATATCTCGTGTAGAATCAGATTGGAAAACATTTAGTGAACTTTTGCCTCTTCTAACATCAAGTATTTTCACATAGGATAAAAGGAAAGCTATATACAGTTTGCGTTAAAAAAATGCTATCTAGCAGTGAAACCTAGCCATTTAAAAAAGTTGATATTAGCAGAATTGCTCGAACCAACATGCAAATGGTAGAGTGGATGTGCAATGTCAGTCTTGTGGATAGAAAATCAGCAGAGGAGTTAAGAAATAGGCTGGGTATTGCCAGTATTGTGCGTTGTGGTACACTGGATATCGGCTCGGAACGAGAAACCAGGGAGCCGAGTTCAAATTCCAGTTGAATCCATTGTATTCACTTACGTTCAGATACCGTTGGGAAAGGTATTAATCCATCTCTTCCTTCCAGTTATGGGTCAAATAGCAGGACAGATTGGGTTCTATAGCCTTGGTCGGCAACCAGTCTACCGCAGAAAGCAATGGCAACCTACTGCGGGATAATCTTCTGCCCAGTCAGTCATGTCTCTTTTGAGACATGATTGTCCAAGTGTGTATCACGTATGGCACTTAACTGACTGACTGATTGCCAGTATAACAAATGCTATGCCTCAAGCAAGACTTGGATGGTTTGGGCATGTTGAGAGAATGGATATAGAAAACCTGTTCGGCAATTGTGGTTTTATTGAGATCAATGGCCAAAGAGGGACAGGTAAATTGCTTATCAGTGACGATTCAAAAAAGTTGAGATTACAAAAGTGGGCAGCCTGAAAAAGAACCATCAAGGAAACCCCATCTAACCCAAGTTAGCATGGAAATGGACTTCAAATGATGATGACTGTCCAGATATAGATGAGAAGCTAGGATCTTATTACTGGAAAGTTCTGATTAAACGTTTAGTGAACAACTTGAAGACGGATAACTTGGTTTCCTCCAAAGTGATCAAACAATGCACCTAGATAAAATGACCAGCTTGAAATAGCACACCCAAAACTTAAAAAGCAAGTTTACAGAGTAGCAAAGACATCATTTTATTTTATGTCTATCTGCATATTGAAAGTGCAGTACCTCTGATCAGGAGGTTTTGAAGATTGTAGAACCAACAATTGTAGAACCAACAATTGCTGTTGTTTCCAGGTCCACCTTGACTTTGGGTGGAAGCACCCATTAGGTTCATAGCTATGGGCAAATACTTAACCCCCAAACAGTATAAATACCAGCAATATATTTTCATAGTAAAAAATATTACCATTAATATATTTTTGTCAGAAAAAAAATAAAAATAAAAAAAAATTACCAGCAATATATTTTTGTAATGCTCCCAAGAAAATTAAATTTCAGCATTAAATGATCCATAAGAAGTTGATATGCCACTAAATAAACACTCATATTGCAAGAGGCACTAATCCAAGGTGGAGATTTTAAAAGCATGCACACACACACACACAAAATTACCATTTTATCCAACATGTGTTACGAGGGTGCATTTCTATATAAAATATTAATAAAGTCAACAAAAAGGTTAAAATTTATAGTAAAGGATTCTATGTCCTACTTGTTAATACAAAAAAGTTTTCATTTAGTAGTTGTAAAATAGAGAAATTAGAAATAGAACGTTTGGAAGATTCTAGATCATTCCGGTATATTCAAGAAAAATCTAGATGATTCAAGAAACATTGAGAAATATGCTAATTAGGTGCTAGCTCCTATAAAAACAGGATTTTGAAGAGAGTTGTCAGTTGTAAAAAAGGAATTTCTGGTATTATCTACTCCAGGTTTTGATTCATGGATTATTATAACCAGCCCAAAAAATCTCTATGAAAAGTTACCGACCAACAAAAACCTAAAAACAGGACCTCCTGGAACTAAACTGGTAAATAGAATTTTTGAATATTTTCATTGACCAAACTAAAATTTATTCAATAGATATATATATATATATATATATTTTGTATCAAGGCAACAAATAATTTTCTAAACATATACTGTTAAATATATGAGACAATGAATGTCTATTATGTTTAATCATGAGCCGTTCTAAACATCATATTTTGGCTTTAATATCAGTTGAAAATAAAGACAAAAATTCTCCAACATTTGGATAATTTATTATTAAGTTGGTTCTAAGCTTAGCGGAATTTTATGTCAACACAAGTAAACTCATCACTGACGGTGGATGTTATTATGTTACCATCCGTATAACCTCTCTGAAGATGGCTCATGTGAGCCGAAAGCTTAGAACCAACTTAATAAAAAATTATCCAAACATTGGAGAATTTTTGTCTTTATTTTCAACTGAAATTAAAGCCAAAATACGACATTTAGAACGGCTCATGATTAAATATAATGGACATTCATTGTCTCTTATATTTAACAGTATATGTTTAGAAAATATATATATATATATATATATATACCTGTGAATTTCCAGTAATAGCACCTACATTACTTTGCTAGCCCTAACGTGTTAAAAATACTTTACTCCCACTTTCTTCTTCTCCCTCGTAACACTTCGCCTGTAGAGCTTTGTACAACCTAAACCTCTACGTTTTCTGTTTTGAATGCCACTGTTGTATCTTTGTATATATATATATATATATATATATATATATATATTATTTTGTGTTTTTTTTAGAAAATTAAACATTTATTTGTGATTTAGCTCTGTTTTTGTAAATCCTTTTCTTTGTCGTACAGCTTCTAATATGTAATGTGTGCATTGTGGTGTAATGGATATCAATTCTGAAAGAGACATGAAAGAGCTGAGTTTGAACTCTAGTCAGGTGCCTAGCCTTGGTTGGCAACCAGTCTACCACAGAAAGAAATGACAACTGCTGCAGGGAAATTGTTAATCAGAAAGCAGTGTTTGAATCTGTGTTACATTCACATACATGCAAATACCATTAGAAAAGGTATGAATCAATCTCATCTTCTCTTAGCCATAGGTTGAATAGCAGAACAGACTGAGCCCTGTAGCCTTGGTTGGCAACCAGTCTACTGCAGAAAGAAACTGCAACCTACCGAGAAAAAATCTTCTGTCTAATCAGTCAAAAATTGAAAGCATGTATGACGTATGGCACTTAACTGAACTATTGCTATGGCAGAACCAGACTGAAGAACAGTTTTTACATTATTCAGACTTTTGTCCTCATCTTTGTTGCCATTTGTACGACATTTCAGCCATTGTACACTCTGGCCTTCTTCAGATGCTAGGAATTTTGAACAAACACATGGCCTAGTGGATATAGACATTGGTTAGTTCTTGGGACTTGACCCTAAGAGTCGTGAGGTCAATACCAGGCTACAGCAGTGGTGAACAAGTAACTTACAGAGTTAGAGGGAGATAACTCATGACTACCAGAAGAGGCACTAATGAAGTCCATATACCTCAGTGATTGTAATAAAGGTTTCAGTTCAAAATTTCTAGCACTTGAAGGCCAGAACATACAACGGCTGAAACGTTATACAAACGGCAAGAAAGATGAGGACAATAGTCCAAATAATGTAAATACTGTAAATACTACCTCATCTTAGAAATGTAGACAAATACATATTAAAGAATTTTTCAGTATTGCTATCTTTCTTTTAAAATAAATTTGACTTAAACAAGGCACTAGAGCAACTCAAGGTAGAGGGTTAGAGTCAAAAGGTTAATACTAAATGAGTTATGTGATATGAACGCAAAAGAAAGGTGGTAAGAAATGAAGATTATGAAGATAAAAAGGAAAGACGACAATTGACCCTTGACTTGAAGTGGTCAAGATTGAAGTGTCAAGGGAAACAACCACGAGGAATCTGTTCATAGAAAGTAACAGTCCTTTGAGGAAAAGTATTCCGAGTAGAAATTTCTTCTTACATTTGGAATACAGAGAAAATGAGTGATTTAATGCCTTATGAGTAAAGCATGGTGAGTCTTTAAAGTTAAAATCTGACTGATTGACAGATTTAGTTTTCTACAGCTTATCAACCCACTGTGGGTTATTTAAAGCCGAAACACATTTTGAATTATAGGAGGTTGCTTACAGTATCCCCTGTTCTCAAGTGGCCACCCATCTAAGCACTGACCAGGTTTGATGTTGTTTGGCCATGGTGATCAAATTAGAACCATTGTTTTCAGTGTGATTTAAACAACAGACTGTTCAAATATGAACTGATGGAACTAAAGAATGGATTCCATCTGAATGTCTGGAAATAGTTATAGGATATCAATAGACTTGCAACATTGCAAATCTGGGAAAGAGTCCCCCTCCTCATTTAATAACATGCAAATGATTTTGAACTGTTAAGGTTGGAAAGTGAAGATCATACAACTCCAGTCTTGATAACTTCATGAAAGAAGTCAGGCACTTCCAGTAGAAATAGAATAAGCTGATCATTTAGCCAGCATCTTTACCAATGGTTACACATTTTTTTTTTTTTTTAATCATCTCACCCAAAGCAAGGCATTCCACTGCCACTATTGCACATGGGGCTACATAGGGGAAGGTAAAGAGAAGGAGTGGTTAGACATAGGGAATGTCAGGAGGAAGTTGACAGATGAGTAAGGATAGCGAGGATGAGGGTTGGGCAGATGGGAAGAGTGTTTGATAGAATGGGAGCAGGTTAGTGTGTTAGGAACAAACAAAAAATTCTTCAGAAAGAAAAAAAATACTTACTAGCAAAAGAAAGCAAATAATGAAATCTTGAAGTGAAATATTTTGAATGAATTTATTTTGTTTGTTTATTTTTTAAATAAATCGGAAATTTTGCATTGCACATGAATTTTTATAAAAATTAATTCATCCTCAACATTCACTAGAATGGAATGTGACACATTAACAGTTGAGGTCCGAAGCATACATGGAACCAATCACACAAAATGATCCAAATCTCTCAACACTTTTCCTTTTGGTGTTTGAGCTTTGTTAATGCATATCAACCTCCAGGGGTTATTTAATTCGAAAAAGGTAAGGTTTTTAGGTATTTTTTTAAAAATGTTCGGTTATAGCGAGAAGGTCAATTTAGTTAGATTTTAATGAAAATCTTTTGTTTTTATTTTTTTTTTTATTTTAGAAAACTGAAAATGTCTTCTAGTTTTGTATTAAAAAATGTTTTGCTAAGAATAATTTCTTTTTCCTTAAAAATGTGTTATGGTAATAATATTTTCTTCAAAAATGTATATTTTCTATAAAATTTTATTTTTATGTGTATATTTCTATAAAAGTCTACTTTTATACTTTCATAGTGTTTTGACCCCAGTTTGGGGGTTAACTATTTGCCCATAGTTGGGACCCCCTAACAAGTGCTACCACTGCAGGTCTGGGTGGACCTGAAAATAACAGCACTTAAGAAGTGGTTCCATGCTCCTTACAACCTTCCAATCAGAGGCCTTGCTACCAGATGCAGTTTACCGTCATGCCTAGGACCTTCCTTCTGGAAAAAAATCAGGTGCCATACTGATGTAATGAATAGATAATGAATATGTATACACCTTGGTTCCCCCTTACTGGAATGTGACTGGCTGGGGTCAGCCATAAATACAGATGAAGGCAAGGACATCCAGAGAGAGAGAGAGAGAGAGGTCTATTGGTCTAACACTATTGACTACGCCTACGTCTCAGGATACTGCATACAACAATTACATCTACATACTAGCTTGACCTACCTGGTTACATTTGCCTTAACCACTTAACAACCTCGTATTGATATATATATCCCTTTCCGGGAGATATCACATACAATAACCCTAGACACCTCACGAGAGACAGGAGTATTCCCTGGAGAGACAGGCAACCCTTGGATTAATGCTTACTTAATTTTGCAACTAAAATTTCATAAAAAGAATACATTAAAATTTTATACAAATCAAACAGAACTATATCCAAAGCAAAACCGAAACATATAGTCTAAGGGAGGTAATCTTATTAACTTAATACGATTGCCTCCCCTGCACTGCGAAACTAGAATCAACTGCTCTAAACCAAGAAAAAACTAGAAAAAATGTTATCACTAGAATCGATTTATAAAATATAAATCGATCATTCATCCATGTATTGAATATGGTTGTCATCAGGTTTGCACTAAATATGCTATATATCTGGGATTCTTTGACAAAGTCTAAAGAAAAGTTTGTAATGTTATTGGTCTTGACTTTTTACTAGGACATACCTTCCCATCAGTTTTTTCTATAAATATTTCATGGAAATTGTTTTGATGAGCTGTCCTCCTTAGAACCTCGACTGCATGAATTTCAGTTTACTACGAGATGGTTTAACCAGATCTCATCATTTTGCTGTTGAAAAAGCTAGATGTAATCATAAGTTACATTTGTAGGATCAGTTTCTGACATTCTTTTTTTTTAATCTGAAATTTTGTGCAATTTAGACACATAGAGGCTCCCAATCAACTATAACAATTGATGCATTCTGATTGGTTGAAATATATTTAGGTGTCGTCAACTACGTCTGAAGGTACCGACCCAAATTTTGATCTCTAGTTGACGCCACAAAAAGTAAACATGTTCACGATCCACCCTTGTGACCAAGAAATTAAAAACGAAAGTTCGACGCGACTTTGAGAGTGGCCCCTTAAAATGTTCAACCTGATCACTAGACTTCATTGGAAATCAATACAGCAAAAGAGACGAACCAAATTCTAAACAGGACAACGAACCTTGTCAACTAATTCCAGGATTAATGTTAATTACTAAAATTAACATAAATCCGGCTTGAGAAAGAACGCTCATTTATATTGAGACAACAATATTTATTTCGACAACAAGCATCTCCCGTCAAAGAGCGACAACTCTGTAAAAAAAAAATATCATTGAGTCTAAAACAATGTCTTTTTCTATTTAATACAAACAAAAAACAACTGTTTAATTTTCCTACAACAACAAATATACTTAACTACACCTTCTCATTTTTGTACAATCAGTTCAGCAACTTAAATTCTTTCAGTATCACACACCAAAGAACTCTAAAGTGTTTTAATAACTTTAGCACCATATATTATTTGTTGTGTTTATAAAAAAAATATTTATTGTTGAACAATTTCTTCTACTTGATTATTTCGCTTGTTGTTGTCTTTGTTACATTTGATATGGTAAAAATTGTAGAGGATCAGTTTTATTTCTATTTATAACCAATACAGATTGACTAAGCCACTATACATTCTATTTTCTCGCACATCTTACCTGTGAAACTCTTCTGATTTCTTGCTTCCTTGATACCTATGATCTTCAAGAACTTAAATGTGACATTAATTGCCATCTTGTCTTCCTGTATCCTGTTTCCTCACAGGAGTCTTATTCTCTTTCACTCTCAACAACCCCTGGCATCTTAGTGAGATTACCCACCTTGCTTGGGGTGAAAGGATTAAAAAAAAATATATATATATATATATATTACATCTAAATGATGCAATCAATAACAGAAAAAAAAAAAAGTTTAAAAAGGAAAATTTCATTGGAAACAAATAAAAGAGCAATAGACTATTATGTGGTATCTGTCCTCTTATATGGCAGCAAATATTATACAATCTCCTCAAAGATGAAGGGAAGACTCAAAGCAACAGAAATATGGTTCTACAGAAAGATGCTGAGGATGCCATAGACCAAACATATGAGCAACAAGGTTTTGGGGAGAACAGAAACAAAAAGGAAACATACTTAAAATCAGGAAGTGACAGTTGAGGTTTCTGGGACACGTAATGAGAACAGAGGGCTTAGAGAATCTGATACTCATAGGGCAGATAGAGGGAAAGAGACAGAAAAAGAAAGCATGTGACATACTTGATGGACTTAAACAAATGGATGGCAGAGCAGGGTTTGGGAGAAATAACAAAAAAAGTTTTATTAAGAGCTACAAGGAACAGGAAGATGTGGTGGGCCATGATTGCTTATGTCCTGAAGGGACACAACACATAAAAAAGAATCATGCTTGACATTGCTTTATCTGAAAAATAATGATCATGTTGCTACTTTTAATTAAAGATATCTTTTTATAATAAAATATTGAGAAATTATGATTCAGAAAGCAATAATTAAGAGGCAAATTTCAAAATGTCAGCTATTTTCAAAATAATTTCAAGAATGTCAGCCATTTTCCTGGAAAATTATTTTAAAAAAGGAAAAAGGAATTAACTTTACTTAATCATAAAAATAGCATAATTTTGGATTATCTGCAAGTTTATTTTGAATCTATTATTAGCTGAAGAATTGCTAATATTCTTTATTCCTGATCTGCACTGTTAAAAGCCATAAAATGAGAAGTTGTGATAAAAAGCAAGAGAAATAGGAGTCATTATTTTTTGCTATTTCTTTTGCAAGATTTTGGCAGATTCATTCTTCTACCTTCTTCAGAAACTTTTGCAGTGTGAAATCATTTTTTTTTCTTTTTTTAATCATATCACCCCAAGCAAGGTGGTAATGCCACTGATGTGCAGGGGGCTACATAAGAGTGAGAAGATTAGAAAAGAGAAAACCGGAAACTGCATCCTAAACAAGAAATAAGGGATGAGCCTCTTCACCTGTTCAATAGATGTGGGTGGAGTGTGAACCGGGCGATAGTTTAGTCTATCTACTCCAATTGAAAAAAAAAGAAACAAAGGGAGAAGATTAGAAAAGAGAAAACCAGAAACCACATCCTAAACAGAAAACAAGGGATGAGTCTCTTCACCTGTTCAATAGATGTGGGTGAAGTGTGAACCGGGCGATAGTTTATCTACTCCAATTGAAAAAAAAAAAACAAAGTGAGATTAGAAAAGAGAAAACTGGAAACCGCATCCTAAACAGGAAACAAGGGATGAGCCTCTTCACCTGTTCAATAGTTTGTCAACAAAAAGTCTCCTGACATCCTCTCTGTGAAACTAATCTAAACTCTACAATTCTCTCCTGATTTCTCAATTCCTGGATACCTTCCTCTCATTAAGAAAGATTGCAATGTCCACATACATGACCTGGGTGTTTATGATAGAAAACATCTCTCTCTGGATAAGGAGATCTCTCTTGAATCTTCTGTCCACTCAGACTTTTGTCTCCATCTCTCTCTGCTAAGTAAGCTACCTCTTCTTTCTCTACTGCTTCCCTTCCTCTCCTGACTGCTTCATGCTAGATAGTATTTAATGGTCTCTAATAATTTCTAAGCTTGACTCCCATAAGATAAACAGAGGTAATGGAATTCCTAAAGAGCTGACTCTGGTCCTCTCTAAGCTCTATAGCTATTGCCTTCTTCATGCTTGCTAGAAATCCTCCTCTGTAATTCCTGTTTGTAAGAACTCTGGGGAGCTTTCTGATCCCTTTAATTACCACCCTTTTAGTCTCTTACATCTTTTTGGCACATCTACGGTACAGAGCCACAGCATATGATGTTGAATACACTGGTTCTTGTTCGATCACCGAAGTTAAACAACATTGAGCCTAGTCAGTACTTAGATGGGTGACCACTTGGGAATACCAGGCACTGTAAGCATTCAGTGATGGATGTGCGTTGTGGTGCAGTGGATATCATCTTGAAAAGAGAAATCGGTGAGCCGAGTTCAAATTCCAGTTGAGTACCCCGCATTCACTTCAGCACTGGTACTCTTGGGAAAGGTATTAATCTGTCACTTCCCTCCAGTTATGGGTTAAATAACAGGATGGGGCCTTGAAGCAACCCATCTAGTGTTGGTGTCACAATAAAAACACCCTTGGTAGCCCTGGTGAAGCACCAAGTATTCAGCTATTTGACAAGATTATGAATTTCGCTGCAAACTGCGCCAGGGTTCCAAATGCACAGGGAATACTGGAGCGGTGTAGTGAGTTCCATCTTGACCAAGGCCGCAGGACGACGACAGTCTGGCACATCTGACAGTACAAGCTCCAGAGATACAGTCTGGCACATCTGACAGTACAAGCTCCAGAGATACAGTCTGGCACATCTGACAGTACAAGCTCCAGAGATACAGTCTGGCACATCTGACAGTACAAGCTCCAGAGATACAGTCTGGCACATCTGACAGTACAAGCTCCAGAGATACAGTCTGGCACATCTGACAGTACAAGCTCCAGAGATACAGTCTGGCACATCTGACAGTACAAGCTCCAGAGATACAGTCTGGCACATCTGACAGTACAAGCTCCAGAGATACAGTCTGGCACATCTGACAGTACAAGCTCCAGAGATACAGTCTGGCACATCTGACAGTACAAGCTCCAGAGATACAGTCTGGCACATCTGACAGTACAAGCTCCAGAGATACAGTCTGGCACATCTGACAGTACAAGCTCCAGAGATACAGTCTGGCACATCTGACAGTACAAGCTCCAGAGATACAGTCTGGCACATCTGACAGTACAAGCTCCAGAGATACAGTCTGGCACATCTGACAGTACAAGCTCCAGAGATACAGTATTCCTGAACAATTGATTTAATTTGTTTCTATCAAATCATGAAATGACGATAGCTTCCAGATCCTTTCAAATAAATGTGGGCATCCTTCAAGGAAGGCTCTATCCTAAACCTTTTCTGATCATCCTGACATAATCAGTTCCAAAGTAAGCATCTATGCAGATGACACCACCATTATTAGAGTAGATAGACTAAACACTAAACTATCGCCTGGTTCACACTCCACCCACGTCTATTGAACGGGTGAAGAGGCTCATTCCTTGTTCCCTGTTTAGGATGTGGTTTCCGGTTTTTCTCTTTTCCAATCTTTTCACTCTTACGTAGCCCCCTGCGCATCAGTGGCGTTTTCGCCTTGCTTGGGGTGATATCATTAAAAAAAAAAAAAAATTTATGCCAGTCTCAAGAAATCTGCCAAAGCTGACAAAGTAAACCTGGCTTCTGCACTTCAGAAGGACTTCCAATCTGTGATTGAATCGGGGGGTAGGAAATGGATTGTAAATTTTAATGCCTTTTAAATGAAGCTGCTCTTCTTTAACCTTTTTAGAGAGACTTTCCTGCCTACCATCAGAATGGATGACGCTAGACTCCTAGAGAGCAATGCACTGCACCACTCTCTCAAATAATCTCAAATGTAATGACTACCTCAAATCCATAGTTGCATCTACTGCTAGGAAGGTTAGGTCACTGTGTCAGGCCAGGAAGTTTTTCTCATCAGAATCCATTTTGCACATTTATAAATCTACCATTTATCCGTGCACTGAATGTTGGTGCCATATCTGGGTGGGTAATACTGCTATTTATCTCGATGTTCTTGACAAAATCCAAAGAAGGATCTGCAATGTAAAAGACCCTAACTTGACAGCCTGTCTTCAGTCACTTTCTCACTTATGTGATGTGGCTTCCCTCTGTCTTTTCTACAAGTATTTTCATAGAAACTGCTCTGACAAGCTTTTTCTCCCTGATCTCCTGACCATGTATTTACCCATGCTACTAGACTGGCATCAAAGTCCCACCCTTTTACCATCAAAACAGTTAAATGTAACCATCTCTTCTACTCTAACAGTTTCTTTTCTCACTTCTCATTTGTAGAACTCACTTCCATTTGCTTGTCTCCCTTAATAGCTACAATCTCCAAAAGTTTAAATGCAACATCACTTTCCATCTTTTATCTCCTTGAATCCCTTCCGTCTCTTATCTTTTCTTCGATATTCACTGTAACATTTTTTTTATTCTCTTACCATAACCCACTGCGCACCAGTAACATTTCTGTCTTCTTTAGCATGAAATGATTATTTATAAAAAAAAACAAAAAAAACGACAGTATCAAATCATGTAAAAGCTTGTTTGATAATATCTTCAACAGTTCTGTAGTAACATTTGTATTTGTACCTGACAATCTCTTGATTTTTAATGCATTTCTGTAGTAATAAAAAAAAAAAAAAAAAAAAAAAAAATCACAGGTAACAAATTTATATTTTCCTATTTTATCAGTAATACTTAACTGACAACCAGACCACTAAAAATCCCTTTCTTCAGTGAACTTTGGTAACAATGAATTTACAAAAACACTTTCTAATAAAAGTTAAAACTGATTAAACATTAAGATGAAAAAAAAAACCAAGACACTTACGCTGGGGCTGAAGCATCAAGTTCGGCAAAAAGTTTCTGTTTGATACCAAGATTTTCAATAATTGCTTCAATAACGAGGTCAGTTTTGCTGACAGAAGCAATGGCATCTGTACTTAGGTTGATCTTTCGGAGAGCCTGATTCACAAATTGTTCACCAGCCTAGAAACAAAACATACAAAAATATTTTTAGAAAGAAAATCAAATGAAAAAGATATTAGAAGAAACAATAAGGCATGGCCAAAATTTCCAGAATCTACAAATGTTTATAAAATTTAGAAATTAAAAGTCAGAGAGAGAAAGAAAAAAAAAACTTAGCTTTCAATATCTACATATCTATGTCAATATAATATATATATATATCCTAATGAATAAGAAATGCAAAAAGTAATTGCAACATTCAAAACATTAATTCAAAATTTTGAATATTCATTATTAACTATACTTTAGAACATATACAAACTACTACAAAATTGTACATTTTGCTTTGACATTTAAAGCACAAATGCCTCATCAGATAGTTAATGATGGTTATATATATATATATATATATATATATAGTAATATAATTCAACATTTTCAAGACCAAGCTGTTCTCTGTCAACCATCACAGGCAACCTCTCCTACCTCCCATAAGCATGAACCAAGCAATTCTCCCTGAGAGCAATATACTACATCTCCTCGGCCTTACCCTCTCCTCAGACCTCAAATGGAACCACTATATTGAATCCATAGCTAAATCTACTGCTAAGAAGGTTGGGTCACTATGTCGATCCAGGATGTTTTTTCCACCTGAATCCATCCTGCATATATACAAGTCAACCATCCATCCATGCATGGAGTACTGCTGCCATTTATGGTTAGGCGCCCCTGCCGTTCTCCTCAGTGTTCTCGACAGGCTCCAAAAGGAGAGTCTGTAATGTGATAGGTACTGATCTGGCGTCTCGACTGCAGCCACTTCCCCACCATTGAAATGTGGCCTCCCTTTGTCTGTTCTATAAATACTTTCATGGCTTCAGACTGGCAACTGAGTCCCACCCATTCACAGTCAGGTTAGCCAAATGCAGACGACAATTCTACTCCTGCAGCTTCTTCTCTCACACTTCCCGCCTGTGGAACTCACTCCCATATTCTTGCTTTCCTGACAGTTACAACCTCCAGAAATTTAAATGCAATGTCAATACTCATCTATTAACTACTTGACTCTAGCTCTCTCCCCACCCCCGTATATTCTTCACTTTCTCTCCACCTATGTATCTGTCATTGCACCTGCATTCTCAGCTTTCTATTGCTCCTTTCTAACTAGTTTGTACTCCTCACTTTTTTCTAATTAATCTTTTTACAGTTATGTGGCCCCCCCCGCTCATCAGTGGCATTTCTGCCTTGCTCGGGGTGAAATGATTAAAAAAAAAAAAAAAAAAAAAAACACAGAATTCTCATGTTTTAACTATGACTCCATCTTCAAATGATCATTTTTGGAGTGACTAATGGAAAATTTTTTTCCAAGAGTCTTGGACAAAACTTTTTCTGTTAGTCACTCAAAAAATGATCATTTGAAGATGGAGCCAGTTAAAATATGATGCTGAAACATGGGAAACCGTGTCCCAAAAATGTTGAATCAATTATATTATATTATATATATTATATTTAGCTCTACTTTTGTATTGAGCACTGAAAAATGAAAAATAAACATTAAGGAAAAGTAAAATTCTTATTGTCCTTTTTTCACATTATTATATATATATATATATATATATATTATGGACTCTCCCATCGATTTCGATGTATGAGGGTCTAACCTTAGTAAACATCCACACAAAGATTTGTTTATTGTGGTGAAGGCATTGTGTAGTACCATCCACACTTTTTGGAACCGCTGATAACAAACAATCGGTGCAGAAATCTGCCACAGATCGCATGAACAGCAGACCTCAATTATTTAACCCATAAATGGAGGGAACGGACGGATTAATACCTTTCCCAAGGGTACTAGTGCGCAAGTGAATGCAGTGTGCTCGACTGGAATTGGAACTCGGCTCACCAATTTCCCCCTCCAAGCCGACATCCACCGCACCACAACGCACATCCGTGAACGCTAACAGCACCTGGTATTCCCAAGTGGTCACCCATCTAAGTACTGACCAGGCTCAACGTTGCTTAACTTCGGTGATTGAGCGGGAACCGGTGTATCCAACGTGACATGACCGTTATATATATATATATATATATATATATATATATATACATATACACACACACACACACACACAATAAAATATAGTTTTAAGATATGCTATATCTATGTGTTAAAGTGGTCAATATCTGGTATAGTGTATATGTAAATATAGAAATGTACACTGAAGTCAACATTCAGTGGCAACAGTCTTTCATGCTTATACACAATCATCAGCCCACATCAGCTGTTTTAATTGCTATTTTGGTGAGTGGTAACAGTTGTGTTTTGAATTATTCTAGAGGTTATTTAAATGGAAATAATTGTGAGTTCAGATGCAGTTTTTTATTGCATTGTTTGTTAACTTTTTTTATTTATCACTGATTATTTTATTGTCGATTATTATTACATTTACTGCATGTGTTTGTGGTTTGTTAATTTGTTTATTATTTATTTATTTACTTATTTATTAGTTTGGATTAATTTATTTTACTTATTTGTTTATTTCATTTTATTTATTCTTGTTTGTTTTTTATTTTTCGATTTTTAAGTAACGTAGTAAAAATTCATTTTCATATCTGCATTTTAAGATGATTTCTGACAGCCTGGGAATTATAGTTATTTTCTGTTCCAGACAGAGAACACATGATGGCCTGACAGATGGCATGAAACAGACTGTTACGACTGGGTGTTGACTTCAATGTCTACTTATATATATATATATATAAGGAGTTAATGAATATTACTTTTTAATCTGACATTTTAATTATTTCAGACATTATTTTTTAGTGGATATTCATATTCAAGTAGATGCTCTGTTTATTCTAAACAGTATCCATTTCGTTTACCAACCTGCATACATAAAAGAAGTTAATAAATAAAATGTACCTTATGGCAGGATTCAAAGCGGTGTCCTCCTGAAATAGACTGTTGCTGCTGGGTTTTTTTTGGTTTTGTTTTTTTAAATAACTGCTGCATAGTTCAAAGAAAAAGACAGCCATAAAAAATAACAATTTTTCATAATGCTAAGAATAAATAAAAAAATATATGCAAATATAACAACTATTATAGAACTGAGGTTGTAATATAAATAACATATTTTAACACTGAAATTAATTTTCAGTAATTAACCATTTAGGGATACTGAATAAAATTATCTCCCTTTGGCAGAGATACATCACATGACAGCCACTTAGTGATGTCACTTCATACAGTGAGGAAAGTTGCAGTCATTGAGTTTTTTTCAATCAGTTGCTTTTATAGCCTGAATAAGTGTGCCAGGCTAAGGCTAAATCTGTCTCTTGCAACAAATGCAAGTTCGGTAATTTGTTTATTATTTATTTATTTACTTATTTAATAGTTTAGATTCATTTATTTTACTTATTTGTTTATTTCATTTTATTTATTCTTGTTCATTTTTATTTTTCAATTTTTAACTAACACAGTAAAAATCCGTTTCATGGCGCTGTTTTCTTTAGGGAATATATCTTCCCCAGATATAGAAAGAAACTCCAGCTTGCAGTCCTTGATTTATGAAAACCCAAGACTCACCATTACCCTTCATGGAATACGTTCTTGCCTAGGATGTAGTAGATGAATTTTTATCTGTTTGAATATGGAATCCAAAACATGTCTTCCCCAGTCACAGAAGTATTGCGATATTATATGTAAGACTCTTTCTTTTTGTTTTCTCTTATACTGTTTTGCTGTGACATTATTCTCAGTGTGTGACATGTATATATCTATGTATATTTAGTTTTGTGTGTATCTGAGTGGCATAAAAGTCTCAAAGAACAAAAGAATGTTTAAAATTCCTTTTCAGTCTGTGAATTACAGTATTATATCACAAATATAATAATGCCCATAATGGTGGAAATACTAATAGGAGAATAAACCTTTCTTCTCTCCTGTTATAGAGAACAGAGAACCATTTTCATGACCAATGTTTTAATAATTGTCTCTTGCCTCTTCCATACTGTTGTGGAGTAGTTTTTGCACTGAAGGTTATAATCGTGCTATGCCAGTTGCTAATCAACTTAACATATGCAAATGTTAGGAACTTGGTAATCTTCCACTGGAAACTGACTCCTTAGTATTTGGCTAACTGCCGACTAATATCAACTGCCTAGTAGTTCTACTGAACACCAATAGAAGTCTAAAGAACTCCCAAGAACTTCCTGTTAACTCTTATAAGAGGGAGAGTTCATTATCAGAGGAATAGATGTGTTTCCCCATAACACATATTTTTGCAAGATTTAACTTTTTTTCACCCACCAACTGCCAACAATCATTTTTAAGATCAGCAGGACCTGTTTTACTTGATCACTAGGGAAGAAAATAAAACATGTCTACTTTCATCAGAAACCCGACCAGAGAATATGAACCTAACCAGAGAATATGTACTTACAGTCTCGGGTTTTACGGAATTTTTTTTATGTAATTTAAAAAGAAAAGAATCTGACAAATTGTATTAGAGTAATCTGACTCCCACACCCAAACATTTTGCTTCTGTATCTTAACGCATTGCAAACTAATTTTAATGCAAAAAAATACCCCTCCTCTGAATCTGATGCACTCCACACCCCCAGAATTGATACTCCAGCCCACATAATCTCCCACTCATCACATAAGGGCCCTTTTGCGTCCTTGAGTTTTAGACCCTGGGTAAAATGTATACAAATACATTAAATTATAAAAAGAATATACAGCCACATCACATTGAAACACCAGTTCCTATAAAATCACTGAAGTTAAGCAACATCGAGCCTGGTCAGTACCTAGATGAGTGACAATTTAGGAATATCAAGTGCTGTGAGCTTGGATGTGCAGCTGGTGTAATGTATAATGACTTGGAATTGTTAATCAGAGAACCAAGTTCCAATTCCTGTTGGGTTCATTATATTCACTTACATGCAAATACCCTTGAAAAAGATATGAATCTACCTTTTCTCCCGATGATGTCAGCTATAAAATACATATTTCTATATTCTTCTCCACTTTAACATAGACAAATTTTTATAGCTTGTTTAGAATGAAGACAAAAATATTTTAAAATTTCTAATGATTTCAGAACAAACAAAACCAAAAATTAACGACTTTATATTTCTACAGAATGTTATTGTTGAATCAATTAAAAAAGAAAAAATGTGTAATATGGCCTCAGATTATGTTTTTAACTTACTTGCGGTTCATCGGCAAACTTCTTTTTGGCAACTCTACTCAAGCTCTTGTGAATGGAGGCTTGCGATTTTTTCAAGATGTCTTCAGACTGGTCCACCAGAGTGACATCATGGCCAGTTACAGCTGCCACCTGCCAAAATAAAGGAATAATCCCAGATCAGTTTTAAGGTATGGTACTCATTTACCAATACAAGATTCCAATATCTAATAATTATCCTGCCAGTAAAGGCTAAAACCATGAAACTCAATTTTAAAGTCTGCACAAGTAATACAATCAAAACAACATAAGATATGTAGTGTTGATATCAGACACAGAAAGAAAACTGCAGGAACTCTTCAAGAAAGTAGTAAAGGAAAGTGAGAAGAAAAGACTAAATATCAGTTGTAAGAAGACAGAATGTATGGTTGTCAGTAAATGGAATAGACCAAAATGCAAACTACAAGTCAAGCCAGTCTGAGAATTTCAGTGGGAAGTAGTTTAACAGAGGATAGAGAATGTGACACTAAAATTCAAAGGTACATTAGGATAGCAAAAGATGCCTTTCAAAGGCTAAGCAAAGTATTAAGAAACAAAAAAATTATAAGAAAAGAAAGCTTGGTGAATTTGATACTCTCAGTATAGTAAAGGTAAGAGGAATTGGTGAAAGCAATGGGTAATCTATCAACAATGTTTTAACAAGTTAAGCTAAAATTTTGAAAATAGAAACATTTCTAAAATAATTTCATTCACTTGTGAATAGTTCTGAAAGTTTCATTAAAATCTAACAATTATTTGATTTTTTTAACAATTTCCAATTAAAAAAGTTTCTATACTAATTTTTGGTGCCCATGTTTAAACAAATTTTTAACGTTCTAAAAAGGATTTAAAAAATATAATTTAATAATCCAACAATTATTTGGTCTTTTCTCTTAAAAACAAAGATTTTGATGATAAATATATTAAGTTTGGAGCATTTTCTTTTCATCATCATAGTATGCTCATTTTTTAGCTGAGCTAGGAACTTTAATCTATTAGCTTGGAATTATAACTAAAATAAGTTTCAAGAAAGACTTTTCATTTTTAAAATACATTTTAAACCTTTTCTTTTTTTTTTTGAGTTATCTAATTTTTTATGTATTTTTTATCCAATTTTTTAAAAGAAAGCGTAACGTGCGTAATATACACAGGAGTAGTGTTCTCAGATTACATAAATTTCCGAAAAAATACTGTAAATAAAAAAATATACTGATACACACATTTTAACTTAGTGTTAGTTTTTAAAAATAAAGTCGGTCGCATCATTTATAAAGTGTAGAGTTATTTCCCTTGAACAATCCACGAGATTTTTGACTGCAGTTCAAATAATAGGACAGTTGTGAAATTCCTAAAAAGGCGAGTTTAATTTTTATCTTTGTGTCCCACTTTCAGTTAAAAAAAATAGCGTATCTGATAGCTATTAAGTTTGCATTCGATAATCTGTGTCAAGTTTTTAAACCAAAAAGCGAAAAAGTAAAATATTTTTCTAGAAAAATGCTGCTCAAGAGAGTTGAGCAGGGTAAGGTCTGAGGTTCCAACCAAATACATTTTTTGGATAGATACTCATAACATGTGAAACGTAAAGTAAAAGTCCAGAAGTAAGAATATTTATCAATAACTGAAGTGTACAAACATGTTTCGAAAGCGTATGTGCGTAAATTTTACACACAAAATGAGTCGAAATGACTGACTGTGTAAGGTAGATTCTATATAACCAAGTATGGCTTTAAAACTTTGTTATTCCAGGATTTGTCATCGGAGGCCACAATTTGATTGTGGCCTCCGATGACAATTTGATTGTAAGATTGCAGACACGGAAAGGAAAGTACAAGACCTCCTACAGAAGGTAACTGAAAGAGTGACAAAAAAGGACTAAAAATAAACTGCAAGAAAACCGAACGCATGGTCATCAGCAAAAAGAGCAGACCCCGCCCCCCCCAAAAAAATGCCAAATACAGGTGGGATTAAAATCAAGTAGGTACAAAAAATTTAAATACTTAGGAAGTGTTCTAACAGAGGACGAAAAATGTGACACAGAGATCCGAAGGCGAATTGGCATAGCTAAGGACGCATTCCAGAAGCTGAGCAGAGAGAGTATTAGGAAACCTTGAAGCAACTGAAATGTGGTTTTACAGAAGGATGCTGCAGATATCATGGACCGAGCATTTGAACAATGATGAGGTTTTGGAAAGGATAGAAACGAAAAGGAAATTAATCTCATTAAGCATCAGGAAGAGACAACTAAAAAGTTCTTGGGACATGCAATGAGGACGGAAGGCTTGGAGAACCTGATACTAACAGGCCAGATAGAGGAGAAAAGAGACAGAGGAAAGGAGCGGCTAACATAGTTAAAGGACCTGAGCAGGTGGATGGCAGAACAGGGGTTGCGTGGTGTTACAGGAGAAAGTGTGCTAAAAGAAAAAGAGCCACCGGGGATAGGGAGACGTTGAAGGCCATGATCGCCTACGTCCTGAAGGGACAAGGAATTGCACGAAAATAACGTTGGTTTATATATAAAAAAAATTTAAAAAATACCAATCAAATTAACTTTATTTTTTAATTTATTTTAAAATAGGAAAGTTAGGAACACTGATGTATTCCTGTGACAATATTCAATTAAAAAATAGGTCATTTAAATTTACCGTGTAAAAAAAAAAAGTATGAATTTTTTAAAACTGAATTTCGTTTAAATATAAGGAAACAAAGGATAGATAATGATTGAATTTATTTTATTCAATAATTCTCTCGTGATCAGGACACGAAGTGGAAGTTAATATTTCTATGGCTAAATAAAAAAAACTAAAAAGAACAAATTACTAAAAAAGTTTTTCTGTTAGTGTTACTGTTAACTGAATCATTTTGGGGAAACAATAAACAGATAATCTAGACAATAAAATCACTTCTGCTAAAAACCAAAGTCCTTTTTTATCCTTTTGAAGCCTTTAAAAAGCAAGAGGATTAAAAATTTAATTAAAATAAAAAAAAACAAAAAAACGCAGGTGCTCTTTTCAATACAAATTATTTTTTAATATCGTGTTACCGCCTACCAAATGGTTTTAAACAGTAACACCGATTTAGAGAAGATAATGATCCGAGGTTTCACAATTGTGAAGCTAGTTAAATCAATTTAATGTTGTAAAGAAAAGGATAAATTAAGTGTTTCATGCATAAATAATAAATTACTTGAAGCGCCAACAAATTTAACAATGTCAGAAAAAAAAAAAAATAGTTAAATCACCAAGGTCCAAGAAGGTTTCATTATCTCAGTTGTAATTGACATTTCAGGGTGAAAAGTCAGTTTTTTTTTTTTTTTTTTTTTTTTTTACTCAGTAAGTTCGCAAATAAGAATTTGCTCACTAGAACTGAAATTAGTTCACATTTTCACAGTCGACAGGCTTGTGTTTATTGCCTGCGATATTAAACAAAAATGAACCCACGTACACGAAATAAGTAAAAAAAAAATAATGGATTTGTTTTGTTTTAGGTTCAAAGTTGAATAAATCTTATTATTTTTGTTGACGATGATTTTTTATCAGTAAATCAATTATAAAAGCGAAGTCTAAAATACTGAGCAATAATGTTTAAAAGTAAAAAAAGCATTAAAAAAACTAAAAGCATAAAAACACTCAACAAAGGAACGAGTCAAAATGCACATTAAACAGAGTTGATAATCATTAAATCTTAACACAAAAAAGATTAAAGATTAGGACCTAAATTCCACTTATGGATATTTTTTAGTACCTAATCATTAAAAATGTATTGATCGCTGGAATTTTCTTTCAATTAAAATGATACACACCTGGGCAATGCCGCTACCCATAAGCCCTCCACCAATAACAGTTACATGTTTGATGGGATTGTAAACGGTTGCAGAGGTGGAGAAGCCACGGCTTACGTGTCTGACAGCATTTGAAAAAAGCATATTCTTTTTTGGTGTAAAGCGGACAACAAACAAGTCACCTTTCAAAGCGAGAAGATAAAAATGCCGGTGAATTTTTTGTAGCCAAGGGCAAATAACTCTCATTTACTGATTTTGAGATTCTCTTTTATTTATTTATTTATTTATTTATTTATTTATTTATTTATTTATTTAAACAAAAAAGACTGATTTTTCACTATTTTCGGCACCAGAAAATGCAAAACAAGTCGGGATCGATCACATTACAGATTCTCTTTGTGTTTTACTTTTAGGGAGACTAACTTGATCCATCCTTAACCCAAGAAGAGACCTCAGCCACACAGTCCTTAATGAGAAGACTAGACTTTGCTTCAAGGGACTTCATGCAGGAAATCACGGAACAAGTTCCAATTGCCTCTTTGGTAGAAGTAAGATGTTCTGCTAGTGTGAGGTTCTTGGGTGGAGTGGGAGTAGAAGGAGATGATAATGGAAACTACCACATGGTCAGAGTTTGCTTTGTTTGTTTTCTTTCACAGAGTGTGAGTGAAGACAAAGAAAGAAAAATTAGAAGGAGAGGTAGAACGAATGTGTGATGTGCCCTTATGTCTGGGTCGGCAAATTAAATTTTCTTTAGTTACATCTTGTGTGTTGTCTCTGTGTGCTCCCATTTGACTAACTGATATGGCCGGTCAATTGACATGGTTAAATAGTTGACTCTAGTCATGTGACTGAATCAAACAACATAAGCATTTTTTTAGGTGTTAAGAAAAATTGACCAAGGTCATAGATCAATTTACTATTTCTTATTCAATCAGAATCCAGAATTTTAATTTTCGCACCAACTTGTGAAATTTGCCTTGGTCTAGGTTTTTCTAAGATGTTTTCAGTCATTCTGATCCATTTTTTCCAGTGTGCAATTTTAATTTTTGTGTTTTAGTTAATAGTTGGATGATATAGGAATTGTATCCAATAGCCTACATAAATTAAAAGTTATGGCCTGTCTGGAACCCTTCTGTGTTATATAAGAAGTATGGTTAGATGATAACTTCAGAAGATATTCAAATTTTCACAGAAGAAGATAATAAACTTTTTGACCAGAAGGCACAGAAATGATTAAGGAAAAAGTAATCATATTTTTTAATCAACTCAGAAGATAAAGTGTCATAAAAATTTCATTCTGAATGTAGAATGATAAGCACCCTGAATAGAAAGCAAGTTTTGATTGCCACCTGTGGATGAGCTGGGCTGTTTCTCACAGAAGAAACACATGGAAAAAGGAACTGAAACCTGTGAATAGAACTGTATTCTAAAAAATATAAATTGCTAACAGTCAACAAGGGCACAAATGACTTTGTTTTCTAAAAGCTCTTGTTTTGTATGTACCTTTTTACTGTAATCAGAATAAAAGAGGTGACATTCTCTCTTTTCCCATTCTTTCCAAAGGTAAAAAAATGCTTCTTCTCTGAAGTGCATGCTGAAAGAAACAAGTGTCAGCAACTTCAAATGAATCAGCTGCAACCACAGCCTGGATGGTCAGTGAATCTTTGCTGACTATCAGGTGTTGACAACTTCAAATGTATCATCTCCAACAGCAACAGCAAAGATGGACAGTGAATCTTTGCTGATGATATGTCTTTTCTCAACCACCACTTTTTTCCATGGACCAACTATTTAAAAGTCTTTTCTAAACACAGATTTTCTATGTACCAAAGATTTTAACTCAACTAAAGATGATGACTTTTAATGCTTTTTAACACCTGAATTAAAGTATATATGTTTGTAAATACAAATGATTTATTTCACAAGTAGACCCATGTTTTCTTTGTTTATTTTATTATTGTTTGGAATCAGAAGTTTGGATTTATAACATAAAAAAATAATGGATGGCTGAACTACCTCCAATTCCATGAGTTGTCTTATCTTTCCCACTTGGCACAACATATAAACAATACATAACACTGTATAAACATTTAGAAGAAAATTAGAAATGGTACAAAAAGTGACATTAAAGTTATCTGAAGCTGTTCAATGCAAACCCATCATATGTCAGGAACCTAAAAATAGTAGTCAGTTACAATTTATTATTTTGCAACCAGTTTGTGTAATGATAAGGTTACTTGGATGAAATGCGATCATTGAGTTAAAAGTGGCTACAATAGAGTAGGCTTGAGGAAAAAAATTATAACTTCAATTTGTAGGTAGCAGAAAATTATAATAAAAATAAGTAATTTCCATAGACTTAATCTAATCTAAACTTATTTATAAATGGAACTTTGTCTGTATGTGTGTCTGTGTGTGTGTGTTTGTTACCTATAGAGTCCGAAAATTTACACATTTGTACTACAAGTGTCTACAAGTGTTCTTAACTAGGTTTTGTGTCGAGGTACCCCTGATAAGTATCAAAAATCAATAATTGAAAAAATCAGGTTATAGAAGGAGTGGTCCGATTTTAATCAAATTTGATACACTCATAGACAAAGACATAAGAAACGATATTCTGAAGTTTCAAGGTTGCAGATTTTACAATAGTGCAAAAAATCGATAATATATATATAAAAGCTTTCATTACACCCGAGCAACACTGGGCTATACTGCTAGTAATATTTAAATAAAAGCTTCACCTAAATTTGTAGTAATAAAATATCTAATTTAGAGTCAGCAAGAGAAGTGCATTGTGATACAGTGAATAGCAGCTTTGAACGAGAAATTGGAGAGCTGAGTTCAAATTCCTGTTGAATTCGTTGCATTCACTGACACACAAATACCCTTGTGAATGGTATTGTCTCTCCTCCCTTCAGCTATGGATTAAATATCAGGACAGATTGGGTTATATAGCCTTGGTTGACAATCAGTCTACCAAAAAAAATGACAGCTCTGCTGGGGCATGTTCATTTCTCGAGTCCAGTGACAACTGAACTCTTCTTTCCACTATCCAATGCATGATGTTCACACATGTCTTATAAAACTTCCTATGAAGTAAATTAACCTTTTCTTTGGTCGTTCTAACTCAGCATAAGGCCAACTTAAGCTCAGCTGTTATAATGATCCTTGTCCTTACTTAACCCTAACTTCTGGACCCAAAAAGAGAAAAAGGACATATTCAAGATATATTGGGAACTTTTTTCATTCAGTCAGTTAAGTGCCATACATGATACACGCTTGGGCGATCATGTCTCAAAAGAGACATGACTGACTGGGCAGAAGATTATCCCGCAGTAGGTTGCCATTGCTTTCTGCGGTAGACTGATTGCTGACCAAGGCTATAGAACCCAATCTGTCCTGCTATTTAACCCATAACTGGAAGGAAGAGATGGATTAATACCATTCCTAAGGGTATTTGCACGTAAGTGAATACAATGGATTCAACTGGAATTCAAACTCGGCTCCCCGGCTTCTCATTCCGAGCCGATATCCACTGTACCACAACGCACATCCTTTTTTCATTACAGTTCCTATAAAAAATAAAATAAATAGTCCATGGTAGAAACCTAAGATTTCCTATACTTCTTTAACTGTTTACATCCAAACATACATGCACACACAGGCTCACACAGGCTCACACGCACACATCCCTATAATATACACCAACATGCAATTTTTAAATTCCATAAAAGCCTAAGATTTAAAAAAGCATAATATCTTAAATATCTCATTGAGAACCAAAATTAGAATTTAAAACACTCAATTAAAAAAATTAGATTATTATTAAGAATACACCTTTAAGTGGCAAATCTAGGTGCATCATCAGTGTTGTTGCTCCTATGACACTAGAAGTTTCGGGTCTAAATAAACAACAGACCCAACCAAATATGATCAGTATTCAGTCTGCACCCAGACTAAAAATTTTCTACGAGCATTAGGACGTGAATGATATAAGTTCCCTTAGGAAACAGCAACCAATCAAGACTTCACTTGGGCTATTCAATGTTATAGATTAGGTATGCTCGGTTGTACTGAACTTCCTACATGTGGTCAAGACAGGGTATTTTTGGAGGAAGAGAAGAAAAACCAATTAATATATATATATATATATATATATATAATGATTTATCATATTGGCTTGTCTTACAACTTATCTTTCTCTTCCTCCCCTTTTAACTTCTTTATCATATCCTATTTATTTAGTCTTTCTCTTAATGAAGCATGAAAAAAAGAAAAGAAAAACATAGAACACCAAATGAAAGTGCTAGCCTCTAACTCTGATTAATCATTTGGCACTGGCTATATAAGTGCCAAATTTAAAGACCCATAAACTTTTCCAATGTTATTCAAGTAGCAGTAAACAAGTCAGCTCCTTTTAACACTAGCCCAAAACAGTAGCATCAGATGATAGAAGAACAGAGTCAGTGACCATAAGAGAAATCATTACTATCTATAGAAGCTAGCCAGGGGAACCCTTTCTTCAACAAGGAAGGTTGGCAAGATAGTTGGATGCCTTTTTCCTGAGCTAAATCTGAAGATGCACATTGTCAGCTCACACTTCTTTTTGTTAAATTCTATTTCTTTATTTATATATCAAAGATATTTGTGGGTCCTGGGTATGATGGTAAACTGCATCCAGCAGCAAGGCCTCTGATTGGGAGGTTGTGAGGAGCATGGCACCACCTCTTAATTGCTGTTGTTCCCAGGTCCACACTGACCTGGAGTGGTAACACCTGTTAGGGTCCCAGCTATGGGCAAATAGTTAATCCCCAAACTGGGGTCAAAACACTATGAAAGTATAAAAATATACTTTTATAGAAATATATATGTGAAAATAGACTTTATAAAAAAAAATATATTTTTGAAAAAAAAAATTATTGCCATAATACATTTTTGAAGTAAAAATCTATTACCAGCATTACATTTTTGAATACAAAACTAGAAGATATTTTCAGTTTTCTAAAATACAAAAGAATACAATTCTTTTCATCAAAATCTAACAAAATCAACCTTCTCACAATAACAGAACGTTAAAAAAATACCTTAAAACCCCACCTTTTTGGCATTAAATAACCCACAGAAGTTGATATGCTGTTAAACAAACTCAAACTCAAAGATATTTGAATAATAAAAGTAGCTGTGTTTCTTTCTCTTCAAAAGCTGTCATCCAGTTTGTTTGAGTGCACATGACTTGGGGTTGTATCTCATGGTATTATCTATCTATCTAAATCTAAACTTATTTATAAATGGAACTTTGTCTGTGTGTGTGTGTGTGTGTGGCCATTACCTATAGACTCCAAAATGGCTGAACCGATTTTATTGAAAATTTACACAGTTGTACTATAAGCCTTTGCAAGTGTTCTTAGCTAGGTTTTGTGTCGAGGTATCCCCGATAAATATCAAAAATCGATAATCAAAAAAATCGGGTTATAGAAGGAATGGTCTGATTTTAATAGACAAAAAACATAAGAAACGATATTTAGAAGTTTCAAGATTCAGAAGTTTCAAGTTTGCAGTTCTTACAATAGTGTAGAAACTCGATGATATATATATATATATATATAAGGCAAGATGTTTGTGTGTGTGTCTGTTTATCTGCCTGTATGTCTGTATTTTTTCAGCCCTTTTATTTTAGTTTTTGCTTTGGGTTTGGCTCTAAGTAGGTATAATTGTAGTTCTTAGTCTCAGCCATGATACCATTTACTCAGAGGACTTATTTAGCCTTCAAAATTCAGTTTACAAAGAAAAAATTATTTGATATCGATACCAGGAAATCAAAATTAGGTTTATTAAACTGGCCTTGTGCCAAACATAACTGAACTCCCAACAATTTACTCTAGATCATCAGAAGGTTGGAAAAATAAAACTGTTTTATTTGTATAAATAAATGAAAATTTATTTATCAAATAGTATAATATCAAATAGGAGATATGAAATGTTCTAAGAGAAAGTGTAGTGAGAAGCTTAAAGAATTAAGAGTTTTTTTTTCCATTTTAGCAAAATGTGAAATTTTATTTGTACAGAAAAGGGTTAAGTCCATGCTAAATGTATCAACAAAGTAGTAGTAATATCTTGTTCCTCTCTTTCTTTTTGTGCACAGCTGGTAAGTGAAGAGGAAGAAGGAAAGATAAACAAAACAGCATGAGGGAGAAAGTGTGAGGGTGCAAATATAGGTTGCTCAGGGTGGCCTGATTATTTCCTTGCTACATTGTCTTCAGCATGAACTGTCTGGTGCTTCTTCGTCCTCTGCTTGCATCAGCCAAGAAACATGTACAAATAGCCAACTTGGATCACGATGTCAGTTCCCAATGTGAACTCATTTTTGGGAAGGAAGACATATGACAGGTCACTGAAAGTTCAAGTTGTTGTTCTCAGTAAATCGCTCTCTTTTCATTGGTTAATAAATATTTTACATTTGCTTGCAAAGTTTTTCTTGATCATTTCTCAGCATGAAGACAATCTTTTTTTCCTATTAGTCAAAAAATAGATTTTCATATGGCTCACAAATGTGCAAATAATGAAAAAAGAAAGTTATTTTTATTTTGTACTCACTATTATTGCGCTATCAGCCTCCTACTGATTTTTGGCAAAGTGTTCGAGGCTATCATCAATGCCAAAATTGTTCAATATCTCACAGCTTTCAGTCTCTTCTCTGACAAACAGTATGGTTTCCGCTTTGTCAGGTCTACTGCTGATATGCTAACGACCATCACTGAGTATATATACCAGGCTCTCAATAAGAACTGTGAAGCTTGAGCTGTTGCCCTGAATATCTCCAAAGTGTTTGAAAGAGTTTGGCATGCTGGCCTTCTACGCAAGCTACAAGGCTGTGGTATAACTGGAGCATTGTTTGATCTAATCAAGTCATTCCTTTTAAATAGCATAATGAAGGTAGTATTGAACAGACATACCTCCCGATACTATCATACGAACACAGATGTTCCTCAAGGCTCTATTCTAGGTTCTATGCTTTTTCTGATCTTCATCAATGATCTCACCGATGTAATCAGATTCCAAGTAGATGGTGGTGTCGCTGACAACACCACCATTTACTCTCGCCTCAATTAGAAATCCGCTAAAGCTGACAAAGTGAACCTCGCTGCTCAGCTTGAAAAGACCTCCAATCTGTGGTGGACTGTGGTAAAAAAAATGGCTTGTGAATTTTAATGCTTCCAAAATGAAACTGCTATCTGTTAACAGCCACATACAATTGCTCCTACTCCATTAGCATGGATCAGGCTACTCTTCCTGAAAGCAAAACACCGTGTCTCCTCGGCCTAACTCTCTCAGCAGAACTCAAATGGAATGATTATATTGAATCCATAACTAAATCTATTGCTAGGAAGGTTTGTTCACTGTGTAGGGCCAGGTAGTTTTTCTCACCTGAATCCATCTTGCACATATATAAATCTACCATCCGCCCATGTATTGAATGCTGCTGTCACATCTGGTCGGGTGCCCCTGCTATTCACCTCAGGGTTCTTGACAAAATCCAACAGAGAATCTGTAACGTGATTGATCCTGACTTATTAGCTCAGCTGCAGTCACTTTCACACCGGCATAATGTGGCTTCTCTCTGTCTCTTCTACAAATACTTTCATGGCTTCTGCTCTGATGAGCTTAGCTCACTGTTGCCCCCTCTGTGTGAATTTACTTGAGCTACTAGACTAGCAACTAGGTCCCACCCTTTTTCAGTGAAGCTGATAAAATGTAACTGCAAATTCTACTCCAACAGCTTCTTTTCTCGCACTTCCTACCTGTGGAATTCCCTTCCGTATACTTGCTTCCCTAACAGCTACAATCTCCAAGAATTTAATTGTAAGATCAATTGCCATCTCCTATCTCTTTGACTTACATCGTTTTTCTTGTGTTCTTTTCTCTATCCACTCTACTCTTATTAGTTGTCTTCACACCAGTATTCTTATCCTTCTCTTACCCATTCCCTGACACCTGCTATAAGTTGTTCCTCTTTGTCATCACTCTCCTATGTAACCGTCTGCACATTAGTGGCAGTAAAACTGCTTTGCTTGGGGTGAAATGATTATATATAAAAAAAAGCAAACATTTTCTTCACATAAAGTCAGGCCTTTTGGAATACTAGGACTTCCTAACTATGAAATATATAGAATATATGACTAGCATTGTTAGAAAATATTTATAGAGGTTGAATGAATTTACAATGAATTTTTCTTGCAAACAGAATAGACCCATCAATTCATGAAATACCTGGAAATTTTTTAAAAATTAGTATGAACTTCTGTACCTGACAGAAATATAAGTGACTATTATTTCCGGCCACGATAAATTATGATTTTTTCCCCTGTGACTTTATTACCAGCTACATCTTTCTTTATTCTTTGCTTTGCTAATCGATAAAAAATCTTTTGTCCCTGAAATATGTATTAATGAAGAAAAACTTATTGTTTCAATAATAAATTATACAGAAATAGTAATAAAGTCACAGGGAGAAAAGTCACAATTTATGGTGGCTGATAATAATAGTCATCTATTTCTGTTGGGTACTATATGAGTTTATGGGTCCCCTCTGCTTGCAACAGAAGTTCATACTAATCATTTTTTTTAAATCAAACCAACCTCTAAGAAATATTATCTAACATTAACAATGCTACAGTTACATAAATTGATATCTTTCTTAGTCCTATCCAATAAGACCCGACTTTACTTTTATGTGTTGTGAAGAAAGCTCAGTTTAAAATTTGAATTTAAAAGTAAAAGTGCCTTGAAGGCCCTTGAGTTTTCAATTTATTTTTAATGAGATTGGGATTTTGTCCACTCCTGTGCTGTGTGCTAAAGTTTTTCTCTTTCTCTTTCTTTTCTTTTCTTTTTTTTCCGATTGATTTTTTTTTTTTTTTTTACTGTGACCTTTTTTTTTTTTTTTTTTTACCTGGCTTCGTCATTGCAATTGTTTTCGAGGAAACACCAAAACGGAAAGGGGAAACAATTTTTTTTTCTTACTCACGCAGAAATTTAACCTAAATTAAAAGTTATCGTTATTTGTTCTAGATCTTTTATACACTGACGCACAATTGAAAAAAAAATAATAATAATAATATTCTTACATCAAAATTGGAAAATACAATCAATTCAATTGTTTTAATAAGTTTCTAAGTTTTGAAACGGATACTTTTTGATGAGAGAGAAAATATAATGAACACCGCACATATTCGGGGATTTGCTTTGATGCATTTATATTTTTATATCTTTCTTTTTTTTTTATGTTGTAAATTTTTAAATAAGACCAAATATTGGATAATAAGAAGGCATGCAGAATTTATCGTAAGTTAATCTTGGTGGTAATTACCGAGTAGAAAGAAATTTGTATTTTACTAAGTCCAAACGTCTATCGATTTCAATCTTCAACTCTCAACAGCCAACGAGCTCTGGAGTTTGTAAACAATAAACAATCTATTCTAAATTATTATTGATGTGATTAAATTCAAACATATTAAATTGATTTATCTGAAATATTTTAAAACTTAACACTTTAATCATTAAAGTGTTAATCCTAAAAAAAAATTTTTTTTTAATGTGAACGTTTTTTTTTTCGTTTTTTTTTTAACACAGTTTGCAATTTTAGAAATGCGGAAAAACCATCTTAGTTCTAAATGATTATTAGATTGATTTATTAATTGCAAACTACATATTAATGTAATTAGTAATTTCTTACGAAATTAACAACTTTGAAAAATGTAGAGAAATACATATACAATTTTGAAAAAAAAAAAAAACAATATTTTAATAAATTGTATATATAGAATAAAAATAACCTTCCTTACTCAGAGTGACGAGGTGGCCGAGTGGTTAAGGCGATGGACTGCTAATCCATTGGGGTCTCCCCGCGTGAGTTCGAATCTCATCCTCGTCGTAGTCTTTTTTGTTTCTTTTTTAATTTACTTAATTTTGTTTAAATATAAATTTTTACTTTCGGATTAAATGGAAATTTTTCAATGCGATATGCAAGTCATAATTTATGAATATGTCATTTTTTTCTTGACCAGAAATAATAAGAATCCAATTGAATAGAGGCTTTTCTAAAATTATTTTCTACTTTATTAAATTTTAAGCTACATTTTTTCACAAAATACTTCACCTAAATGCATGTCAACGTTTTGCTATTATATTGTTGCAATTAATTAATAGGTAAATTTTCGTTTTAGGTCCTATTTTGGCAAAATTAAAAGCGATAAAATCTCTTATTTTGTCAAAATTAATTTAAAAGGGATCATAAAATCCCTTTTAATTTTGCCAAAATAGTCTTATTTCCGTGAAAGCTGAACTCAAATCAACAATTAGATATTGAAGAAACCTACCTTTTTTTATGTTAACGACCGGGAAAAAAAATCGAACTTCTCGCTCTTTTTTTTCACCCACTACCAGCTGAGAAATAAGACATTCGATGCTGAATGACTTTAGGTGTAGGAAGCTAATTTCGGCCCATTTACTTCCTTTAAAAGTTATTGAAGAAATTACTACGCGATTTATTTTTTCGGAACTCAATTTCGGCAGAAAGTTGCATGTATTTGCGTGTTTTTTTCTTTTTTTTTTTTTGTTGGTAATTAATTGAAGAAAGTTGCGTGTACTTAATTTCAGAAGAAAGTTAACTTTCAAATTGAAAATAAGTGATCATTGTAGTTTTAATTTTTCCAACGAAAGTTAATTTTAAAAAATATTTTAAGAAAATTAACTTTCAAAAATATGAAAATAAGTGATAAGTGTAGTTGAATTAACTATCTATTGCGTGTATTTTTGCGTGTTGTTTTTTCCTTATTTTTATTTTTTTGGTACTTAATTTCAAAAGAAAGTTAACTTTTAAATATATGAAACTAAGTAATAATTGTAGTTTTACTTAATTTTTTCAGACGAAAGTTAACTTTCAAATATATGAAAATATAGATTTTTTTTAAGAAAGTTAACTTTAAGTTTAAGTAAAACTACACTTATCATTTATTTTCATATATTTGAAAGTTAACTTCTGAAATTAAGTACACGCAACTTTCTTCTGAAATTAAGTACCAAAAAAAAAAGGAAAATAAACATGCAAATACACGCAACTTTCTGAAAACAACTGCATTTTTTTTTTAAATGACAATGTCATTTTTTCCATTTTTTAACTTTTAACTTCCTTTACAATTGATGTAATTGTTGTTTTATTATCAATGTTAAGTATAAAAATGCCTTACTGTACTACTTATTTTGTTCTTTTTGTTATTTATAATTTATAAGTATTTTCATATTTTCATTATTTGAAGGTTAATAGTTAACTTTCTTCTGAAATTAAGTACACGCAACTTTCTTCTGAAATTAAATACCAAAAAATCGCGTAGTAATTTCTGCAAAGAATTTACACAGTAAAGGAAGTAAAAAAAGGTAGGTTTCTTCATTTTCTAATTGTTGATTGAAGTTCAGCATGTATATTTGCACTGAAATAAGGATATTTTTTTAAAAGTTGAAGGGATAAAAGCCTTCGGGACCTAAAACGAAAATTTACCAATTAATAAACAATAAACATTCAATAGTTGAGATAAAATTTAAAACTGCAATTTACATTTAAATCATTACAATACCTGTACCTCTATTCAGCAAGATGATCAAATTTCAAACCTAAAAATTATTTTGACATTTAAAATACATTTATCAGGAAATATATTCAGTTTAGAAAAGTAGAAAAATGACTTAAATGCCTGGCTTCTACTCTTTTCCTGTTACCCAGGACTTCCAGGAATATTGTTACAGAAACGACCGTTTTTAAATTGCATTCAAGGTGAGTGTTTAGAATCTTTTTGAAGGTTGTGTTGTGGGTGTGTGCATGTTTGCTTATAAACAGCTAAAGAAGCAAAAACTTATTATTTATTATACAATGGCGATTCTATGGGGGAGTAGAACTGGCCAAGACCCCCTCCCAAGATTTTGGATGAGTCCCCCCCCACACACACACACACACCACCACCACTCTTATAAGCTAAAAAAAAATTATGAAACTGATCAGTCTCTGGTTTTGATAAGATTTGATCTTCAGCACGTTTCCCCTCTGGGGTCAAAACACTATGAAAGAATAAAAATAGACTTTTATAGATACGTAAAAATGGACTTTTATAGAAAAATATACATTTTTGAAGAAGAAATTATTGCCACAACACATTTTTGAAGGAAAAAATTCTCAGCAAAACATTTTTAATACAAAACTAGAATACGTTTTCAGTTTCTTTTTTAAATAAAAAAGAATAAAAACAAAATTTTCGTTAAAATCGGACTAAATTAACCTTCTCACTATAACCGAACATTAAAAAATACCTTAAAACATCCACCTTTTTGGCATTAAATGACCCACAGTTTGCCGTTAAACAAAACTCACAAACTCATACGCAAACTCATTCATAAGATGTGTCAATGGTGTCTGAAAATGACGACGCTGCTGGAGTTTGCCCTCCTCCTCCTCCCCCTCAGAAAAAACTCAGCCCTTAAGTGCTCCCTTCCACTTTCAGAGTTTCACAATTGCCACTATATATATATATATATATATATATATATATATATATATATATATATATATATAAATTGAAGGGAAACAAAATTCTGTGTCTCTCTTGTGTACATTTGTTTAATTTTTCTGGTCCAGAAATATGTCAGGGTAAGTCAGAAAGCAATGGCGACCTACTGTGGGATAATCTTCTGCCCGGTCAGTCATGTCTCGAAAGAGACATGATCGCCCAAGCGTGTTTCACGTATGGCACTTAACTGACTGACTGAAGTAAGGATAAGAATGGTTACGATAGTCGAACTTGTGCTGAATTGGAATGACCAAAGTAAAGGTTGATTTGAAGTAGGGACGGTCAGCCATGTTTGGTACAAGGCCAATTCACAAATATAGCCAACACTCCCCAAAACTTAAAGGTTATCAGAATCATAAGAAGGTTGGAGGCTGGAAGAATAAAAGTATTTCGTTTATATGTTAAAGTGAAATTTTATAAACAGAACAGAATAACATCAATTTGTAGAAGTTGAATGTTCAAAGAGAAAATGTAGTATGTAGTTAAGTGAATCCAGAGTTCTAGTTCTAGGTAGCAGAATGTGTTTATGCAGAAAGATTAACAGGATACTAATGTAAAGGCTGTGTTCCTTTATTTTTTTTATGGCTAGCGAGAAAGTGAAAAGGAAGGTAAAAGGCAATAATCGAAAATTGTATTTATCGGACGTTAGTTTTTAGGAGTCAGTTGAAGTGCCATATTGTTGTTGTTGTCTTGTTCTTTATTGACAGCGAGAATTGTGAGGAGGGAGAAGAGGTAAAGGAAAATCGCACACGAGGAAAAGAAGGAGAACGGATGTGTTTCAGGACCTTATGTCCGGGTCAGTGGATCGAAGTTTCCTTTTGTCACATCTTGGCGGTATTGTATATCTGCTTCCATATCTGACTGATTCGACTTTTTCTTTCTTTCTTCCTTTCTTTCTTTCTTTCTTTCTTTTATAGCTAATTACTTTTTCACATCGGCTTGTTAACTTCTCTCTCAGTTTTGCAAATCGGTTCCTTTCATTGGTTAAAAAATTAATTTAATATCGGATCGCGAAATTTGGCTTGGTCTTTTTCTTTCGGTATGGGGTCAATCTTTTTTCTTATTTGTCAAAATTAAGATTTCACACATGATTGTGAATTTGTAAAAAGTGAAGAGAATAAAGTTACTTTTAATTCTGTATTCACCACAGATTTACTTCATAGATAGGGGTTTGGGAAAACGTGTGAATGCTATGCGATAGAATGCGGAAAGAGAGTTTAATCATCAGTCGACCGAGGAAAAGAGATGTTCTTCAGTGGGGACGTCTTCACCCATGTACTGCTTCATCTTGGAACAAGTGGGTGGGAGTTATTGTTCTACATCCCCACTGGATCGAGTTCTGACACAAGGTCGTTTTTTTTACGTGGGAACACCGAATACGGACACTCGATCCACTGGTCAAAGATTAACCAGTCCCCGCATATGCTGTAACTGTGTACTGTATAGCCCTACTCTAGAATAAGTATACAAAAAGTTATTACTAAATGTTAATGAAATAGTTGAAGGAGTAAAAAAAAATTAAAACGACAATTTTTACATCGCGGTCGGAACGACAATTTACGCATCACGAGTGATAATTGCTAAGAAATAGGACAAATTGAAAATAAACCCATTAAAAGTGGATCACGGCAACATATTTTCTATTTCTGCTAAACCCATTAAAAGAAGATCAAACGTTTTCTGATTGGTCACTTTTCCTTTCACGTGCAGTAGACACGAGTTCGCGCTAAACGAAGACCAAATATAAATTCTATGGCGCGAGACGAAGTCTTTAGTGAAAATAACGAAAAGCGAAGTGAAAACCGTCTACTTCATTCACCACGTGGCGCGAAACGGAATCATTAGTGAGAATTCTGAAAACAAAGAGCAAGCACCTTGAAACCTTATTGTACTGTAGCTATAGGGAGATGGTTAATGTTTATTAATTCGGCTTTGTTTCATACATAACCCAAATCCCTACAACATAGATTTTATTCTTTATCAGCAGAAATATCAGAAGGTTTTCATCAGAAGGTTGGTTGGCAGTAAAAGGTTGGTTGGCAGGAGAGGTTTGCAGATTGTGGAATTTGTGTGGAAGAGTATGGAAGAGTCGAAAAAATATACATCTTCGTGTTAAAATATAAATTTATTAAAAGAAATGAATAATAATAATTCGTTGAAATTAATGTTTAATGAGAAAGTTGAGGGTATCAAGCGTTATAGAATGTTCGTAGTAGTGATTTCTTGAAGAGTTTATGTATGCATTATGAGCGTTTGTTCGGTAGGAGTGTCTTTGAATGGAGAAGAAGAAGTAAAAGGAATCAGCACACAAGAAAGAAGGGGGAAAGAGAATGATGTGCGACGCGACCTTACGTCCGGGTTGTGGTTGAAGTTTCCCCCGTTACATTTTAGTTGTGTCTTCTCGCTGCTCCCATCTGACTGAGTGACGCTGATCGCAGTCATTTATAGTCATTTAGATTTCTTGCACTAGATTGCTAAGTCCTTTTTGGTCTTGCAAATCGCTTCCATTGGTCAGAAAATCAATTTAACATCTACTCGAGGAATCCAGATTCCATTTTTTCTTTAAGCACGTGGTTAATCCTTTTTCTATTTGGTAAAACCAGGATTCCACGCATCATTGTGAATTTTTGTAAAAGTGAAGAAAAAAGTTGCTTTTAATTCTTAATATCCTCTGCGCCAGAGTACAACCTTTTACATCTCACTCAGCGAAAAATCGACGAGATAGTTTATAAGTTGATTAACACCAACACATTATCAAACTTCATTCTCGACAAACAATATTACTAAAAATACACAACAAAGACCTGCATCAAAAGAATTTTCATTTTATAAAAAAAAAACTAGCAGTATAGCCCGGCGTTGCTCGGGTGTAATGAAAGCTTGAAAACTAATCCATGGTCCTGGAGCTCAGACGCTTTGGACGTTGGCACGAAAGACTAAAAAGCAATAGTTATTTCCAGTTAAAGCGAAACCGTAGATTGAAAGAAAAATGAATGGATGAAAGTCAAATTTTGATTCCTTGGTATCGATATCAAATAAGTTTTTTTCGTCGTAAACTGAATTTTGAAGGCTAAATAAATCCTCTGAGTAAATGGTATCATGGCTGAGACTAAGAACTACAATTATACCTACTTAGAGCCAAACCCGAAGCAAAAACTAAAATAAAAGGGATGAAAAATACAGACATACAGGCAGATAAACACACACATACACAAAATACCTTGCCTTTTATTATCGGTTTTATGGACTATTGTAAGAACTGCAACTTTGAAACTTCTGAATATCGTTTCTTGTGTCTTTGTCGATGAGAAATTTGATTAAAATCGAACCATTTCTTCTATAACCCAATTTTGTCGATTATCGGTTTTTTTCGATATTTATCGGGGGTACCTCGACACAAAACCTAGCTAAGAACACTCGCAGACGCTTATAGTACAACTGTGTAAATTTTCAAGAAAATCACACACAGAGACACACACACAGAGACAAAGTTCCATTTATAAATAGAGTTTAGATTTAGATAAACAAGAAAACTATTGACGAACACAAAAATAGAATCCAAGGTAAATAACTCTACATACACTTTTTTCTCTATTTCTGATTGTAAAAAAGAAAGCCAAAAATATTTGAACAATCTTGGTGAATTAAACCATTTAAGAACATTCAATTAAACAGAAAAGCTTGAATTTTGAACTGTACTATTTCAATCCATTCATCAGCATATTATCCAACATTCACTTGGACTCAAAACTTCTAATCCTTTCAAAAACATTGTTGAGATATAATTTGTATTTATTTGAATATAAAAATTGTTATTGTTAATGAAGAGTTGTCGATTACTCAGTTTTGACCTTGTGCCTTACATGTAAAAATAAGAAAAAATATTTGCAGAGTAAAGGAGCACAGTCTACAAAAAAATCTTCTAATTTATCAAATTTTATTAAGCGACCTCAACTCCGCAACAGTAGAGAAAGCTTATCTTATCATGCCTAAACTTGTCTTAACATGTCTCTACTTCAATATCTTATTTCAAACTCAGTCATATTTTGTGTACGTCTGCTTGTGTGTACATTAAATGGCACAAACACATTTTAGCCACTCACACGCAACACATGCACATACGTACATGAATCGTTGCATGCAGACAATGTGTAACGGCCAGAAAAATTTGCATATATTCTTTTATAAACATTCATATATTATTTTATATATTTTTACAACTAAGTTTTTATGCCAACCTAGTAGCGCGTTCAAATTCATGTGGTCAGGAAACGAGGGGGAAAAAAGATCACCAGAGAAGTTGCCATGAAAATATTTTTTGAAAAGACAGAGGAAAGTCATGTCACATCGGTGAGAAAGTGACTGAAGTCGAGATGCCAAGTCAGGATCGATTACATTGCAGATCCTTCTTCAGGTTTTGTCGAGAACCTCGAGATGAATAGCAGGAGCACCCGACCAGATATAGCTACACTACAGTATTCAATGCACGGACAAATGGTAGATTTATAAAGGTGGAAAGATAGATTCTGAGGCAAAAACGTCACACTGACCCCACTTTCTTAACAATAGATTGAGTTATTGATCTGACATAATCGTTCCAGTTCAGGTCGGTTAAAAAAGTAAAGCCAAGATGGCGCAGTGTGTTGCTTTTAAGATGAGCATCAGCCATGCTGATGTCAGACAGGAAAGTCTGTCTATGGCTAAAGTGCAGTTTTTGCATTATAGTTGAATATTGATGAAAACATTTTACTTATTCATATTTTTTCGTGTGTACATAACAATGCGTATTCAGAAGAGAGACTTACCTTCACAAATGAATTTCTTCCGACCTCTCCTGCTATTACAACCTCTCTTTAACATGTTGGCTGTCAGAAGTCGATTACAAAATCTGACTTCAAACAACTTTATGATAGTCAACTTTTGAAATGTCCTTTTTTTCTTTATGTGAATACAAATTGTACCCTTCTTTATTTACACTGTTCGGACTGTTGTCCTCATCTTTAATGCCATGTTTAAGACGTTTCGGCCGTCGTACGCTACGGCCTTCTTTAGGTGCTAGGAATTTCGAACTGAACCCTTTATTTCGATCACGGGGGTATATCATTCCCATTCCATATGTGATGGTGTTAAAGAAAATTTATTTTTAAACATAAACAAAAATTCTTGATTTTTGTAGTATTGGGCTTCCATATTTATTTAGGTTTTATTTTTTATTTTCCACACACTTTTTCGGACTGGGGTAGAATTACAGCGTTTCTGCTTTATCCTTTGACCATACAGGCTATCGTGTGTGTGTGTGGGGGGGGGGTGTAATGAAGACGAAAATAAACAGCAAGAGAGTCAAACACAACAAAAAGGTTTCTTAGTCGGGGAGTTCATGCATTCTTCTGGTTAGTCAATTAATTTTTTGAAAATAAATATTTAACATTTTTCATCCCTTTGTAGGATATTCAAGCAAACTTTCTTGACCAGACAAAGCAGTAAGTAGAAGGAACAGCAACATGCAGCAACATTTCAAGGCGCGTAGAAAATATTCTCTTACTCATCTATCTTCCAGATCAAGCTACGTGACACTTACACTTTCTAACTTTCTCCGTTACCTCTTTTTTCTCACACATACATGCAAAGAAATCACATTTCTTTTCATCTTAACAAACAAGGTCTGTAGGAATTAATTTTTTTTCTTAGCGTGTAGGAGTGCTACACGATAAGAAAAAATTAGTTGTAAAAACAAGAATATAAAAATATCTTTTTTTTATTATAAAAAAGTATTTTTATATTTAAACACCTTTTTCTTTGTTGCCAAACAGCAAAACATGGAAGCAGCAAATGAGTATTATTTATTATTTGGTTGTTATATGGTATTGGAGACTCGAGAAACAGTAACACTACGTAAAAATGTGAATTTGCTGTCAAATGTAGATCAAATACGGGTCGGAATCTGTCAGAAGAATAAAATAAACAATAAGCAAAGTCTATACAGTCTTCCACGTATGTTTTTCTTTTTTCTTTCTTTTTTAATATAGATGTGTTTAATGAGTGTCCAGATAATTTAGTTAGAAAACACAAAGTGTCTGGGATTTACTTACCTTAAATTTTTCTTGAGTATCAAAAGATAAATGTGTGCTAATTTGGCTTGTTTTCTACGTGTCATGAATCTACTTTGGTATGTGATCTACACTTTATATTGCGATCAACGAGCTATTAATCTATTTTTGTATACAATCTACCCTTTATATTGCGGTCTACAGGTTATTAATCTACTTTGGTTTGGGTCTATACTTTATATAGCAAGGAAAGTTCTACTTATCAAGAACAATGTACGTGCTGTTTATAGCTAGAATATAATCAATATTTTTCTTTTAAATACTTTACTTACATTTTCTCTGTGATATATATGTTATTATGTTTTAATATGTAGATATCATTCCAAATTAAAAGTTGTACGATGTTGACATTTTAGCCGATGTACATGCTGTTTTCACTAAATATGAATAAAAGAAAAAATATTTTAACTACATTTCCTTTGTGTTATAATATGTTATAATATGTTTTACTATGTATATATAACTCCAAAATAAAAGTCGTACAGTATATATATTTTCCTTGTAGATAATAAGTCAAAGTTGCACCAATAAATGTTACTATTATAATCCGGGAGGTGGGGAATTAAATATTCGTTCACGTACGAGTTAACGACCTGTCTGTGCGAACTGCTTGTCCGATAGTGAGAATGTCACGTGTTTATGTGTGTAGAGAAAAAAAGTGGAGTCGTTTCTCACTGGTTTTGAATGAGTGAATTAATGATAATTGTAATAATTTTGTTACAATTATTTCTGACGCTATAATTAATTTTTAATTCATGTATTTCTTAATGGACACTACAAGTAAAAAGGAAGCATTACTAAAGTGTAGTTAATTAAGTACAGAGTGTAAAACTTACTTAAATACGGTTGTAATTAATTCAGTTTAAAAGTATGAACTGAAGTTACAGTAAAAATACTACTTTTGCAAACCTATGACTTTGATGAGAGATTGTAGGGGACGAAGGTAAGTGCTTGGTTGATGTGCTTCCGTATTTTACGGGTATTGCTCTCGATATTAGTTCCCCCACAAATACGACACAATGTTTTACAATCGCGCAAAAGAAATGGAATAAGTCACAACGAACATGAAACAACAAACAATTTAATATGTATAAAATAAAATTAGCATGTGGAAACAAATAAAATACAAGATGTGAAAAATTGCCTTTTTGAAAATAAAGTTTGGCAAGAAGTTAAATTTGTTTAAAGGTGTGTGTAAGTTTATATTAACGGAGTCCGTAAATAAGTCGTTCTTACTTACATTAAGTTCATCTCGGGTGGCGACAGCATGTCGCGTTGATGAAAGAAAGTTTGTCGGGTTTTTCCTTTCACGGCCCTCTGTAGCTAGGTCATGAACTTTGGTGTGGAAGAATGACTTGGCCGGACAAAGTATCGGTTACATGCTGACTTAATGGCTAGCTTGGTGACTGACTTTTTTACTTCCTAACTGTGTGTTATTTATATACCATAATAGGGGATCAAAGAATCTTCCTAACATTTAGGTGTGAAGACATTTATTGACCAATCAGATTTGTATTTTACTATTTTGTTTTGGGGCCTAAATATTTTTGTTAATTGACTTCCGATCCTATTTTTCTAGAATGTTCTTATGTTTTTAGCTGATTGGTTGAGAAATATAAAAATGTAATTTAAATTCTAATGCCGTTTTGATCCAAAATTTCTATAATGTTTTTATGTATTTTCTTATTGCTTATTTTAATAGAAAAAAAATGTGTATCCCATAAGATCAAGAGCTACTGTGTAGTGTAGTGTATAGTAAGTGTAAAAACGTTGTTTTCTCTAAGTTTTAAGCAAAAAGTATTATTTTTACAAAACCCATTTAATACTTAAATTTACAAATTTACTTTGAAAAAATATTTAGGACAAATATCGAATTTTTAAGGAATTTAAAAATTTGTGGTTTTATTTTTCGTCAATAATAGAGGTTTGATGACTGAAATTGAACTTATTGAACCTCCACTAATAAGCGACTTAGCTAAAAAGTGTCTAAAACCCTTGGCGGACCTGAAGCAGACTCCCACCATGTTTAATTTCGTTTTTTTTTTTTGTTTTTTATTTATTTACTTTTTTCTAGCGCAATTCTATCGATTATCCCCTTAGCTTTACGATTGACAAAAAATTTATTTTTAAATTTCAATATTTAAACATTTTCTGGGGAGGGATCAGTTTCTCATACAATTGAGCCTCCATTTTGAAACCAGTCGCCTATACATTACCGCCACCTGTAAATTTGTTCATTATCAAATTTTTGGTACATTTTTTTTTTACACCTTAAACTTTACGAATGACAAAAAAAAAAAAAAAAAATTAGTAAATTTTTGTTTTGTTCCCCGAAGGCCTTTACCCGTCAAATCTTTCCTAAAGTTCCTTTTACGTGCAAATGCATATGCTGAAATCAAATCGAGAATTATTGTTTATTAAAGAAACCTACCATTTTTCCTGTTATCGACCACAAAAAAGTCGGACTATATCTCACCCCTTACCACCGTTTTTTTTTTCATATCTGATTCACCGCTGAATGACTTGGGGCGTAGGATACTTATTACGGCCGTTTACTTCCTTTGAGCAATTAGTCTGCGATTTGTTTTGGTTCGGAACTCAATTTCCGCGCATGAATAGCCAAAAGGAAGTAAATTGGTCGAAAAATCGCCAAACTACGCGTGAAGTCATTCTGCAGTGTTTTGAAACATTTTTACGGGGTGAGATAAACAGCGAAAAGAAGTTCGATATTTTTCTGGTTGCAAAATTGAAAAAGGTAGGTTTCGTCAATAAACAATGATCGATTTGAGTTCGGCATTTACTTTTGCACGGAAATAAGGATGTTTTGGAAAGATTTGAAGGGGTAGAGAGGCCTTCGGGGAACAAAGCAAAAACTTATCTAAAAATTTTATTTGAACAGGGGAATTTTTTTTAAAGTTTTACATGTCATTTTTTTTTGTTTTGTTTCAAATATCAAATTGTTGTTAGTTTCTTTGAAACAGGAAAAAATAAAAAAACAATGTTCAATTTTTTTTTTTTTTTTTTTTTGGTGGGGTGGTCAAGCATGTCCAAGGAAACTATGTCCAATTTTTTTTTTGGAGGGGGGTTAATAGCATGTCCACATCTTTTTGGGGAGTGGGGTTTCAATAGCATACTTTTACGATGATAGGATAAAAATTTAAAAAGAAAATGTCTAAGTTGGTTTTTTTTTTTAAATGTTTCAAGGAAACTGTCCAAATTTCCTTTCTTTTCTTGCATTTGGAACATTTCCAGCAAACTTTATCCGTTTTGTTGAAGTTTGAACATGCCTTTAGCATGCTCACAGGAACACAACTTGTTCTGAGCAATTAATGATTGAATCATTTGCAAAATGTTTAAATAGAGAGCTATTGGAGTTTCCGAGGAAGATGCCGTCGTAAGTTATGAAGAAAACTTGAAAAAAGACAAGAACAAGACCAACAACTCGTGCCAAAAAAAAAAAAAAAAAAAAAAGAAGCTACACCGAAGCAATTAAAAAAGGGCAAGAACTCGTCCCAAAAAGTTAACATAAACAAAGCGACCCCAACGCGAGTACATTGAAAATGGAGGATCGATTTAACGTTGTATGAGAAATTGACACCCCCACCCCAAAATTGTTTAGATATTGTAATTTTTAAAAGTCTTTTAGATGATCGGAAAGCTTAAGTAACAATCTATAGGACTGCGCTAAAAAAAGTAAGAAAAAAAAAAAAGAAAAACAACGAAATTAAACGTGGTGGTAGTCTACTTCAGGTCCGTCAACAAAACCTTAATTATTTTCTTTCTTTTTCATATTTTTAGCTTCCCTTCTCTATCAATTTTTAAATAATAACAGTGGACACTAACAGAATCAAAATTTAACTGTTAAGACATTTATTAGTATTTTTTTTTTTTAATGCATTTATTTCGGTCCATGTTGATAATTGAAATTCAATGACATTCTCTGGCTTTAGCAAAACAACAACGACGATCAAATTGAGCACTCAATTTAAATGACAGTCTACTACTAGATTAGACCGACGACATTCAGTTGTATCCCAGCTTTTGATTAGTTCTTGTCGTGGTTGTATGTAAGCTGGATGCTGATTGGTTCGCTGCCAATCAGGTGCGGTAGTTTGTTTTGTAAGTATTTCGAGAAATATTGGTGTTTTTAATGCTTTTGTTTGTTTCCACATATTGATTATATAAATTTGTTTTTATGATTTCATTTCTCGTTAAAAAGAAGAAAACAAACAAAACAATGATTGTCATATTTTAAACTTTGGATGTTCATTAATCATAAATATACCTTACCTAGAAACACTCTCGGCATTTTTAGTGTCTGCTTCTCCGTCACATGTGCTTTTTTTTAACAATACTTAAGTTAATCCTTTTCAAAAACTTTCTGATTTAAAAAAAAATTATTTAATTTTTTTTACGTTGTGTGTTATTCGACGATATGAACGTACTAATGGAACGGTGGTTAAAAAACAGAAAAAAATATAAGTGGGAAAATTGTACAAGCAGTGATGATAATCCTAATGAAGACTCGTCTTCAAACAAAATTAAAAATTTTTCTCCTGATCGTCAGCCTAAATGCAAGAAACGTAGATATTATCATGATAACTACATAGCTTTTGGATTCGTGTGCTCAAGTCAGGACGATGAATTCCAGAGACCCCTGTGTATTCTTTGTAAAGCAACTTTGGCGAACGAAAGCATGAGGCCCGCAAAGCTTCGTCGTCACCTGGAAGCGAAACATAAAGAACACATCGACAAACCTGTAGAATTCTTCATAAGCAAACAAAAAGAAATGCTTTCAGGACAAAAGAAACTGACATGTAAGCCTACAACAGCCGGACGCGAAAATGAAAAGGCGGTTTTAGCTTCGTACGATGTATCTTTGTTGATTGCAAACAGTGGAATACCACACACAATAGCCGAGGAATTAATTTTACCTGCAGCAAAAGCGATTGCCAGCAGGATGCATGGAGCCAAAGCAGCTAATGACTACAACACGATTTCTTTATCAAATACGACAGTAAAACGTCGTATTGAAAACATGTCAGAAAACGTTAAAAATCAACTGGTGAAGAGAGTACTTGCCAGCCAGTATTATTCTTTGTTGTTATATGTAAGCACTGATGTTTGTGACAAGGCTTATCTATTGTTATTCATACGCTATGAATATCAAGATGAAATTAAGGAAGATCTCCTGTTCTGCCAGTCGCAACCAGCAGATGCAACCAGTGAAGATACTTTTATGACTATAAACGATATCATATTAGCAAATAAAATCGGATGGCTTAAGTGTGTTGGCATCTGTACTGATGGCAGTTTTAGAACATCAACTAAGTACCAGAAAGTGCTTGAAAAGATCCAGTCAGTTGGACGACATATCAAACTCACCCATTGCTGTGTTCACAGGGAATCACTGGCTACGAAGCAAATGCCTGGAAAACTTAAATCAACATTGGACGAAGCTATACAAGTTGTTAATTTGATAAAAACTGGCACAGTAAACTCTCGTGTTATTAATCTTCTTTGCCAAGATATGGGCAGTGCCCATGAACAATTGTTGATACATTCTCAACAACATTGGTTGTCTTGGGGAAAGGTACTCACTCGCATGTTTGATTTGCGCAGTGAAATACGCTCGATTCTCAGGGACAAGGCGTTTCCTGGAAGCGAATGGTTTAGTGATTTCTCATGGTTATCTATGGTTGCATATTTGTCAGACATGTTTGCCTATTTGAATGATATGAATATGAGTTTGCAAGGTCAAACCACAACAATATTTCAGGTTCAAGACAAAGTCGAAGCTTTGATTAGGAAATTGGAATTGTGGTCCAGGAACTTCCAGTTCGCCATGTTTGAATCCTTTCCAACACTTAGTGACTTTCTTACAATATCACAGACAAAACTTTCTGATGAAATAAAATCTGTTTTTATTGACCACTTGCAAAGCTTGAAAAGCAATTTAAGGGATTATTTCCCAGTTCTTGACTCAAATGACAGGTGGATCCAAGATCCCTTTCTTGTGAATGTCAATGAGATCAAAGATTTGTCAGCAGATGAAAAGAGTAGTTTTGTCAGTCTTTCTTGTGATGTTTTAATGAAGTCTCATTTCAGCCAGAACTGTTTAGCTGATTTTTGGTTCTGTGCAAAAACGGATCACCCAGAACTTGCATCAAAAGCACTGAGGTACTTGATGCCTTTTTCCTCTACATTTTTATGTGAACTGGCTTTATCACAATTGATTTATATAAAATCAAAATACAGGACCCGCATGAATGTAGAACCTGATCTACGCTTAAAATTATCAACAATTGAGCCAGAAATTGAGACCATTGTCTCTCTTAAGCAACATCAACCATCACATTAAACAAGTTTCTTTGTAATGCTATGCTGCAACTTAATGTAAATAAATGCTGTATAATGTATATCTTCCACATGTTGATGCAATAAAGCATGTCTCTTTTTATCCACTTGTAAACAAATCTTATTACATCAACATGTAATAAAATTTTCTTTACAGGTAGATCATTGTCATAACCATATCTCAGGCAGCTAGGAGGCAAAGGTCTTTTTTACCAATGTAATACTTTCGTGGCCTAGGGGTAGAATCGCCGACTGACGCTGATTCGGTCGGGTTTCAATCCTGGGTTAGGAAGCGATTGGAGTCTAAGTTGTACTGATGAGCTGTGATACAGCGAAACAGATCTGTCTGCGGATGACTATATATATATATATATATTAGGCATCGGCGTCTGTGACTGTAGAAACCGATGCGGGAATGACAGTCTTTGTTGCAGAGGCTGCATTTATGTTTGGATGTGCGTTGTGGCACAGCGGATATCGACTCGGAACGAGAAACCGGGGAGCCAAGTTTGAATTCCAGTTGAATCCATTGTATTTACTTACGCGCAAATACCCTTGGGAAAGGTATTAATCTGTCTCTTCCTTCCAGTTATGGGTTAAATAGCAGGACAGATTGGGTTCTATAGCCTTAGTTGGCAACCAGTCTACTTCAGAAAGCAATGGCAACCTACTGCGGGATAATCTGCCCAGTCAGTCATGTCTCTTTCGAGACATGATCGCCCAAGCGTGTATCACGTATGGCACTTAACTGACTGAATACTTTCAATTGATACTGAGGTTGACTGTTGTGAAATTTTTTTTTTTTTTAATTATTCTAAAGCATATTTCTGTTGAGAAATTTTCGTAATTTTAAAAACCTAATTTAAAAGGTAAAATAAAAGTCCTGCAAATCTTTAAACAAATTATTCCATTATTTGGTTCTCATACCATTTTAAAGTTGATGGGTAAAATAAGCTTTCTAAACCTGGATTTTACAACTCCAAAATAACCTGCCTGAGGTAGAGTTAAAAAATACACATCCCATTTAGCGCTAAACATTTTGGCATTGGAACAGTTTTATGTCTAGCACTTGTATTACATATAGCTAGGTATTTTTTGAAACTATATTTAAATTTCAAAATAGTAAAATTCATTCTTTTTTTTTTTTTTATCAATTCACCCCAAGCAAAGCAATAACACCACCGGACACCATGGGCTGCTGGGAGTGAAAGAGAATGAAAAGTCTTTAGAAGGAACTGGAAACCCAACTGTAAACAGGAAACAAGGACTAAACCTCTACTCCTGTTCAAAAGACCAGGGAGGAATGTGGACTGGGCAATAGGCGAAGCTATCTACTATTGAGGAATAAAAAATAAATATTAAATAGAATTTCAGAGTTTAGACGAAGACATTAGAAATAAAGAGTTGAAGTAGACTTAAGAAGAGACGAGAAACCCAATTCTAAATAGGAAGCTAAAGGAAAAAACTTTATTCCTGATCAAAATACCAGGGAGGAGTTTGAACCTGGTGAAAGGCAAAATTGTCTACTGTTATGTATATTGCTTCTTTTGTGGTTGCAGTATTGATTTGAAAATCCAGATACGTGACTAAAAATTGTTAAAAAGTTGGTAAAAAGTTGGTAAAAAGTTATTCTAAAGGTAATTTTGAATATAATGAATATTTCCTGTGTTTCATAAATGCTGATGTCAGCATACTTTTGCTGATGTGAAAATTTTTGTAATTTTTATAAATATAGCCTTTAGCCATCAGTACATAAATATTTTAAATACATTCAGTGTGAATTCTTTGCATTGTAAAGGAAGCGATTGCATTTGCTTCACTGACACTACCGGCCAGAATTATTAGGCAACCCCAGTTTTTAAAAAAAAATGATGTATTTCATATCATTTTTAGCATTTATTACCAAGTGGATAATTCTAAATGTAAATAGAATGGTTCTTTTGTTATTATTACTTTGCAAAATTTTACAAGGCAAATAGCGACAATTTAACCATCGCACCCTCTAGATTTGCTATATATGTCTATATATACGCTACCGGCCATAACTATTAGGCAACCCCATATTTTTAAACTAAATGATGTATTTCATACTATTTTTAGTATTTATTGCCAAGTGGATAATTCTAAATGAAAATACAATGGTTCTTTTGTTATTATTACTTTGCAAAATTTTACAAGGCAAATAGCGACAATTTAACCATCGCACCCTCTAGATTTGCTATATATGTCTATATATACGCTACCGGCCATAACTATTAGGCAACCCCATATTTTTAAACTAAATGATGTATTTCATATTATTTTTAGCATTTATTACCAAGTGGATAATTCTAAATGTAAATAGAATGGTTCTTTTGTTAATACTGCACAATAACATGTGCATGAAATGAACTGTTCTGGTGTCCAATTTTTGTGCTCTCTTCCTCATGCTAGTCTCTTCTTATTGGCTGGCCGAAGTAAAAGCTTCCTGGCTGCATTGTAAAATTTTACAGAGTAATAATAACAAAAGACTATTCTATTTTCATTTAGAATTATCAAATTGTTAATAAATACTAAAAATAGTATGAAATACATCATTTTTTTTTTTTTAAATTGGGGTCGCCTAATAATTATGGCCAGTAATTTTTCAAACATGGGTTTTTTTTTCTGTTTTATGCAAGTAAAACACTAAAACAAATTTAATATATATTATTGTTTAGAGGTCTATAGCATTTTAGAGTTGGCAACAGACCAAAAACGTTCCCCGCTCACTTCCTCAGGGCCCTTTAATAGCCTGCCTAGGATAGGGCTAACATTAATTCCCTTAATAAAGGAAAGTCATGACTACTTATTTAAATCCTTGTGCCAGTCAGCTGAGTTTACATGCATTCCTTTTGCATTTTGGGGAAAGAGACATGACTGACTGGGCAGAAGCTTATCCCGCAGTAGGTTGCCATTGCTTTCTGCGGTAGACTGGTTGCCAGCCAAGGCTATAGAACCCAATCTGTCCTGTTATTTAACCCATAACTGGAAGGAAGAGACAGATTAATATCTTTCCCAAGGGTATTTGCATGTAAGTGAATGCAATGAATTCAACTGGAATTTGAAATCGGCTCCCTGATTTCTTGTTCCGAGCCGATATCCACTGCACCACATGTCTGCTATTTGCAGTTTGTCCAGGAACAAAGTATCTTGACAAAAAATGTTTTGTCTCTGACATGCCACATTAGTTGAGTAAAAAAAAAAGTAAGTGCACTTGCACATGAACACCCCCCCCATTATTTTTTTTTTAATATTTTGAATGTTGATAGGAATGTTGTTGTAGATGTCTAGAAATAGATGAATGGTCAGACATATGTAATGTAAGATGTCTTCTTAATGTAGTTGTTGTAAATCCAACATATATATTTGTTTAATGTATGTTGATGAGACATGTCTGGTTCAGCGACTTGAAATTTTTCCCTTGGATTGTGGTGGTGTCTTATCTGATCTCTGCTCCCATCTGTCTGATTCCACTTACTTTCTCTCTATTTATATGTATCAAAGAACTTTTTCACACAGGCTTGTTAACTTCTCTTAGTTTTGTAAATCATTCCCTTTCATTGGTTAGAAAATGATTAACACCGGATCGCGAAATTTGGCTTTATCTTTTTCCTTCAGTACAGAGTCAATCCTTTTTCCTATAGCTCAAAATTAGATTTCACACTGGATTTCAAAATTTATAAACAGTGAACATTAGAGTGTTTTTTTTGTTTTTGTTTTTAATACTCATATTGCCCCAAGCAAAGTAGTTTACTGCCACTAGTGCACAGGGTTTACATAGGAGGAAAGTTAAGAGAAAGAGTGACAGGCTATAGGGAATGTCAGGAAGTGGGTAAGAGAAGGATGAGAATACTGATGAGAGTGGAGTGGATGGAGAAAGAAGCATGAGAGAGAGGTTGCAAGTTAGTGAGGTATTTTAATTTTGTATTCACCAAACAATCACCTCTTAATTGCTGTTGTTCTCAGGTTCACCCTGGGGGTGGTAGCATCTGTTAGGGTCCCAGCTATAGGAAAATAATTAACCTCCAAACTGGGTCAATACACTATGAAAGCATAAAAATACATGCTATATACTTTCAAAAAATAATATTACCAGCAATATATTTGACTTTTGACAAAAAACATTTAAAAAAATATGTCAATGAATCCTGATTTGCAAACCGATTTCTTACAAAGAATACATATTCTATTATGAACCTATCTTAAAAATCTTGTCAGCATTAAATAACCCACTGAGGCTGATATGCCATGAAACAAAATAAAGAAAAATGATAAAATCAATTTCTCTAGAAAGCTGTACATCTGAAAAAAAAAACACATCAATGAAACCAGACTCTGGACACAATTCCTTTTTACAAATGTATGTCAATCAAATCTGATCTACAAATTGATTTCTTACTAAGAATATATATTCTATTCATAAAAATCTTTCCTAAAAATTATGTTGGCATTAAATAACACATTGAGATTTATATGTTGTAAAACAAAACAAACCAAACCATTTTGACCATTTCTTTTTTAATCATTTCACCCCAAGCAAGGCATTAATGCCACTGATGTGCAGGGGATTACATAAGAGAGTTGAAGTATTAGGCTGGAGGAGAGTGAGTTAAGGTTTTAGACAGGAAAAGAGTGAAGGCAAAGACAAACCAGTTACAGGGGGTGAAAGAGAAGGATGTGAATATAGGATGTGAACACAGAAGTGAAGACAGTTGCGAAGTTAGAGAGAAAGGAAAAGAAAAGATACACAGGGTGATGAAGAAAAGGCTGGAGTTAAGTGGATAAGAGATGGGAATTGACGTTGCATTTAAATTCCTGGAGGTTATAGCCGCTAGGAAAGCAATCATGTGGAAGAGAGTTCTGCAGGCAGGAAGCATGAGAGAAGCTGCTGGAATAGAATTGTCACCTGCATTTGGTTGATCTGTGAAAGGGTGAGATCTTGTTTCCAGTCTGGTTGCCTGAATAAATTCTTGTGGAGGGGACACTAGTGACACAAGTTCATCAGAACAGAAGCCATGAAAATATTTACAGAAGAGACAGAGGGAAGCCACATTCCGACGATGAAGAAGTGGCTGAAGTTGAGCTGCCAGGTTGGGACCAGTCACATTACAGATTCTTCCTTGGAGCCTGTCGGGAACATAGAGATGAACAGCAGGGGGCGCCTGACCAGATATGACAACAGTATTCCATGCATGGTCGGATGGTTGATTTGTATATGTGCAAAATGGATTCAGGCGGAAAAAACTTCCTGGCCTGACACAGTAACCCAACCCTCCTAGCAGTGGATTTAGCAATTGATTCAATGTAATTCTTCCACTTGAGTTAAGAAGATAGGGTAAGGCTGAGGAGGCGCAGTGTATTGCTTTCAGGGAGACTTGCTTGGTCCATGCTTATGAGTGGCAGGAGTGGTTGCCTGTGATGGTTGACAGATAGGAGTTCCGTTTTAGAAATAAATACAGATAAATAATTTAATACAGTATTAATACAGTATTAACAACAGAAGCTATTTCGTAAGTCAGTGTTATTTGTTATCTCCAGTTGATGTTTTATTGCTGCATCATAAAATCAGTTTATGAACCAGTAACAAACTTTTATCTATTTTAATATGCTTTTGAATTTTCAATCTGGAATGTGATTGATCCCTACTTGGCAGCTACGATACAGTCGCTCTCTCACTGCAGTGTAGCTTCCCTGTGTCTCTTCTACAAATACTTTCACGGCTTCTGCTCCAACGAACTTAGCTCACTGGTACCTTCTATATACGAATTTCCTCGAGCCACAAGATTAGCAACTAGGTCCCACCCTTTTTCTGTGAGACCAATAAATTGTAAGCGCAAATTCTACTCCATCAGCTTCTTTTCTCGCACTTCCCGCCTGTGGTATTCTCTTCCGCATACTTGCTTTCCAGACAGTAACTCCAAGAATTTAAATGTAAAGTCAATAGTCATCTCCTGTCTCACTAACTTACATCCTCTCTCTCATGCTTTTCTACATTCACCCAACTCTCATCAGTACTCTCTTCCCTCTCCTACTCTCTTCCTGACACCCTCTGCAACCTCTCACTCCTCATAACATTCCTCCTATGTAACCCCTTGCACAATAGTGGCAGTAAAATGCCTTGCTTGGGGCGACACATTTATAAAAAAAAAATAAAAAAAACATAGGGAATGATGCAAAAAGATTGGAAACCTCTGCTTTAAAGCATTATATGGAGCAGATGACGGCCATCCTATTCTAGAGTTTGTTTCTAGGGACATCTTAGAATGATCAAGACAGTTTTGGGTGGCACAGTCAAATATTGTTTCATTTCCTGCCATTTCTCAAAATCTGCAGCTTATGGCCATATCATGTTAAAACATTGGTTCCTGTACAATCATTGAACCTGGTCAGTACCTAGATAGGTGAGCACTTGGAAATACAAAGTGATGTAAGCTTGGATGTGTGAGTGATGTAATGAATAACATTATATTCACTTACACACAAATACCCTTGGAAAAGGTGTGAATCCTCTTCTTTCTCAATAGGTATGGATTAATTAGTAAAACTTGTATCACTAATCATTATTATCTCCTAAAAAATAAAGTCCTACAATCTAAAAATATCCTCTGGCTTTAAATAACCTGCAAAGAGTTGATAATATTTGTCTATATTTCTGAGATGAGGTAGTATTTACAGTATTTACATTATTCAGACTATTGTCCTCGTCTTTGTTGCCATTTGTACGATGTTTTGGCCATTGTACACTTCAGCCTTCTTCAGGTGCTAGGAATTTTGAACTGAACCCTTTATTGGGTATCACTGGGTATATCATCCTCATTCTTGCGTAAAGCCTTGATTGGAAGTCATGAGTTATCTCCCTCTAATCTTGCAAGTTACTTGTTCACCACTGCTGTCGCCTGGTATTGAACTCACAACTCTAAGAGTCAAGTCAGGAACTAACCAAGGTCTATATCCACTGGGTGGATATAGACGTGAGTTCAATACCAGGCTACAGCAGACTGGCAGGACTAATGAAAAGACAAATCTTACAAAGAGCTGCAAAGGAAAGGAAGTTGTGGAGACCCATGATCACTTACATCCTGAAAAGGTATTGCACATGGAAGAAGACTTTTTAATAAACTGATACTGATACCAAATAGAAACTAAAAAATTTATTCATCTATATTTCTGAGATTGCACATTGTAACTATTTGCACCATTTGGGCTGTTATCTTCAACTTCAATTCTTGCTGTGAACAACATAGCAAGTTGCAGTCTTTATTATAATATAGTAATATCTACCCAGGTGCCTACATGTCTTAATAATATAGTAATATCTACCCAGGTGCCTACATGTCTTAACACTTTTGCTGTAATGAATGAACTGAAATGTATTTTGTAAATGCATTATATTTCTGGAGAAAATCCTTGTAATGGAAGAAAGAATGAGACAACAAGGAGAGGCAGCAAGAGAACGGCAGAGAAGAAAAAGAGAACGGAAGAAGAGACAAACGGTAAACATAATAGAGAACAAATACAAGCAAGGAGGAATGATACGAACAAAGAAGAGAGAGAGAAGTTTATATTTATGATTGTTATTAAAATATTTTGTTGAAGTTGTTAAGTTCAAATATTTAATGATGCAATAGGAGATTATATATCATCTATTTTAAAAGAGAGAGAGTAATAGTATTATTGTACATATAGTGTTTTTGTTCTTTAAATAATAATTTCAAGTCTTTCTTTGTTGTCTTCATCTTGATTTTCCTTCAGCTAAGGATAATACTTTTCTTCCATTTTTTTTATCCAATCGGTCACTCAATTCTCGCTGTGAACAACATAACAAGTCTTTATAATCCAGAAATTCTAATACTTACCGAGATAACTATGTCTTTAACGCTTTTTTTGCTGTAATGAGTGAAATTTAGTGAATGTATTTCTTAAATGCATTATATTTTTGGAGATAATTCATTGTAATGAAAGATAGAGTAAGACAACAAAGAGAGGCAGCAAGAGAACGGCAGAGAAGAAAAAGAGAACAATTACGGGAAGAAGAGAGACAGACCGTAAACATAATAGAGAATGAATGCAACCAAGGAGGAATGATACGAACGAAGAAGAGAGAATTTTATATTTATGATTGTTATTGCAATATTTTGTTAAAGTTGAGTTCAAATATTTAATGATGCAATAAAGCATTTTCTACAGATATTTTATCGTGATAGAATTTGTCATGTGCTTATTGAATCATTAACTGTAAAATTAATATTCATCTCTTCTTTGTTTCAAATACAGGTGGCAATTTTTTTTTATTGAAATATTTTGTGGGAAGAGAGAAAATTTATGGGATGGAAAAAGCGATAAAGTTTGACTGAAAATACGAGTTGGGTGATTTTGTTTGGTCATTCCATATGTGAAAGATTGCGAGAGAGGAAGAAGGAGATTTAGCAGCTTTATAAGGTTATCGTGAATGTTATTTTTGTCGCTACTTCTTTAAGTAAGGAACTTTGCTAACTCACTATTTGTGAGTTATAATATTTGGTATCTTTGAGTTAAGACAACATCGTAAACAAATCCTTTGAATATTACATAATAATGTTTCTGGAATAATTCTTTCAGGAAATTCACTCAGAAACAATTTCTTAATTACGTACAACACTGGAACAATGCAAATAATTGTACACACAGAATACTAAATATTGAATGCCCAGAATACACTACACCAGAATACGTAATTCTATCTGAGTGGTTTATATATTAATATTTATGGTTATGTGATCCCAGTAGCACAATCCATTCAACAGATACATTTGTTGCCTAAAGATCTGTGTTTGACCACACATGTCAGACTTGACACTTTCTTTCTACATAACAAAGAGTAAGGAAAGACAATATAGACCCTGGGAGAATTTTATTTTAATTATTTGAACTACAATCATATTATTATATTTTGGTAAATTTTTATATTATAATCAATTCTAACATATTTAGTTGATGAGAAATTCCTGACTCACATAAGAAGTGGAAAGAAAACAATAAATCTTGATCTCTGTCTGGTGGAATTTCCGAAAAAATACTGCACTTCAAGCTTATTCTACATGTTTGGATGTTAGCTGACCACTGGCAATGATTTTGGTGTTCCTCCATAAAATTTTATTGTTTTCATCTCTCTTCTTAAATAAGTCAGAACTTTGTAGCGAACATAATATAATGGTCAGTTATTATATTATATACTGAGAAAATATACTTTAGACAAGTATAGTCATGGTATCCTTTACTTAAGGTCAAGTCATAGTGCAACTCATGTCTAGAACTGAAACGCCTATCTCAAATCTCATCGTTCCATTTGAAGCAAGACATTCTTAGTTTCAGTTTGGTAGTTTGCTGCTGTAGTTAACTTGAAAATTTTATGTCTTTTATGTTTGGAATAACTTTAATTGAATTAAATATCAGATTTATTTTTTTCATTTCCTTTGGACTTACTATATTATTTTACATTATTTACATTCTTTGAGCTGCTTACAACAATCCAGCTTTCTTTAGGTGCTAGGAATTATAAACCAAACCCTTTATTTTGATCACTGGGGTAGATTGTTCTTGTTCCATGTGCAATGCAACTTCTGGATGCAATGGAGTTATCTCCCTTTAACTCAACTCTCTAAATTATTCGTCAGCATGTATTGAACTCACAACTCTTTAGGTCAAGTCACTGGAACTAACCAATGCCTATATCCACTTGGCCATGTATCCTTAATATTATTTTATGTTTTCTATGCAACAACAAACACTAAATTTAACATATTTCACTTAAAGTTAATTTAATATTCTTCTCCATTAAATTTTTATTCATAAAGCAAATACACAAACGATCAATTTTATTTATTTTAGCATAATCTATATTATTATTTTTAACCTATTTAAAAAAAGGTATGTTGAATTCTTACCAGAAAATTTTAACTTTTACTTGATTTAAAGAAATAATTTATTAATCCTTTTTTTTTCTAATCCTTCTTTCTACAAATATTAAAATCTTTCCCAAGAATGTTAATTCTCATAATGTTTTTTGTTCAATTTTTAAGAAACTTTTTTTTTGAATCGTATATTCTTCAGTTCTGTTTTACACTGAAATTTATTTAAAAATGCTATTTGTTACATAAAGTTAATTTAATATTTTTCTGTATGATATTGTTATTTATAACAACAAATATATAAATGATTTAATTTTTCCAATTTCATTTTTTATTCTAAGAGAAAACATAAACATGCTATTTTAAAAATTACTGAAAAACCATTTATTAAGAATGTTATGTAAAGTTGATATAATTAAATTCAGTAAATTTAATTCGATATTTTTAGATATTCTAAACAAAATGTACAAATATTAACCCTAACCCTGCTAGTAAACCACACGTTTTTAAAGACATTTTTTTACTTCTATATATTGTCGTAGAATATCCTACTTTTATATATTGTCGTAGAATATCCTGCTATCTCTTCTGGTAGAGTAGGATGGATGAGTCCATTTGTTATATGAAAGTCATAGCTACTGATTAGCCAGGAGTCTATATAGTAGTGTATATTGCAGTAGACTAATCTCCCAGTGACACATACAGAATAATCCGGTTTTCTCTACGGCGTTCGTATTTGGTAGATTACCACTTGGGTGCACAATTTGTTATTGTAACTTTCTCAGGGATGCAACACTATAATAATAAAAAAAATATGTCCTCATGAATATATATAGTTTTTCATAAGTCAGCATAAGGAGTTACTTTATTTTACAAAATTAGTTAGGGTAGCAATAATTATTTTATTTATAAGCAATAAATAAAAAAGTTACTTGCATGTTTATTTTGTTTCATGTCATATTTTTGTTGCAGAATTCATAGTACTGATATTGTTTTTATTTTTACTTTCATTAAAACTGTTTTAGCATGGATAATTAATTCAAAAGTTCAGACAACTTTGTTAATGGGGTTTGAAAAGATGAATCTGAAGTTACACCAAATTATTATATTTATTTTCTTTTTTTGTTTTTAATCATATCACCCCGAGCAAGGCGGTAACACCACTGATGTGCAGGGGGCTACGTGAGAGTGTCAAGATTGGAAAAGAGAAAACCGGAAACCACATCCTAAGCAGGGAACAAGGGATGAGCCTCTTCACCTGTTCAATAGATGTGGGTGGAGTGTGAACCAGGTGATAGTTTAGTCTATCTACTCCAATTGAAAAAAAAAAAAATTAATATATATTAATATGAAAAAATATATATATTGTTACATATTATATATTATATAAAAATATAATATATAATAATATAATATATATATTAAAAATATATATGTTATATATATATATATATATATATATATATATATATTATATATATTATTATTATTAATATATTATTGTGGGGACCTACCTACAAATGGACTCATCCACACCTTTATAATATGGCTACCAACTCTGAGTGAGGAGTCACTGAGTAGTAGCCACAGAGTGAGTGAATGAGTGAGTCAGGATGCCTGCGAGAGAAAGTACTCTCCAGTCCACGTTTACCTTTGTACTATGTTTCCCGAGAATATAGTATTCAACCTTATATCCGAGTCCGTGTTATCTTTTTATGACTCTTCGGTCATAACGTATACATTAATATATAAATATAAATAACATGATAAAGAAGATTAACTCTTCAAGTCAAATTAATGATACTCTTAATCTTTTTTAATTTCTTAAGCCAATGGCAGCCGCATATTGAAACTAAAAATCTTCAAGATAGGCTTCCAGTTCAGGATATGACTTGTCCTTAAGTGAAGAATATCATGGTTATAATCAAATATATTATGTCAGTTATAATGTCATAACTAATATATTTCTTTTTTTAATCATTTCATCCCAAGAAAGGGGATAAAGCCACTCAGATGCAAGGTGTTAATGTGGAGGAAGCACAATAAAATAAATAGAATTCAAGAAGAAAGATGATGATTGATGTTATATTTAAAGATTAGAGTTGATAGTAAAGTGGGGAGCTGAAAGAGAGTTCATCAGGCAAAAAGTGTGAAAGAAGAAACTATTAAAACAATTATTTTATTATATTCTGGACAATTATTATATTGTAGTCATTATTCTCTCAAATGGAATCACTACATCAAATCCATAGCTGCATCTACTGCTAGAAAGTTTGGGTCACTGTGTTGGGCTAGGAAATTTTTCTTGTCAGAATCCATTTTACACATTTATACATCTACCATTTGCCCATGCATTGACTACTGTTGCCATATCTGGTCGGGTGCTGCTGCTATTCATCTTGAAGTTCTCGTCAAAATCCAAAGGAGGATCTACATTATAGTTGATCTTGACTTAGCAGCTTGCCTTCAGTCACTTTCTCACTGACGTGATGTGGCTTCCCTCTGTCTTTTCTACAAGTATTTTCATTGCAACTGCTCTGACAAGGTTTTTTTCCCTGGTTCCCCAACTACATGTATTTACTCCTGCTACTAAATTGACATCAAGGTCCCACCCTTTTATCGTCAAAATAGTTAAATGTAAATGCGCTTCTACTCTAACAGTTTCTTTTCTCGCACTTTCCATTTGTGAAACTCTCTTCCATTTGCTTGCTTCCCTGATTGCTACAATCTCTAAAAGTTTAAATGCAACATCTATTGCCATTTTCTATTGACTTGATTCCAATCCATCTCGTGTCATTTCTTTGTACCTTGTTTTTTTCTCACTGTTGCCCCTCGTGCATCAGTGGCAGTTTTGCCTTGCTTGGTTTGAAACGATTATTAAAAAAATACTTATTATATATTTTGGTCAGTTATTCTATTCTGCTCAATATTATTATTATGAAAAATTTGTTTAAATGATATGGATGCAAAAAGAACAACATTGATATTTTTTATGTTGCAAATGTGAAAACATTTGCTTAACAGTTCAGTGAAAATGTTTAAATTTGATTTTCATGTTGTGAATTAATATAAATTTTGTGAAAACAATTTAGTGTTTAAAGTTGTTTTATTTTTTAATCCATTCACCCTAAACAAGGTAATAATGCCACTAAGACGCAAAGGGCTGCAGGGAGTGAAAGAGAATAAAAGACTTTAGAAAGAACCAAAAGCCCAGTCCTAAACACAAAGTAAGGGATAAACCTCTACTCCTGTTCAAAAGACTGGAGAGAAGTATAAACCAGATGATAGATGTCCAAAAAGGTTATATCCCTGGTATCCTGTCTACATGAACTTACTTGAGCTACTAGATTGGCAACTAGGTCCCACCCTTTTTATAGTTAAAACAACCAAATGTAATCACCACATCTACACCATCAGTTTCTTTTCTGGCACTTCCTGTGGAATTCCCTTCTGTATACTTGCTTCCCTGATAGCTACAATCTCCAAAAGTTTAAATGCAATGACAATTGCCATCTTTTATCACTTTGATTCCTATCTTTCTCTTATCCTTTTACTGACAACCCCTGTACCTTGTTCTTCTTTTTTCATTCTTCTCTCATGTAACCCCCTGTGCACCAGTGGCAGTAATGCCTTGCTTGTGGTGAAATGATTATAAAAAGAAATTTTCATGACTTTTATATCATAAGACATGCACATTGGGGCTCACAATTATTTAATGTTAGAAAGGTAATAGGAAAAATACAAGTTTAGTAATGAATTCACATGTGTATGCATGTTTGTAGAACATAGTATCAACACAAAATTGGAGCAATCATGCAAAGTGGAAAAACTTTTTATTGACAATGCATTTCTCCTTCAGAAGGGAGTTAAGATGTCTTCAGGTCAGAATGAGAGACACAACATACTTATCTTACATTCTGAGCCAAAGACTCTTACCTGAAAAGGTGAAATGTATTGTCAGTGTAAAAGGTTTTCCACTTTGATTTTTCCACTTGCATGAATATATATATATATATATATATATATATATATATATATATACACTACCGGCCATAATTATTAGGCCACCATAGTTTTAAAAAAAATATGTAATTTACTACTATATTTAAGTAGATAATTTGAAATGAAAATAGAATGGTTCTTTTGTTATTATTACTTTGCAAAATTTTACAAGGCAAAGAAGCAAAGATGAATTCATCGAAATCACCCTAAATTTTTTTCATTCTTTCATTGATGAAACTGCAATATAGGTAATTTATTAAATATCTATAAATTCATTTGATGCACATGTTATTGTGCAGTATTAACAAAAAAAACATTCTATTTTAATTTAGAATTATCCACTTGGTAATATATACTAAAAATAGTATGAAATACATAATTTTTTTTTCAAACTGGGGTGGCCTAATAACTGGGGTGGTCGGTAGTATATATATATATATATAAGTAATGGTTACTAATGGAAGTACATTCCACAGTTAGATATTTACTTTTAAAACGTGCTTAATACAAAAGTAGAGCATAGATATGTGATAATTATTATTATTATTATTATTATTATAATAATAGCATACTGCAACTTAATAGCTACAAAGTTTTGGTGTTAAAACAACATCGTCATGCAGTAAAATGTGATTAATTTTCTTTGGTAATATATATAGGTAAGGAAATTTAAAAAATGAAATAAAAACATAAAACATAAGAATTAAGAGGTCATCCAATAAGATGAATTTAAGTGATGTGGGAGGTTATAACATTTTAAAGAATTTTGTGTGTAAGACTCATTGACAGTAGTGTTTCAATTTTTTGCCACAGAAAGCCATACATGTCAAAAATTTTAAACTGGGAAAAAGATTAAGAAGAAAAACGTTAAAAGAAGAGAAAGAAAAGAGACAGGCAAAATGTTGGAAAAGATAAAATAAAATAAAAAACAACATAAAGGATAAGACTAACATAAAAAAATTAAGATTAAAATTAAGAAGTAAAATATAAATAAAAATATATTTTAAGGATATTTGTTCATAAGTACAAACAAAAGAATTATAGTAATTAAAAAATTACCAATTAAATAAGCTGACTTTTAAAGTATAAAATCAAAGAAACAAATAGTAAAAATACTGAGATAAAATTGAGATAATTTCAGATAATTTAAGAGTATTGAAAATTCTATGGTGACAAAAATTAGTGATATCATTACATTGATTCAATAAGTCAGTTTTAGGGAATTTTTTTATATGTATTTTTTCAAGTAATCAAAGGAAACACATGTCATGATTTACATGTTCTAGCTAAGGTTAATATTTTCCATTTAACTAGGAGTTTTATATGCATCTTTCAATGACCAGTATTATTTAGAGAGAGGAGTAGAATTACTATATATTTTATAATTGAAAGATAAGTTATGCTATTAAGATTGAAAGTTAAAATTGTTCTTAGTATATCTAATATAATGTTTGGTAATATTAGGATTTTCAATGGTGAAAGTGGGAGCTTGGTGTACTATGGAATCTGTAAGGCATTTATTTTGCAAAGGACATGCATTAGGATTATGACACTTGCAGGTAATTGTGTTATTATCATTATTTATGGTAAGTTGGTTATAATTAATATAATGTTGTTTTAGGATTTTATTATTGTTTTTATCATATCAAGATTATAAGTGCAATTTGCTATCGGCACTATTATTTTTATAGTACTTATCATATACATATATATAACAAATCCATTTCATAACATAAATTCATTTCATCTTTATACATACTTATGAATACCTTTTAATTACACCTGTCTTTGGATAAAAAGGAGCGCTACTTTTATCTCAGCCCCCATCCGGTTGATAAGTTTTTGAGAAATTGAAAGACTTCTTTTATAAGAGGCATATCTAAAAATATGTTACAAATTTGATGTATTTATGGGAAAAAACACGATATTGGAGAGAGAGTATTTATAAGTACAGTGTGAGCATAGGGATCAACATGGTATGGTCACTTTCATCTTCAGACCATCAATTGGGATAGGAAACTGACTATAACTATGCAGAATTGATTCCTATTTCCACAATGTAATGTATGTGCATGTGTGTATAAATATATATATATATATATATATATATATATATATATATATATATATATATATGGCCTGATAATTAAAATGAAACAGACTGTTGCCTCTGGATGCTGATTTTAATGTTAACTTTCATATCTATCTATCTATAATCATCGACATACAGGCCTGGTTTGCTGCATCACAGCTCATCAGTGCAGATTAATCATCTGCTTCAAGCCAGGATCATCAGTCAAAGATCTTACCCCTAAGCTATCAGTACACTTCAGATTTCATAGTGTGTTATTTACAGAATGTAAACAACCACCATATCTATCTATCTATCTATCTATCTATCTATCTATCTATCTATCTGTGTGAGATAATGAAATATATTTTAATATATAAAGAACAATATTGCAGGAAAATGTATGACAAAGTGGAAAATGTTTTCATGTAGTACATTTCATCCTTTAGGACTCCATCAGACTAAATGTGTTATGTTGGTATGACTACATATGTAAACAAATGAAAGATGCTAAGAATTTTAAATTAAAAAGATTTTTTCTTTGTTTCCATCACATTTTTTATTAGATATTCCACACTGTGATAATAGAAGTTCTGCCAGGAATTGTAAAATTTTGCCCACAATAACAAGACTGAACATAATTCTGACAAAAAATGCTACTCTGATCAAAGGAGAAAACAATTCATTATGACAAAAATGTTTAGAGAGTGCCTTGATTGCAAAGTCATCTACAGTAAATTTGTGTCTAGCCTCTTAAATTTTTACTAATCACAAAAGTGATGGAAAGAAAAGGAATCTAAATGAAATGAAAGTTAGATTTAAAAAAAAAAACATTAATTCCTAGCATCCATCATTTATGCATATATAGTTACATAAACATAAAAAATTTAGTCCTAAAGGATGTTACATGAAAATGTTTTCACTTTGTCATATATTTTTTTTTCTAAACATATACTGTTAAATGTAAGAGACAATGAATGTCTATTACGTTTAAACATGAGCCATTCTAAACATTGTATTTTGGCTTTAATTTCAGTTGAAAATAAACACAAAAATTCTTCAACATTTGGATAATTTTTTATTATTATAATTTTTTTAAGTTATGCAAATGTTGGAGTATTTTTGTCTTTATTTTCAACTGAAATTAAAGTCAAAATACGATGTTTAGAAAGACTCATGATTAAACATAACAGACATTCATTGTCTCATATGTTTAACAGTATATGTTTAGAAAATTATCTGCTGCCTCGATACACTAAATATATAGATATATATATATATATATATATATATATATATATATATATATATACACACACACACACACACACACAGAGGGTGTGATGGATAAATTTTCACCATTTTATATTTTAATTTTGTGCTCACGCATTATTTTTAATTTTGTCAACTGTAGAGTACAGTGGGATCAGTTGGGCACTGTATGTGAGAAAAAGAGCACCATGACACAATTCACTCTGTCAGAAATTTGAAAATAGCATGCTGTACTGCTTAATATTCATACTAGAAGCTCAAATACAAACACCTCATAGTGTTTGGGTGTGTGTCGATCAGATTTTTTTATTGTGTATGTTGGTCTTATAGATACAATACTCTATCAGACTAACATACACAATAAAAAATCCTAAGAAAACGGTTAAATTCCCATCATTTTAACATCACAGGACATTACACCACACATGAAAGAATTCTCTTCAATTATGATCTATGACATTTTTTAAAAAGCTTAAAAATCTCTGTTAATCTTATGAATAATTTGTAAGCACTTTTTCCAGTTACCAACTAATTCCAACTAATTTTTTGGAATAGCAAGCAGCTACCTCATTGTGTTCTCTTGGATTTTCTCAATGTCTAGAAATTTTCTTCCTTTCAAGTGGGATTTGATTTTTGTATAGGAAAGTGTTGCAAGTGGTGTGATCTGGGGAATATGGTAGTTGTCAGACATACACTACTAGCCATAATTATTAGGCCAACCCAGTGTTTTAAAAAAAATTATGTATTTCATACTATTTTTTAGTATTTATTGCCAAGTGAATAATTGCAAATGAAAATAGAATGGTTCTTTTGTTAATACTTCACAATAACATGTGCATCAAATTAATTTATAAATATCTAATAATTACCTATATTGCAGTTTCATCAATGAAAGAATGAAAAAGATTTAGGGTGATTTAGATAAATTCAGCTTTGCTTCCTTGACTTGTAAAATTTTGCAAAGTAATAATAACAAAAGAATTATTCTATTTTCATTTTGAATTATCCACTTAAAAATAGTATGAAATACATCATTTCTTTTAAAAAACTGGATAATTCTTTAATAATTACGACTAGTAGTGTAGGTAATGTTGTCCTTAGCCCAAAACAGCTGCAAAAGTGATGATTCCAGAGGATGATGACCATATTATACACACTTTTCTTCCAAGCAATACTATAAACAGCTGAAGAGAGTGAAATTGTTATAACTTGGCGTGTATATGCAACAGAATTCAAAATCAATCTGTGCCATGTGTTGTGTTCATAAAGAAAAACATAAATAAAAATTAATTATACTGTCATTGTCTTATGTCTATAAATAAAAATAAATTATAGCATCACTGTGTTATGTCCATAAATAAAAATTAATTATACTGTCAAAAATAATTATAATAAAATAAATATTATAATGACCATTAATTCACTCATTTAAACCAATGAGAATTGATCACACTTTTCTCTTCAACGCACACAAACACATGACATTCTCACTATCAGACAGGCTGTCAACATGGACAGGCCATCAACACATGCATCAGCAAAAATTTCAGTTCCTTTTTTTTTCTAAGGCCATTGATGATAATATTTATCTATTAACATTCAACAAATATTTGAGGTAAGTAAACACCAGACTCATCTTGTATTTTTCAGTTAGATTATCAAGACACTCATTAAATTATTAAAACAACTTAAAAGAAAGACTGTATACACTTTACTTATTCTTTATCTTATCATTCTATCAGATTCCAATCCATATTTGACCTACATTTGACTCTAAACTCACAGTTTTTTCTCAGTATTACTGTCTCTCCCAACTTCAACGTCACATCACAACCAGATATTAAATAATACGCGTTTCGTTGTTTTCACATCTTGCTGTTTTTTTCTTTTTATGAGTATTTTGTAGTATATATATATATATATATATATATATATACATATGCCAAAACAACCCGTATTCCCCCATAGCAGTACACTTCAATCAACCGGGACACACATTAGAAAACTGCAAATGTTTACTGATAGATTCTGATTTTAGTTCTACATACTCATGCAGAAAGAAAAATACTGGATTTTAAAATTAAATACACACAGGCTAGGGTTAAATAGGGACTTAAGTGTTTTGAATCTTTATAAATATTTCAATAGTTAAACATTTTTTAGATACACTTAAAAAAATTTTCTTTAAAACAACATTTATAAGTATTATTAAAGATAGGTTTAAGTTTACAAATATTAAAAAAATTTGTCACTTTCTGTGCCACATGATGTAAACAATCTCTCGGACGAACGCTCATCGCAAAAAACGTTTCTAATTTAAATTTTAAAATCATTTGTTTCTGATGAAAGGCCGAGGACAGTCTGAAATATCAAATATAATAATAGAAATAAATAAATACTGTCAAAAAATACATTTTTAAGCTTACAACTTTTTAGTAGTTTTTCCTATATATATATATATATATATATATCTCCATCATCCACATACAAGCCTGTTTTGCTGTATCACAGCTCATGTGTGGCTAGACATCCACTTGCTTCTGGCCGGGATCGAAACTCGACTGATTTGGTATCAGTTGGAATTGTTGACCCCTAAGCCTAAGTGCATGGCATCAGAGAAAGGAAATTTTAGCATATATAAGTGGTGTATACTTATGCCAGTCACCGAAAGAACTCAATTCATTGCTGAAGAGTTATACATAAATCACAGAAGTGGTAACTGTTTTTTTTTAAATTTTCCTCTCTAGAGAGCTCAATACTTCTTATTGCAATAATGTTATATTTAGTGGTTACACATGTCTGATTTTTGTTTCTTTGCTTTTTTTTTTTTTTAAGGTCTTGCTAAAGAAATATGCCTATTGACAGAAAACAAACCTGCAGTCACTTTTTGATATATGAAACCACTTTCAAGCCAAGTGTACTTTAACGTTCAGCTACAGGAAGCCATCACAGCAAAACAAAGCCAATTACCCCAGTTGAGAAATGCACATCTTGCTGATTTGCTGTGATGGCTTCCTGTAGTTTAGTGTTAAAGTATGCCTGGCTTTAAAGTGGTTTCTCAGATTAAAAATGGAACATAGGTCTGATGCTTGTTTAAGTGTAACATCTTTTGTATGACTTTTGATCTTTAGGCTGGTAGACATTAATATTACTGTCAGAAAAACAACAACATAAGAATGTCTATTCAAGCATGTCTGCCCACTAAATATGATATTTACAGTCATAAGAATATTTAACAGATTTTTAAAAAAATCAGCTGCTTAAATTAAAATCAGTGAGGTAAATATCACAAAAAAAGGTTCTCATGTTCACTGTTCAAAAAGAAGTAATTCTTAGAAATACTTGTACAATTTTTACAGGTATTTTTTGATCATTTATAACATATTTATTGTTAGTAGTTTATTTTTTTTTAAATTTAAGGATTTCTCATTAACGTCTTGAATTTTTATTATAGAAAAGTTCACTTCAACTGAGCATTAAAATTTTCTTGGATAAATTATAAAATATTTATATGACTAACAATCAGATATGAACTAAATTGTTAAATTAATGGCCGTGTTCCAATATTGTCTTTCAAAATAATATTGTGGATGGAACATTTTTTTTTCCTCTTCTTTTTTTTATACCAAATCCACATATTTGTATATGTTTTATTTAACAAAGATGGAAATAAAATGAGGGAACTTGTTTAAATCTTCTGAAAAAGTTGGCATTAAAATTAAACTGTAAGTAGAACCTTTTGCCATCTTCGAGCAGTTGTTGTCGTAAAAGATATTAGCAGTAGCAGCAGTTGAAGAAAGTTTGGTAAATGTCAAAAGTCACTGATGCTAATTTTGTTAGTGGTAGTAAATGATGGTATTAGATGGCAAAAATGCAGAATAACATCCCACACCACCCACCATGTGCATATTTTGGATACTTATTCATTGATTGAATTTATACGTGAAAAGAGAATTTCATAAGAAATATTTACAGAAAATTAAAGCCAATTTTAACTGGCTTTTAGTTGTTTTGAAAACTGAGAGTATAATTTGAACACTTAATATTTACATTTTTAAGTCCGCAGAGAAATCAAACCAATTGAAAATTTAAATCTGAATAAAATCATGCCTATAATCAGTAGAACAAAAATGAAATATTGTCTTGTTTTAAATGTCTGAATTATCTTTCTTGATAAAATATTCTTTAGACTGTTGTAAAAAAAGCTGTTGCTAAATTTTTTTAAAGATTTTTTATTTATTTAGTAAATGGTTTTTGAAAATTTAATCTTTTGTTTTGCATTTAATCTTAATCTTTTTTTTTTTTGTAGTTGCACATGGGTGGGATCTGTTATTCTGCATTTTCACTGGTGGTAGATGGTAAATCTCCACACGAACAGAGAACATTCAATGTCCATGTGGGTTCAAGAGGGTCACGTATAAATGTGACCTTTCTTTGTTGTAATAGGAATGGATCCTATTGTAATGTCCAAGGGAACATTCAGATCAAATGGTGGCTCATCCAACTTCACATTTAACTGCAAAAAGAAAAAAAGAAAAGAAAAATAAATACAGCAAGATGAAAACTGATTTTTTTCAACTTAAAATATAATACCCCACAAACAATTTTTCTCACCAGAATCCATTTTACATATTTATATGTCTACCATTCATCCAGGCTTTGAATATTATGAGCACATCTAGTCTGGCACTTCCACTATACATTTAGAGATTCTTGATAAATTCCAAAAAAGAATCTGCAATTATGTTGGTTCTAGCTTGGCATCTCACCTTTAGTCACTTGCCCATTGCTATAATGTATCTTCCCGTACCTTTTCTATAAATACTTTCATGCTAATTGTTCTGATGAACTTTTGTCTATGGTACCTAGACTTTATGAATTTAAGCACAGCACTAGAGTGGTGACAAGGTTTCATCATTTTACAGTACAAATGGTTAGATTTAGCTGTAAGTTCTATGCTAACAGTTTCTTTTATTGCATTTATCATTTGCAGAACTCTCTTTTGACTTCTTGCTTTCCAGTCAAGTTTGATCTTCAAAAATTAAAATGCAATGTCAGTCATTGTTTACTGTCTTCTTAATTCTTGTTCTTCTATTGTTATCTGTCCTTAATAATATATTTTTTATCTCATATTCTCTAACACTCAGTATTGCATTTCTTGGTGTGAAATGATTGACAAAAACACAACAATGTTCTATGAAACAAATTTTCACTTAAATATATCTATTGGTCATGCAGCCTGATCTCAATAATTTACTAATGGAATATTTTGTTATTATAGTAATAGTAGGGACATTACTGAATGCCAATAATAGCCAGATATGTCTTGTATTACAATAACAACATAAAAAAACTCATTTGTAAGTAATGAGAATAGGTTGTTGATGCATTGCTTTTTATTTCAGACTAGCTTTCTTGGTATATTTTTACTTTTAATGACTTAAAATCAGAATTCTTTCTTACATGACAGAATGTTCTATTGTACATAAGCACAATAAACATTTACTGGTCATGCAGTCTGATCTTCCCAATTTATTACTAGTAACATCAGGGGTATTACTGAATGTTAATAAGCAAACATTTCTTGTGTTACCATCACATAATATCTCACTTTTAAGTCATGAGAGCAGTCTGCTCATACGTTTTCATTTCATTTGTTGTATGTAGAAATATCAGTGATCTAAATCGAATTTAATGTCTCTCAGAAACCTTGATCTAAAATAGTTGATCTGTGGCAACCCCAGTATATACTGATTTACACTTAGAAATACTAAAGTTAACCTTGTTCTCAATGTCGCACATCAAAAAAGCTGAGTGCATTAGTGGGTTGATCTAGAAGATGAACTCATATCCATGAAATGCTGAATTAGGCCTTGAAATGGAAGTGAACTCGGCTGCATTTGGGATATACACATACAAATCAGAGAGATAGCAGGAAGTTTTATCAGTATATGATTAAGTATCATTATGTTACCATATATTAGTGACATGGCATTTCAGTTTACACTGTGTCTTGTATATTTTTTAAAAAATCATAAAAGAAATTTGTTTTTATGAAGAAGTTACTGACTGAAACTTTCTAGTTACAATTAAAATATGTACGAAATGAGGGTGCTTTAACTCCACAGGTGTAGTATGGCATGTTTTGGCTGTATATACAATATTTTTTATCCACTGTTAGAAAGTTTGGGTCACTGTGTCGAGCCAGGAAGTTTTTCCGTCTGAATCCATCTTGCACATATACAAATCAACATCAACATTCAACTGTGCATGGAATACTGTTGTCATATCTGGCCAGGCACTCCTGCTGTTTGTCTCAATGTTCTCGATAGGCTCCAAAAGAGAATCTATAATGTGATTGGTTCTAACCTGGCAGCTTGACTCCATCTACTTTCTCATCGTCGGGATGTGGCTTCCCTCTGTCTCTTCTGCAAATATTTTCATGGCTTCTGCTCTGAAGAACTTAGGTCACTGGTGCTCCCTCTACAAGAATTTACTTGGGCAACTAGACTGGCATGAAGGTACCACCCTTTTACAGTTAGATCAACCAAATGCAGGTGACAATTCTACTCCAGCAGCTTCTTTTCTCGTGCTTCCCGCCTGTGGAACTCTTTCCATATACTTGCTTTCCTGACGGCTACAACCTCCAAGAATTTAAGTGTAAAGTCAATTCCTATCTCTTATCCACTTAACTCCAGCCCTTTCCACATCAACCCATGTATCTTGTTCCCATTCCTTTCTCTCTACTTTCATAACTGTCTTCACTCATTGCCCGGTTCACACTCCACCCACATCTATTGAACAGGTGAAGAGGCTCATCTCTTGTTCCCTGTTTAGGATGTGGTTTCTGGCTTTCTCTTTTCCAATCTTTTCACTCTTACATAGCCCCCTGCACATCAGTGGCATTACTGCCTTGCTCTGGGTGATATGATTAAAAAAAAAAAATGTGTTTATATCCTTCTCTTGCTCTTTCTCTTTCACCTCTTGTAGCTGGTTCGTCTTTGTCTTCACTCTTTTTCTGTCTAAAATTTTAACTCTCTCTTTTAGCCCCCTGCACATCAGTGGCAGTACTGCCTTGCTTGGGGTGAAATGATTGAAAAAAAAAACAATGAGCATGAACATCTTACACAAGGTTTGTCCTGCAGACATTTACAACCCTTGATGAAAGCTGGTGCACCTAGAACACATGACTTAAGCCTAATCAGGGAACCTGAGCAGTGCTTTATGATCCTTATCTTATAAAGATTTGCTTTTTTCTACTTACATTTATATAGGTTACAAATTAAACTAAGTACAACTGATGTGCATTGTGGTCCAGTGGATATCAACTTGGAAAGAGGAATCGGAGAGCCGAGTTCGAATTTCAGTTGAATTCATTGCAATCATATACACGCAAATACCCTTGGGAAAGGTATTAATCTGTCTCTTCTCTCCAGCTATGGGTCAAATAACAGGACAGATTGGGTTCTATAGCCTTGGTTGGCAACCAGTCTACCGCAGAAAGCAATGGCAACCTACTGCGGAAAATCTTCTGTCCAGTCAGTCATGTCTCTTTCGAGACGTGATCGCCCAAGCATGTATCACGTATGGCACTTAACTAACTGACTGACAACTGATTATTAAAGGATGAAAAATTTTTATGTATTTTGACATCATTTTGGGATCTTTTATTTTATTCAAATTTGTGAATTTGTTTTGCTCATGCCAAGTTTCAAAACAACATTATATAAAATTCACTGTTTTTTATCCATAATGTCGAATGTGTTAAAATTATTCAACTTTTTAGCAAGAAAAATATCAAGTTAATATTAAAAAGTGCTGGAAAGCATTGTTCATTTATTTAAGATGAAATGATCTTTTGATCTTTTCAAAATTTGTATTTAGATACATTGTATTAATTTTCAATTTTTCTAGTTGAGTTGTTCACCTACATTGCATATGATCCATTATTATTACCTCCACCTTAAGAGGTATTAGGTCACATTTGTCTATTTGTTTGTCTGTCTCACCACTGTCAAGATATCCCAATACCTGCTGGATGGATTCAGACCAAAATTTCAGGGTCCTGGGTATGACGGTAAACTGCATCTGACAGAAAGGCCTCTTCTTGGGAGTTTGTGGGGAGCATGGAACCACCTCTTAATTGTTGTTGTTCCCAGATCCACTCTGACCCAGAGTGGTAGCACCTGTTAGGGTCCCAGCTATGGGCAAATAGTTAACACCCAAAACTGGGACACCCTGTTAGCAGAGCTTCAGAATACACTGACTGCACTACTGCAGGGGGTAAAAGTCCCCCAAGGGGGCCACCTGTTGGCCATGGTTGGCGACCCATGATGCCTGGGGATGGGAAACCACAAATACTGGCAGATGCTCATTTAATACGAGTATACCTTTCTTGTATCCCTGGGATTACAGGGTGAATGGGTTTTCCCCCTAACATTTCGCATTGTTGAGTTCCGAGGAGGGTGGGGAGCAAGGAAGGTGAAGAATTAAACACAAATCCATGGAAACCCAAACCAAAAAACCCCATACTGAACCTAGATCAAACACTGAAGCTGATTACCCAGAGTTTATTGTAATTGAATCATCAGAGAAAACTAAACTAGATCAGTTATCACCTTTTCTGATAGAAAAGGTAATATCTAACCTATCAATGCCAAAAATGTTAAAAAACTAAAAAATGATAATTCGTTAGTAGAAGTTGAAAACCAAAAGCATGCAGGAAAACCTACTAAAAATGAAGAAATTCCACTTTATTAAATGTCATGTGTATCCTCATGCAAAACTAAATTCTTCAAAAGGTGTTATAAGAAGCAAAGATCTTTCGCTTGCTACACCAGAAGAAATTGAAGCAGCCCTACTAAAACAGGAAGTAAAAGAATACAAAAGAATCACCATTCAAAGAAATCATACAAACTCATACATACATACTGACCTTCTATAGACCTACAATTCCAAAAGAAATAAAAATTGGTTATACATTAAAAAGGGTAGAGCATTATATGACCCCCTCCCGGTGATGCTTTAAATGTCATAAATTTGGGCATCACAAAGACGTCTGCATAGGAAGACCTGTATGTGGGAAATGTGGGGAGTGTAACCCAAACCATACAGAATATAGGATGTGCAAATTGCCATGAAGAACATCCTGCCTATTCAAAGATCTGCATTATATGAAAGAAAGAGAAATAATAATGGTAAAACACACAAAGAACATATCTTTTCCCAGAAGCAAGGAAAATAGAAGAAAACTATATGAGAACAGAAACATACACTAATTCAGTCCAAAAAATAAACCAAACAACCCAGGACAACCCTCCAAGCAACAAATATCAAAAACTCATCGAAAAATTACTAAAACTAAAAACAAATAAATGGCCAACATTCCAGGAAAATTAAAAAAAAACATATTCAAAAGAAACCGAATTTTATACAAAAACAAAAGTAAATACCGGAACCAACACGGGAATATCTCAAGAAGAAAACAACAAAACTGAACAATCAAGGAAAAAGTGACAAAGATCACCAACCCTATCTCCTGACTACCACAAAAACATATATGAAACAAGAGACACTTCAAAAAAACAAAATCTAACTAAAAAATTACCCCAAAACAGCCCACTCCATTGCCAACACCAAACAGATTTAAGGATCTCAAAGAAATGAAGACTGAAAACAAAATACTGAAAACAAATCTCAAAAAAAAAAACACAAATCACAAAATTAAAACCACCAATACCAACAAACCAAACAAAAACTGCTAAAAGACAAAACCTAAAATCAAATTCTCAACCATGGGTCAAAAAATAATCCAATGGAACTGTCATGGATTGAAAGCAAATATGAATGAACTGCTCCTACTATTAACACAAGAACATCCTACAATTATCTGTCTCCAAGAAATCTTCTTGAGACAAGATGACAACATCAATATTAGGAACTATCAGATGTAAAAATTAGAAGACAAACAATTCGAAAGCAATTAAATTTGAGGACAAACAATTTTGAAAGCAATTAAAAGTTTGAGGGCAAACAACTTTGAAAGCAACCAAGAGGTTGAAGGCAAACAACTTTGAAAATAAAAGTTCAAAAACAAACCTTGAAAGCAATTAAAAGTTTGAGGGCAAACAACCTTGAAAGCAATTAAAAACCTGAAGACAAACAACTTAAAAAAAAACGATTTTCAGCATTAAATTATCCAAAGTCAATATGCTGGTTAAAAACAAAACAACAACCAACCAACCAAAATTTCAGGGATGATTGGCTACATGACTGGCCTGAACAGATTATATTTTGGGTTCAGTCTTGTATGGAATAAAGTTTCTTGGTTATTCTTCCATTTCTTACTCCTGTTTTGTATGTTTCACATGCCAAATACTGAATCACCTCCTCTAGATTGCTTTATGTCATTACATTTTCTGAACACACGATTTTTTCCATAAATATATTACTATTTATTAATTTAATATTTATTATCCAAAAGTAAAAAAAACAAAAAAAAGAATTGTCAAGTTTATTGCAGTTATTCTCATTTTAATAATCATCTCTTGCTAATCGCTAACATTATGTCGGTATTGCCTTGGCGGAGGTTTGCGGTCTTTGACTGCTCTTGTTATATATATATACTAGCAGTATAGCCCGGCGTTGCTCTGGTGTACTGAAAGCTTAAAAACTAATCCATGGTCCTGGAGCTCAGACTCTTTGGACATTAGCACAAAAGACTAAAAAGCAATAGTTGTTTCCAGTTAAAGCGAAAGACTGAAAGAAAAATGAATGGATGTAAGTCAAATTTTGACTTCCTGGTATCGATATCAAATAAGTTTTTTCGTTGTAAACTGAATTTTGAAGGCTAAATAAGTCCTCTGAGTAAATGGTATCATGGCTGAGACTAAGAACTACAATTATACCTACTTAGAACTAAACCTGAAGCAAAAACTAAAATAAAAGGGCTGAAAAAATACAGACATACAGGCAGATAAACAGACACACACACAAACATCTTGCCTTTTATATATATATATATTATCGATTTTCTGCACTCTTCTAAGAATCACAACCTTGAAACTTCTGAATATCGTTTCTTATGTCTTTGTCTATGAGTGTATCAAATTTGATTAAAATCGAACCACTCCTTCTATAACCCAATTTTTTCGATTATTGATTTTTGATATTTATCAGGGGTACCTCGACACAAAACCTAGCTAAGACCACTCGCAGACACTTATAGTACAACTGTGTAAATTTTCAAGAAAATCGGTTCAGCTGTTTCGGAGTCTATAGGTAACATGATAGTAATCATCTTTGTCGTGATGTCACATACGCCTGTGTTCAATACACAGGTTGTTATAAAAAACATTACATTGCTCTTGTTGCTTTGGTCTTTCAACTTTGAAAATATTTTGATTCAAGTCAATTTCTGCCTATTTATATTTTCCTTCTGAACTGTTCTTTGTACTTTTCAAAGTAGTAGGTATTCCATGACTCATTAGAGTTGTAGGGCACCACATGTAGTGGCACCACATGTACTGCAGCTGCACTAGAGGTGGTGTTTCTTTGCACATGACAGCCTGACAGAACCCAACCCTCTTCATGTTGGTTTGAATTTCCTTCTCCTGGACTGGTTGCCATCCAAGGCTATAGAACTCAATCTGTCCTGCTATTATGTTTGGCAGAGAGATATAGATTCATAACTTTCTCAAGGTTACTAGTATGCAAGTAAATGTAATGAATTTGACTGAAATTTGAATTCGGCTCTCAAATCCCTCAGTTCGAGCCACTATCCATTACTCTACCTTGCCTTTATAATTTCAAAGTTAGTCCGTCAGTTAAGTGCCATACGTGATACACACTCTGGGCAATCATGTCTTGAAAGAGACATGACTGACTGGGCAGAGGATTATCTAACAGTAGGTTGCCATTGCTTTCTGCAGTAGACTGGTTGCCAGCCAAGGCTATAGAACCCAATCTTTTTTATTATTTAACCCATAACTGGAAGAAAGAGACAGATTAATACTGTTTTTACATATTTGCACGTAAGTGAATGCAAGGAATTCAACTGGAATTTGAACTCGGCTCCCCGATTTCTCGTTCCACTGCACCACAACGCACATCCAATTTCAAAGTAATTTCTTTAAAAATTAAAACATTGTTTATAAATCTAGTGAAACAAAATAGTCAAAAGTAAAATCTTACCACAAGAAAATATTTGATGTCAATCACGTTACAGCCATCAAGGTTTGAAGGAGACAAAGGTGGCACCATCATCCTTTCCCCACTCCACACATCTGTCTCTCCTGGGGTAATGCTGGGATGGTTGACACAAGCCAATGTTTGAACTTCAGTACCCTGAGCTTGCTTGCCATGATAAAGCACATGCTGTGAAAAGAAGGTTGGTTTTGTTTTATTATTTTTTTTTTTTTTAAAAAAGAAGTAAAATTTACAAATTTAAAAGTGAAATGATGAAGTAATCAGGTTAAGTGATAATTTATTTCAACTAAAGAGGTCATATCTTTGGCACATTTAAAGAGGTCATATCTGACTTAAAAAGTTCATAACTTTAACTGGCAACTGCAAATAATATTTGTTAGGACAGAGGGACAAATTTTGGCTTAAAAGTCACTGTCTTTGACATTTAAGTCTATGTGTTTTTTGTTTTTTTTCTTGCTACAGTTATTTAAAGAGCTAAAAAAGAATTCTCAAAAATTTTACAATGACTGATATTATTATCATGATATTACAAATTTTGTCTGATAAAAGTGGTCATATTTAGAGATATATTTTATATACTAAACCAAGCAACTATTATGAATGATTCGTTCATATTTCTGAAATGAGGTATTGTAATTATTTACATTGTTCAGACTGTTTTCTTCATCTTTATTGCCATATTCACAACAGTCTAAACTATGTAAATTATTATGAAAGAATTTATATTATTTATTTTATGAGAAATGCATGTGCTGTTGTTGGAAAGTACCTGCAAACTATACTATGAGCTGATCCAAGCCTTGATGGGTAGATACATCTATTCAAAAGCATTTGATGGTTGTGATAGTACAAAGTTTCAAGTCATTGTGACTGAGGGCTTGAGTGAACTGGCCTTGATCAAAATGCTAATAACATATGACGATGCACTCTCTCCCAGAAACCTTAATGAAGATCTGTTCAGCATAAACCACAGCTGAGTTCTGTAGGTGTTGAACAAACACAAATCTGCATGAAAAGGTGTCTGCAACAGGGATTTGCTAGCCACCCTAGCAAGTAGGAAACTAGTAGCAGGCCGCTACTTATTACACACACACACACACACATATATATATATATACACTACTGGCCATAATTATTAGGCAACCCTAGTGTTTTAAAAGAAATAATGTATTTCATACTATTTTTAGTATTTATTGCCAAGTGGATCATTCTAAATGAAAATAGAATGGTTCTTTTGCTATTACTTTGCAAAATTTTACAAGGCAAGGAAGCAAAGATGAACTCGTCCGAATCACTCTAAATTTTCTTCATTCTTTCATTGATGAAACCGCAATATAGGTAATTATGAAATATTTATAAATTCATTTGATTCACATATTATTTTTTTTTTATCATATCACCCCGAGCAAGGCGGTAACGCCACTGAAGCGTAGGGGGCTACGTAGGAATGAAAAGATTGGAAAAGAGAAAGCCGGAAACCACATTCTAAACAAGAAACAAGGGATGAGCCTCTTCACCTGTTCAATAGACGTGGGTGGAGTGCGAATCGGGTGATAGTTTAGTCTATCTACTCCAATTGAAAAAAAAAAAGAGAACAGTGAAAAGATTGGAAACGAGAAAGCCGGAAACCACATCCTAAACAAGGAACAAGGGGTGAGCCTCTTCACCTGTTCAATAGACATGGGTAGAGTGTGAACCGGCCGATAGTTTAGTCTATCTACTCCAATTGAGAAAAAAAAAAAGAAAAGAGTGAAAAGATAAAAAAAAATTCTACATTTATTAACATGCATATACCCAATAATTTGCTTAAGAAAAATAATAATTGGATATTGAAATAACTGATATTTAAAATTTTTTTGTAATAATTAAATAGATATTTGAAAGATTGTATAAGGATATTCGGAAGTAGAATAGAACAAGAAATGAAAATGTTATTTATAAATTAAAAAGAAAAAATTAGAATTAAATACAAACTGAATTGAAATAAGAATAGTAGATTTACTCGAAAGCCTCTTTAAGTTAAACCAAAATATTATTGTGCAGTATTAACAAAAGAACCATTCTATTTTCATTTACAATTATTCCCTTTGCAATAAATACTAACAAATAGTATGTAATACATCATTTTTTTAAAACATGGGGTGGCCTAACAGTTATGGTCGGTAGTGTATATAAGTATCAAATATTGCACAATAAATGTTGGTCGTAATAAAAGTGCTCAAAGTAAAATAACAGAGTTAAAATTTATTCTTTTAATAATAAATATCCATTTTTTTAATCACAGTTTGGTACAACTCTGAGTTTCATGCACTCAGCAATATTCTGGTACTCTGATGAGTGCTGTGAACCTGAGGTTGTACCAAATGATGAGAATATATATATATATATATATATATATATATATATATATATGAATAGAATAATTAAAGAACAAATAAAAAAAACAAAAAAAGTGTCTTTAATCTAGCATGTTTCACTTTTAACAAGCTTCTTCAGAGATTTATTAAAGATGAATGATTTAAAAATCCAAGAGACAGAGATTGAGATATAGTTTCATTGGTCAGATACGTGTCACATGTGATAAAGCAAAGGATGAATATTAAATGTAGATTTTTTTCTACATTTAATATTCATCCATTGTTTTATTACATGTGACATGTATTTGAGCAATGAATACTTGTTGGATTCCGATCCATATATTCAACTCTTCAACTCTCACACACACACACACACACACACACACACACACACACACACATATATATATAGAGATATATATTTATATATTAGTTGAATATATGTATAGAAATCTGATAAGGTGAACAGAATAAATAAAAACAGGTAAGGAAAAAAGTGTCTTTAATCTAACCTGTTTCACTTTAAATAAGCTTCTTCAGAGATTTTTTAAAGATGAATGATTTAAGAAATTAAAATTTTTTTTTAAAAAACTCCACAGAGACAGTATGTTGATTGAGCTTTGATTTCATTGATCAGATGTGTTACATGTAATAAACAAATGGATGAATATTCTAAAATGTAGAGAAAAAACTTATGTCTGTTTAAGCGTGTGTGCCACGTGTTATAAAAAAAAACTAGATGTTTACTATGAATGTAAGTATATGTATGTAAAAATAAAATAATTTTAAATAAATAAATAAATTTATAATTCATTAATAAATAAATAAATAATTATATTTTTACAACCAAGCCCAAAATGTCAGAACGAAGAATATATGAAATACATAAAGAATTTATTCATATTTTATGATAAAATAATTGTTGCAGTTTTTGTTTCTTGTGCATCAGTTTTAAAAAGAAAAACTTGAATACAAAAAGAAGCTTTGTTTTTGATGTTTTAATAAATAAGTTTTGTGTTTTTGGTAAGAAATTCTTTTGGTTAATCATAATAATTTGCATTATTTCTAGTAAAAAGTTGGAAAAACAAAACTCTGTGCCACTAAGATATCGAATACTTACCTCTTATGGGTAGGATTTTAAAGTATTTAATTTTTTTAATAACAACAAAACGTTTACCAAAAATTTTTTCTTATTTTTGTATGAATGTTGATATCTCTGGGAAAATTTATTTTCAAAAAAAGATAAGTATACAGCACAAACTTCAGATAACTGAAAAGGTGTCAGTCAGTCAGTCAAGTACCATATGTGAAACACGCTTGGGCGATCATGTCTCGAAAGAGACATGACTGAATGGGCAGAAGATTCTCCCGCAGTAGGTTGCCATTGCTTTTTGCAGTAGACTGGTTGCCAGCCAAGGCTATAGAACCCAATCTGTCCTGTTATTTAACCCATAACTGGAAGGAATAGACGGATTAATACCTTTCCCAAGGGTATTTGCGCGTAAGTGAATGCGATGAATTCAACTGGAATTCGAACTTGGCTCTGAAGAGGAGTAGAGATAGTTAAAATAATCACAGCATCAAAGAAAAAAGTAATTTTGATACTCTGTTTTTTTTATGGGCATGATAGACCATGTTGGCCAAAAAACAGTCACCCAGCTACTCACCATATATAGCTTCACACTCGAGCACAATACTTCTTTTTCTGAGTGGTTTGAAATTTCAACTTTCAACTCAATCATCTCCCCTGGTGTGTAGCCAGGTTTGTCAACCCCAAGAAATGCTGTCACAGGTCCTGACCGACAACAGAAGATATTTGGCTGCTTGATTATCTGATTCTTGACACCTTGCTGAAAGGAGAAAGAAATTTATAACCAATAACAAAGATAAAACGTTTATTAGTTTTGCTTAGTTTATTAATTTATTTTATTTTGTTAATTCATTTCTTTTATTTTGTTATTTTATTTCTTGTTTCATTTCATTTGTTTTAATTAGTTAATTTTATTTTTAGTTTAGTTTATTTCTTTGAAATCTGTTCTGAAAATTAAACTATAATTTTTAATATGTAAATCTTTAATGAATACAATAATTTTAAATATATATATATATATATATATATATATATATATATATATTAATAATAATATTAACTATAGCAACAACAATACCAATAGTAACCAAACTAACTCTGCCAAAACTAGTATTAATTAAGCTATAATTTAAATCGTCTTGTACAACCCACCGAGAATGAACTTGGAGGGAAAAGAAGGGGAAATAAAAAAAGAAACAAACGATGTACATGAACAAAAAGTCAAACACTCGTAAGAAAGAAAAAAAACCCAAGACGAAAACCCTAACACTAAAGCACTCAATACAAAAGTAGAGCAAACAGACAGAAAATCTGAGCAAGAGCCAACAACATACCATGGTTTCGCTTATCGGCTCGTCAGGGAAATTGCCAATATCCCTGATGAGCCGTTAGGTGAAACCGTGGTAGGTTGTTGGCTCTTCTCAGATTTTCTGTCTATATATATATATATTTATTATAAATTATGTTTTAGAACATGTACATAATTTTTTTCTATATATGTCCTCTTCTCTACAATCATATATATATATATATATATATAGACCTTCTACCCTCTCTCCTAATTTTTGTCTCTTTTTTTCTAGTCACAGAAAAATGTTTTCATGATATGTTATTTGGAGCTAAGGAAACAGGTTTTTAAAAAAATCTGTTGAAAGAGTTATTCATCAAATGAAATAAAAATTGAATTTATATGTGGAACAAAGGAACGATACAATTGTAAAATTTTTTTTTACATTGGTGAAATAAATTCTAGATTTATAACCGTTTAATTATGTGTTGAGTTTTCCTCTCAATATATATCAATATATATATTTAGTCAACATATCGATATGTTGACTAAAAATATATACATATATTTTAGTCAACAATGCAATAATCCTCACTCATACTGACAGTAAAAAGAAGCTTCAGATATTAGAGGCCATCTACATTAAATCCAAACAACCCACACTTAATAAAATCACATTTAAATCTGGTCATAATACATTACATTGCGTTTGAATATATGGTTCTGTTGTCATTTTGAGCTATCAAGCAGTGTAATGTCATAGAACCGCATTGTAAATTTGATAACTGCATTTGTTATTTTTGGTAACTATTGCCATTGTCAACACAAGATAAAATCATCGCTGAAAGTGGATGTTATTGTGTTACCATCCTTATAACCTCTCTGAAGATGGCTCATGTGAGCCGAAAGCTTAGAACCAACTTAATAAAAAATTATCCAAATGTTGGAGAATTTTTGTCTTTATGTTCAGCTGAAATTAAAGCCAAAATATAATGTTTAGTATGGCTCATGATTAAACATAATAGACATTCATTGTCTCTCATATTTAACAGTATATGTTTAGAAAATATATATATACACACACATTTAATAAAATCACATTTCAATCTGGTCATAACACATTACATTGCATTTAGACATATGGTTATGTTACCATTTCGGTCTCTCATGCTGTGTGATGTCATAGAACCACATTACAAATATATGAACTGTGTCTGTTATTCGGTGACTGTTATTGTTGCTTAGCAAAGTTTTATGTCAACACAAGATAAACTCGTCGGTGATGGTGGATGTATTTATGTTAACGTCCATGTAACCTCTCTGAAGATGGCTCATATGAGCCGAAAGCTTAGAACCAACATAATAAAAAAATATCCAACTGTTGGAGAATTTTTGTCTTTATTTTCACCTGAAATTAAAGCCAAAATACGATGTTTAGAATGGCTCATGATTAAACATAATAGACATTCATTGTTATATTAAACAGTATATGTTTAGAAAATTATCTGCTGCCTCGATAAAGCACAAATGGTGTGAAACGAAAGATACCGTTAGAGGATAGCATTGAGATGCTGCATGAAAATTGTTCCAGAAACACTCGTTTTGGAAAAAGGCGAAAGTCTACGGACAAGAAGCAAAAAGGTATTCCTGATCTTGTTTTTTTTTTATCATCAAGATTTTACACCCATTCTGAATTTATTGTGTGTGTTTAGGCAGCAGTTTTTGTTTTTATAGATCTTAATTGGAGTAGATAGATCTATCTATCGCCCGGTTCACACTCCACCCACGTCTATTGAACAAGTTAAGAGGCTCATCCCTTGTTCTCTGTTTAGGATGTGGTTTCCGGCTTTCTCTTTTTCAATCTTTTCACTATTATGTAGCCCCCTGCACATCAGTGGCGTTACCGCCTTGCTCGGGGTGATACGATTAAAAAATAAAAAATATATATATATATATAGAGAGAGAGAGAGAGAATGAATTAATGTAGTGAAACTTGTTGCTTAGTTGAGTGGTGTTATTTCAGTTATAGTGACTTCAAAGTTTCCCGAGGGCATTATCGTAATATCTTCTCTCTTCAGGCTCATCTAGTTTTTCTCTACTTCTATTACCCAATCTTTTTGTATTTACATGAAATTTGATGTAATTTGACATAGGGAAAGACACTCATCAGAGCAGTAGAATACTTGTAGGAAAGACAGAGGAAAGCCGGTCCTGGGCATGATGGTAAACAGCATCCGGCAGCAAGGCCTCTGACTGAGAGGTTGTGAGGAGCATGGAATCACCTCTTAATTGCTGTTGTTCTGAGGTCCACCCTGATCCAGAGTGGTAGCACCTGTTAGGGTCCCAGCTATGGGCAAACAGTTAACCCCAAACTGGGTTCAAAACACTATGAAAGTATAAAAATAGACTTTTATAGAAATATATACTTAAAAATAGACTTTTATTGAAAAATATACATTTTTGAAGGAAAAATATTACCAACAATACATTTTTGAAGATAAGATTATTACCATAACACATTCTTGAAAGAAAAAAATTATTCTCAGCAGAACATTTTTGAATACAAAACTAGAAGACATTTTCAGTTTTCTAAAATAAAAAAGAATAAAAACAAAAAATTTTCATTAAAATCTGACTAAATCAATTTTCTCACTATAAGCGAGCATTAAAAAAACATTAAAAACCCCTTAAAACCCCACCTTTTTGGCATTAAATAACCCACAGAGGTTGATATGCCATTAAACAAAACTCAAACTCAGAGGAAAGCCACATCATGTTAGTGAGAAAGTGACTCAAGGGCTGCCAAGTCAGGATCAATTACATTGCAGATCCTCTTTTAGATTTTTTTTAAGAAACTCAAGATGAATAGCAAGATCACCAAACCAAATATGGCAGCTGTATTCAGTATTCTGCATATTCATTGTACATGTTATTTTGTTTCCTGGAACGATAAATTTTCGTTTTAGGTCCTGAAGGCTTTCCCCACTTCAAATTTATCCAAAATAGCATTATTTCTGTGCAAATGTATATGCTGAACTCAAATCAACAATTAGTTATCGAAGAAACCTTCCTTTATTGTTCTGAACGTCCAGAAAAAAATTGAACTACATCTCGCTCATTTTGTCTCCCCTAACTCTATTGCAGTCATGTAATTAACTGCTGAATGACTTTCAACGTAGGCAACAAATTTCGGCCTATTTACTTCCTTTACTGAAATTTCCGCCTATTTACTTCCTGTAATGAAAGTAATATGTGATTTTTTTCTACGCGTATTACTTTCATTAGAGGAAGTAAATAGGCGGAAATTTCAGTAAAGGAAGTAAATAGGCTGAAATTTGTTGCCTACGTTGAAAGTCATTCTGCAGTTAATTACATGACTTTGTGAGAGTTACGGGAGACAAAAAGTGCAAGATGAAGTTTGATTTTTTTCTGGTCGTTAAGATCAATAAAGGTAAATTTCTTCAATAACTAATTGTTGATTTGAGTTCAGCATATACATTTGCACAGAAATAATGATATTTTAGATAAATTTGAAGAGGGGAAAAGCCTTCAGGACCTAAAATGAAAATTTACTCCTGGAACTGCACATGCTTCTGTGGCCCTGATAGGGACTTATCATTCTTGTATTTAATATGGGTGATTGTTTCACAATATAACAATAGATAAATATTGGTTGCCTATATTCAAGTCAATAAACATTTACATGATTCATTATAGACAAATATTGGTTGTTTATACTTGATTCTATAAGAAAAGTTGATGGGTGCCATATATTTTTGGGTGTGAAGGGATTCTACTCCTTTGTAGGGGATGCAGCTGGCATATTCTAAGCTCCTAACAACAGTGCACATTTTTTCATGTAAATATACTTACACTTGCATTGGGTAACATGTTGAGATCCATTGGTTTTATCACATGAAAATCTTTCTCTAGACGAAAATCTGATTTTCCGAGTCTTTTAATAATGGCTTTAGCTGAATGACTGACATAGCCTCGATTTCCTCGGAAAGAAGATGGCACATTAGGCAGCAGAAACTCAAAAGGAAAGGTGTGGGTTCCTGCATCCAATGACTGTTCCTCATCCGACTGAGTCATCCCATCAGGAATTGTAGAACCTAAAAGCAATAAAAATGTTAAAAATTCAAAATATCATATACATTATTATATAATATATTATTGATATTAATAATTATTAAATTAAATATATATTAATAATCAAATAATTCAGTCTTTGGTAAAAAAATATATATTTGCTAAATTAAAGTAATGCTCAATACAATTTTCACAAAACAAAATGTAAGGCAAGCTAAGATATAAAATATCTGAAACACTGCCCTTCTTGCAATGATGGTTTCTGTCAAGATGGCTTCATCTTGCTTCTCGACAAAGCCATCTTGGCAAAGACTGTGATTGGAAGAAGATCAGTGTTTTGTATATATATATATATGCTAGCAGTATAGCCTGACATTGCTCGGGTGTAATGAAAGCTTTAAAACTAATTCATGGTCCTGGAGCTCCAGCTCTTTGGGCGTAGGCACGAGAGACTAAAAGCAATAGTTGTTTCCAGTTAAAGCGAAACTGTAGACTGACACACAAACATCTTGCCCTTTATATATATATATATTATCGATTTTTCTGCACTATTGTAAGAACTGCAACCTTGAAACTTCTGAATATCGTTTCTTATGTCATTGTCTATAAGTGTATCAAATTTGATTAAAATCAGACCATTCCTTCTATAACCTGATTTTTTCAATTATCGATTTTTGATATTTATCGGGGGTATCTTGACACAAAACCTAGCTAAGAACACTCACAGATGTTTATAGTACAACTGTGTAAATTTTCAAGAAAATCAGTTCAGCTGTTTCGGAGTCTATAGGTAACGGACACACACACACACACACACACACACACACAGAGGCAGAGACAAAGTTCCATTTATAAATAAGTTTATACATATATATATATATATATATATATATATTAAACAATAATTTTTTAATCACTTCATCTAGGGAATACTCTATTTTGGCAGACGAAGATGTCAGTCATCTGTCTTGTCAACCCGGTGTGGACTGAGATAGTGTCAGAAACACAAATTTCATCAAATGAAAGGCACGAGGCAAGGGTCAAAAGAGGGTGAATAGGTTTTGTCTTAAGAGAAGAAGTTATGTAAAAATAAAACTTGAATATTAACTTTATTTGTGGTTATATGAAGTATTAAAAATTAACATAAATTAAAAAGAGGAATAAAGGGGTTAAAAATCACATTAAAACATAGTTAAAAAGAAGTAATGGCTAAATAGAAAGGGAGTTGGGAGATCACAGAGGAGGGAGAGTTTATAAATTATGAACGGTAAGTGTATAGAAATTATAGAGTTTGAAGAATCAGAATTAGTTATACTTTCGATATTAGAAGCATCAGTGCAAAGTGAATATATGCAAATATAGAAGCTAATTTAGTTAAACCTGTATTATGGAAATTTGAATTTGTTTTTATTCCAACATTCAAAAACTAATTCATTCCTCTGTTTCAATAGTTGGCTTTGCAATAGGTGTAATTTATGTTTAGAAGAAAAAATTTGAATAATAAAACATAATAATCAAAGTCAACTATGATGTCATGGCATTGTAATCTGATCATCTATTAATGAAAAAAAAATCACTCTCAAAAGTTGCTTGAGTTGATTCAATAGCATATAGCCCTCAGTTTGTATTAACTTGTATATATACCAGTCAGTTTGTATTAAATTCACTTGTAAACAAATGCATGTGTTTGGCTGACTTTTCTTTCTAGATCAGGTTAACTGAGGGAAGGCAACATTTCAAGTAGTAAAATATTTACATGCAGATTTCATATTCAATAAACTATCGTTTGAGGCTTATCAGGTAAGAAATGTTCAGATAAGATGAAACAGGAGGTTTTTTTTCTTATATAGAAGTCTTACCAGATTCATAGAGTTTCATGTTAAAATAATAATATGTTTCGGTGGCATCTTCAGTACCAAAATTGGATCCACAGTCAGATGCACTGCTATCACTTTCTTTAAAATAAGCTCTTCCCCAAAACTGGATCCAGACTCCTGAAAAGATAAAGAAGACATTTAAAAGAATTAGGCCAAAATGATGATCACCTGTTTACATTCAAATAACTTACCACTGTCTTGTATTTACTAAACATAGGTCAGTTGTGCTATGTCTTCTGGAAAGGTATAGTTTATTAAGTAACAAACAATATATGTCAGAAGAAATTTGGGCAGACCTGAAGCAGACTACCACCATGTTTAATTTCATTGTTTTTCATTTTTTTTTTTACTTTTTTCAGCACAGTCCTACCAATTACCCGCTTAACTTTACGAATGACAAAAAAAAATTTTGAAAAATTTCAATATTTAAACATTTTCAGGGGAGGATCATTTTCTCATACAACCTTATAGTAAATTGAGCCTCCATTTTGAAACCAGTCGCGGTACGACATCGCCACCTGTAAATTTGTTCATTATCAAATTTTTTGGACTTTTTTCAGTACAATATTATCTTTTACACCTTAAACTTTACGAATGACAAAATAAAATTGGGAAAAATTTCAATATTAAAACAATTTTAGGGGGTGCAGTTTCTCATACAATCTTATCGTAAATTGAAAACTGCCCCCCCCACAATTTGTTTTACTGGAATTTTTCAAAATTTTTTTGATAATAAGAAAGTTTAAGTAAAAACTGATAAAACTGCACTGAAAAAAGTAAAAAAAAATTGAAAAACAACAAAATTAACATAAACAAAACGACCCCAATGTGAGTGGATTGAAATTGGAGAATCGATTTATTTACTTTAATGTTGTATGAAAAACTGACCCCCCCCAAAAAAAATTTGTTTAAATAATGTAATTTTTCAAAATTTTTTTTATAATCAAAAAGTGTAAGTAACAAGTGATAGGACTGCGCTGAAAAAATTAAAAAAAAATTAAAAGCAATGAAATTAAATGTGGTTGTAGTCTGCTTCAGGTCTGCCGAAATTTGGTATTCCTTTACACATTTGCATCCCACGGGGATGCAAGGTTACAGACAAAGATGGAAGGGTATGTGAGAAATATATTCACATAGCTTAGCGCTTAAGCAGTGAAAGGAAATTATCAAACATAACAAGACATACCTGGTATAGAAAAAACAATTTATTTGTCTTGCAAAAATATGCTGAATTTTGCTGCTACAGTGTAGCTTGGTATAGTCTCCTTTCTCTGCTTAGCTTGGTATAGTATCCTCCGTCTAGGAGTGGGATGAAAAAGACACAAGGAACTGCGATCCGCGACGTACAGGAACTTTCTTCTGGGACAGCTTCTTTCACAGTTTCTTATCTTGGTATAAGATGATAGTGCTTAGAGAATTTTTCTCTAGGAAGGCAAGGCTTTGCCCATAGGGTATCCTTTTTAAGGTAAGAAGGGTAACAAGAGATTTTCTCTGTTACAAAGTTGTGGCATTAGCCTAAAAGATTACAAAGAATTGGTAAGATGGTCTCGATATAGCGAGACAAGTGGGCGCCAATTTAGGCCCTGCTGCAACAAAAATCCGGAGCGGCACAAATACGTCCGATACTGTTCGTGCTAGCTGAAAAAAGGAGGAGTGAACAAAACCATCGTGTAAAAAAAACATAAAACCTCTGGTAAAGCCCGCCTAAAGTTCAAAACGAGGTTCGGGTTAAATCAGCCAATCAGGAGACCCGTTACATCTGTAAATTTCCGACAGGTATCAGATCGAGGGATTGAGTTTGAGAAATGGCTTCATCTTACAGATACTTATATCTGGGCTATTTTATATTATTATTGTTGTAAAGATGCAAATGTAAATCCCTCATAAATACAATAGCTGTTTATTCATCTTTGGATTTCATCAATTAACAATCTTTGTATGAGTGGCTTTGAGGTTTTCTCCGAACATGGATTGGCTGAAACACAGGTTCTCATATGATCACCAAAGTTAAGCAATGTCAATTCTGGTCAGTACCTAGATGGCTGACCACTTGGGAATATCAGGTACTGTAAGTTTGGATGATGTAACAGAAAAAGACTTAGAATTGGAAATTGAAGTGTCAAGTTCTAATTCCAGTCTGGTTCATTATATTCACTTACATGCAAATACCCTTGTAGAAAGTATGAATATGTCTCTTCTCCCCCCAGCTATGGGCTAATTAGTAGAACTTGTATCAGTAAAATCATTATTACCTCCCAAATGTTCTTGCAATCTAAAAATAATTTGTGACTTTAAATAACCTGCAAAAATTTGATAATCCATGAAAAAAAATTGATAAAAAAAATCAAATATGAATCTTCTCACAAGCATGCGAAAGACTGTTTTTTTTCCATCTTAAATAGGGCATTTATATAAGTTCTTGTCATTCAGTAGCCCTATGTGTGCACATAATGAAAGCAGCTGGGTTAAATGTTTTTACAGTTTGGGGGCAGTCACTGATATACTATGGAGTGTGAATGTGCTATGAGGTCGCCTTTCAGGTCAACCTTCAGATGCATCTGGCTCCTCTTGGAATAAAAGTTCATTATTAATATTAAATTTGATTCAGACCATTTGGTGTTCCTGACATCAACCACATATTACAGTAAGATGAAGAAATAAAAGAAAAAAATAGTTTCAAAAACCTGACTAAGCATCTTCTTCAGTGAAGAAAGCTGGTTCTGTTCACTATAAACAAATAAAAGGTAACCGGCCAGACAGTGGACATACAATCTTCTCATAGATGAAGAAGAAACATGAACCAACAGAAATATGGTTCTACAGAAGGAAGCTGAAAATACCATGAACTGAACATATGAGAAATGACAAAGTTTTAGAGAAAATGGAAACAAAAAGGACACTTATAGTTAGAATTAGAAAAGGGTACTTGAAAATTTTAGGGTATATTTCAGCCATTGGTGTCAGAATGTCTACAATTAAATATCTAGGACTGGGTGTGAAATTTTAACTGACACATACAAATATATTTCAATATTTATGCAAAGTTTTCCAAAAAATAGTTAAGTATTTATAAAGAAAAGGTTCAGTGTAAAGGCTTACCAGAAATGTCAACAAATCTGCTTTCAATTTGAATATTTACTGAGTCGAGTGAAAATTTGTCAATTAAAATACATTTAGACAAACTACATTCAACTAGATGCTTCATTGGTGAAAAGAGATGACATGTAATATAAATATAAAAATGAGAGAGAGAGATGATGATGGGAGGACTGGCCTTAAAGTTTACCCTGAGTTGGATTGGTTGGTTGGTTGTTTTGTTTTTATGGCATATCAACCTCGGTGGGTCATTTATTGCCAACTAAATTTTATTTATTTATTGCTGGTAATACTTTTTCTATCAACAATTTATTGTTGTTTTTATATAAGTTTTGTGTTTAGTAATACTTTTTTCTTTTTGAGTATCAAGATTCATTAGGATTTTTTTTTTTTAAGGGCAGGGTCCCCAAGTCCTACCCTTGTTATTTAACCCATAACTGGAGGGAAGGGATGGATTAATACCTTTCCCAAGGGAACCAGTGCTTAAGTGAATGCAGGTTATTCAACTGGAATTTGAACTCAGCTCACCGATTTCTCTTTCCGAGCATATATCCACTGCACCACAACACATATCTGTCACTAAACGCTTACAGCACCTGGTATTCCCAAGTAATCACCCATCTAAGTACTGACCAGGCTCAATGTTGCTTAAATTCGGTGATCGGGTGAGAACTGGTGTATTCAACGTGATAGACAGTAAGTCAGATGAAATAAATATAAAAATTATATATATATATATATATATATATATATATGGGAGGACTGGCCTTAAAGTTTACCCTGAGTTGGAATCATTCCTTAGAATTTCAAAAGATGAAGAATACAGAAAGAGATCTTGGAAAATTGGACACTCACATGACATACTGAAAGCAAAAGGGAGAGTAAAATAGTGCATTAAATGAATGGCAGAACAGATAAAATTTACAAAGGGCAAGAAACTGTGGAGAGCCATGATTGCCAATGTCTCAAAGGGTACAGCACATAGAAGAATAAAATATCATGTTAGATTAGAAATCCATTAAGTGCATACAAATATTATTGTTGGTTTCAATCCATGTGAGGAATGACTGTAAGACACTTGTCCCTCCCCACATTTTAGGCAAAAGCGCACAAATGCAAACTGAGATTTTTTCCTAGCCAATAAAATAGGATGGTTCTTGGTTTCATCTGACTCAGTTCACATCTGTCTTGTATTGGAGTTAGAAAAACTATGTTCACTTGTCCAAAGTTGCTTTTGTGTGTCAACCCTGCAGTAGGATGCCATTACTTTCCACAGTAGACTGGTTGCCAACCAAAGCTATAGAACCTAATCTGCCCTGTTATTTAACACATAGCTGGAGGGAGAAGTGATGGATTCATACCTTTCCCAAGTCTATTTGTGTGTAAGTGAATGCAACCAATTCAACTGGAATTTGAACACGGCTCTCTGATTTCTCGTTCCAAGCTGATATCCACTGCACTACAACATGCATGTTTCTACTACTCTGCCCTATTAATTTTGATTTGTCTTGCATATATTCTTTGCTTGCTTTATATTATTTTTTCCCTGTTTTCTTTTTCTTGTAATTGTTTATTGCAAGCTTTGTTAAAATTTGTTTGTTGGGCAATTCTGACATTTACTTATTTTACAATTAATGCAAAGATATGACCTACATGAGAAGGCAAATCTAATTTAATTGGAACACAAGCTATTATCAAAATGAGAAAAAATAGAAATTCATTCCTCTGATTCAATAGTTGGCTTTGCGATCGGTGTAATTTATGTTTAGAAGAAAAAAATTGAATAATAAAATACAATAATTAAAGTCAACTATGATGTCATGGCATTGTGATTTGATCAACTATTAATGAAGAAAAAAAATTACTCTCAAAAGTTGCTTGAGTTGATTCAGTAGCATATAGCCCTCAGTTTATTGCAAGTTTTGCTAAAATTTGTTCATTGGGCAATTCTGACATTTACTTATTTTACATTTAATGCAAAGATATGACCAACATGAGTAGGCAAATCTAATTTAATTGGAACACAAGGTATTATCAAAATGAAAAAAAAAATAATAGAAATATAGACAGAAATAAGGTAGGTTATTAGCAGCTGCTAATAACCCACCTCATTTCTCTTTATATCTATTTTACTAATAACCTAACAAGTGAAGGAGACGGTGAAAGAGATGGAGAAAACTTGAGATGAAGTAACGAAGCCATCTAAGGAGACAGATAAGAGCAAGTCATCTTGGCTTGTAACATTTCTTTGGATGCCAGAGTTTGTTTCAGCTAGCCCTTGATTTGAAACAGCAAACAAGACAGAATTGTAATTTGATCCAGTGAGTTGTGGTAAGCATGCAGTAGAATGTCAATGCCAAAAACAAACTAAGTGGCAACAGATCCATTAACTATCATTTAATTTTTAAAATAAATTAAAGTTTTATGAACATCTGCTAAGTCTATGACCACACAACCTGATTTCCCTATACTGAAGATATACAAAAATTGATAGTTAATGATACATTTTACTGACATAAGAAAACAAATATTACACCTTGTTACTAAGCAAAAACAGCTATTATTTTGTTTTGTTTTTTATTTAATCATTTCATCCCAAGCAAGGCAATAAAGCAACTAAGATGCAAAGAGTTACTAAGTTTGGAAGAATATAAGAATAGAAATTAAGAAGACATAAGATAATGAGACATGACATTTGAAAATCAAATTTGACTGGAAAGCAAGAATCTGCAAGAGAGTTCCACAATCAAAAAGTGTAAGAGAAAAAACTTTTCACAAAGAACTTACAGTTACATCTTGCAATTTCAATTATAAAATGATGAAACCTTACTGTCAATCTAGTCAGTCAGTCAGTTAAGTGCCATACATGATACATGCTTGGGCAATCATGTCTTGAAAGAGACATAACTGACTGGGCAGAAGTTTATCTCGCAGTAGGTTGCCATTACTTTCTGTGGTAGACTGGTTGCCAGCCAGGGCTACAGAACCCAATCCATTCATTTACCCAATCTGTCCTGTTATTTAACCCATATCTGGAAGGAAGAGACGGAATAATACTTTTCCAAAGAGTATTTGAGCATAAGTGAATGCAAGGAATTCAACTGGAATTTGAACTCAAGTTCCCAATTTCTTGTTTCAAGCTGATATCCACTGCACCACATTGCACATCCTAATAGTACATTTAGATTCATAAAGGTTAAATACCATAGAGGAAAGTTCATTAAAAACATTATTATAAAAATATTTATAAAGTACAGGGAATCTAAGTTGTGACAATGGGAAACTCTTTAGAAGCTGAGATGTCAAGTCAGGCCCAATAACATTGCAGATTCTTGTTTTGATTTCATTAAAAATCTCTAAATATGTAGAAGCATCAGACCAGAAGTGGCAATGATATTCAATGCATAAATGAATGGTACACTTATAAATGTACAAGATAGATTCTGGCAAGAATAATTGCTTAGCATGATACAGTAAATCAAGTTTCATAGTAGAAAAGCTAGAAATTGATTCAATATAATTTTTCCAATTCATGCCAGCAGAAAACATTAGCCTGAAAAGGAGGTTAGCATCAGCCATGCTGATGAAACTCATAAAAAAGTTCTTTAAGACAATTAAAACAGAGCAGTTTCATTTTGGAGGCATATAAAAATTAACAACCCATTTCTTGCTCAAAAAATCTCTTGTAGTGAAAAAAAAAAAGAAGAAAAAAAAAGAAAAACAGCTTATATTCCAGATAAATATTGACAGTTGAACTGAAAAATATTAAACTGCAACACAGAATTCTCATAGTTAACCATGAAAGTCAAATGTAGAAGAGGTATTTGCAAACAGAGACATGAACTTACATAAACATTTATACAAAGGACAAGTGTAAATCAAAGATGAGAACAATAAAATTGACATCTTAGTAAATAAATATTCAAAGTGAGTTTCATATCATTTTTGTCATATAAGTAAAAAAAATTAATAACAATGTTTCATCTGAGAAAATTTAGACTGATTATATTCTACATAAATATCTATTGTTGTAACAAAAAAATATTAATTAAATTAAAACAGCAAATTCTAGCAGTTACCAAGTCAGCTATAGGGGACATATTTGTTAAACAGACATTAGCAAAGTTTAATCAACATACCCACAAATCAAAGCAATAATCTCTTTTTTATTGAGGTAAAGTTACAAGGGTGATGTGACGGCTGGTCAGTGACATCAAGAGATAGATTTATGAAAGGCAGTTGCTAAGCTATAATGTGACAAGACAGAATTTTCTAGTCGACCCGGACATAAGGTCGCATTGCACTTTGTCCTCTTTCTTCTTCTTCTCATGTGCTGATTCATTTTACTTCTTCTTCTTCATTCTCAACATTCCTCGTCAACAATAACATACATTCAACAAGGACGACTACGAACTCTACCCTTAATAATATTTCTAAATAACATTAACTTTTATGAATTCTTGTTATTCTTTTCTTTTAATAAATTTCTATTTTAACATGAAAAATATATTTTTTTTATTCTTTCACTCTTCTACACTATTCCACACATCTACACTAATCCAACATTTTAGGCTTACGGCCATATCACATTAAATATACCGGTTCTCACTTGATCACAGAAGTTAAGCAATGTTGAGACTGGTCAGTACTTAGATGAGTGACCGCTTGGGAATACCAGGTGCTGTAAGCGTTTAGTGACGGATGTGTATTGTGGTGCAGTGGATATCGGCTCGGAAAGAGAAATCGGTGAGCCGAGTTCAAATTCCAGTTGAATACCCTGCATTCACTTAAGCACTGGTACCCTTGGGAAAGGTATTAATCCGTCCCTTCCCTCCAGTTATGGGTTAAATAACAGAGTAGGACTTGGGGACCCTACCCTTAAAAACAAATCCCAATGAATCTTGGTACTCGAAAAAGAAAAAGTATTACTAAACACAAAACTGATAAAAAAAAAACAAAAAAAAGCTTAGATAGGTGAGTGCTTCGGAATACCAAGTGCCGTAAGTGTTTAGTGACGGATGCGCGTTGTGGTGCAGTGGATATCGGCTCGAAAAGAAAAAAGTATTACTAGACACAAAACTTATATAAAAACAACAATAAATTGTTGAAAGAAAAAGGTATTACCAGCAATAAATAAATAAAATTTAGTTGGCAATAAATGACTCGTCAAGGTTGATATGCCATAAAACAAAACAACCAACCAACCAACATTTTAACCTGCTACCAACCTTCTGATGAAAACCTTTCTAATTATTCTGATGATAATTCTGGATAAAACTTGTGAGGGAGTTTGGTTATGTATGGCACAAGGCTGAATTAATAAACATTAACCATCTCCCTATAGCTTCAAACTCACAATGCATTTATTCAGTCATTAACTTAAGAATTAAGATTTAAATAAGAAAACCATTAAATTTTCACTGACATGTCTAATAAAAGCATATTCTAAAATAAAATTTAATTAACAGAGATAGAAAAATGCAGAACATTTAAAACATAAAATTATTAATATGAAATGTTTCAACATTTAAGCCTTTATACTTTTTAAGTTGTTTGAAAATTTATACTTTTCAAGTAGCCCATATTCAAAATAGAGCTGAGCTTTTTTTGCTAAATATTTGTATGCTTTTTGTGACTACTGTTATGTCTGCCTACTAGGTATAAATATAAGATATTAACCCAAGAACACTAACCAGGAATATATAGTACCCAGTGCAAATGATGCCATTTTAATTACAATTTTCAGTTCCTGATTTTCTTATCTAAGTAATATGTTTTTCAGTTCCTATTAATGTTAACTCAAAGTATAAAGTTTGAGGTGCCTGCATGTAAAATATTTCAGATAAAGATTTATATTTAATATTTTTTTTGATATTTTCAAAATTGGGTATGATATACCCAAAGTAGTGGTGTAACTTTAATTGATGGTTAGTGTTCCAGGGTTAAGTAATAAGATCAAGTGTGAGTTAACATGTGATAGTTTGAGTAGCAGCCAGATGTAATAATCTAAGTCCAATCTGTTGTGAAATCTTTCACTGTGTAGTTTATTGCCGGTCATATGAAAACTGTCTTTACAAGAAGAAACTGGAGAAAAAAAAAATTTAAACACCACAATTTCTGCAATATAAAAATTTTCCCATTTACATTTTATGTACTTTCTTCTTTTCCTTTCCTTTTTCTTTTGTACCAAAAAGCTCAAATTTTTGCACTTTGCCCCTCAGCTTTTTACTAAATATAAGAGAAATGACAACATCTGAATAAATATCTTAATGCAGACCAATAAATGCCATTTCAAATAGCTATATTCTATAATCATACAGGGTGTCCATAAAGTTTGTGTGCACTTTAAAAAATTTATAACTTTATTTGTATTTGCAATAGAAATAATTTGTAAAAAGGTTTAGAAAGAAGTAAATCTATGTTTTTTAAGGTTTTAATGAAATTTTATTTAAGTTTCCACATGTCCTCCATCATTAGCAGTACAAAGGGTAATATGATTTTGCAGTTCACGGAAAACATTTGCAAACTGATCTACAGTAATGCCTGAAATCACATTAGTTATTTTAGCTTTCAAATCTTCTAATGAACTAGGTTTGGTTGCATACACAATTGTGTTCACATGTCCCCATAAAAAAATCTAATGGAGTCAAATCTGGCGAACATGGAGGCCAATAAAATGGTCCTCTCTTTCCAATCTATCGGTTTACTTATCTAAAAATTGCTGCAAATTTTGTGGTAAAGAATTATTCAATAACTATACTTAAAACTAAGTACATTAAACTTTATAACTTTTTTTTACAAATTAAATTACTTTATTTTAATTTTTTCCTTTACTTCTTTTTCAAAGGGATTTAATTTTTTTGCAGATTGAAAAAACTGTGAGAATTTTGGAAATTAACAAAGATGATCGACCAGGAAGCATGTTCCAGGATTTAACAGCGGTCATTTATCAAGTTTTTGGTTGCTGAAGAGAGCAAATCAGTGGAAATTCATAGGGAAATGTCAACTGTGTATGGTGCCACATGTTTCAGCCAAAAATTGTTTACAAGTGGGCTAAATTGTTTAAAGAATGACGGAGCAGTGTTGAGGATGAAGACAGGCCTGGTAGGCCTACAGAAGTGAGGTCTCCTGAGGTGATCGAATCAGTCAATGACCGCATTTAGTCTGACAGAAGGGTGACAGTGGATGACATTGCAAGGACTTTGAGCCTATCTGTTGGAACAGCACACAAAATTGCCCAAGATGACCTTGCCAACTCAAGGCCTCACACAGTAGCCCAAATGGTGCAGACCATTAACAAGCTGGGCTGGGAACTGCTCTCTCATTCCCCTTACAGCCCAGACCTTGCCCCTTCAGAATTTTGCCTGTTTGGTCTCTTGAAAGCGTTCATGAGAGGCACGAAGTTTGAAAGTGATGATGAAGTCAAAAGTGCTGTGAGCGATTGGCTAAGACATCAGTACAAAGATTTTTGTGCTGAGAGAATATGGAAACTTGTACACAGATGGGAAAAGTGTATGACACTGCCGGGAGACTTCGTTGAAAAATAAAAAAAAAGTAAGCTTCTATCTGTATTAGAAGTCCTTATACCGAAAAATTCACCTTATTTATTGAATGACCTTCGTACAAATAAAGTTATAAACATTTTAAAGTGCACCCAGACGTTATAGACACCCTGTATGAATCAAAAAATTAATAACAACGAAATTCAGACAGCTTAAAAAAATTATGTCATTGCTACAAGGTAGAAAGGGGCATAGATGAGAATTGGTAAACTGAGGAATGTACTCTTGTGTACCAAGTAAAAGTGGTGGCAAGAATAAATTATTTCCTTGAATTTCCCTCCCCACCATTGACAATACTTAGACACTATCCTTCTCCTACTGATAATAAATAATGGCTAAAAAAAATTGCTCAAGGGCATAAATTTTGTGTTCTTTTTTCCTTAATTTCTAATCCACTGATTTAATGAGCATTAAATTAAAAAGCAAAAAAAATAAGATGAAAGAAAAACTAGTTTCAAATAATTAATTACACTAGTCAACAATTTTTTTTTTTCTGCTATGAAGAGTTAGCACTGATTTAAACTAATTTTGGGGTGCTGAATCCAAATCTGGTCTCAGCTTTGCTCTATCACATCACATTTTTGTGATATCAGTATCCCAACTTTCCATGCATTTCGCTGAAAATAATCATCAATTTTGGACTGTACATTGTCATATGTAGGGTAACAAGTTTTTAATAGGTTGAATACATTTCTAGATATAAATTACGTTGTATGTGGTATGATGTCTCCTTTATTTCTGATTGGCTGGATAGGTAAGATTATAATGACAAGCTTCTGAGAAAGAACACTAAAAAGCAATTTATTTACAGAGAAAAATCAGCTGATCAAGTAAGATACTGTACATGTAATATAGTATATACAGAATTTTGAGATATGTGCATTGTGGTGTCCTGTGGATATCGACTTGGAACGACAAATCAGGGAACCGAGTTCAAATTCCAGTGAAATTCCTTGCATTCACTTATGCACAAATACCCTTGGGAAAGGTATTAATCCATCTCTTTCCTCCAGTTATGGGTTAAAAAATAGGAAAGATTGGGTTCTGTAGCCTTGGCTGGCAACCAGTCTACCGCAAAAAGCAATGGTAATCTACTGCGAGATAATCTTCTGCCCAGTCAGTCATGTCTCTTTTGAGACATGATTGCCCAAAGTGTGTATTGCGTATGGCACTTAACTGACTGTTATATATAGAATTCATTTGTGCATTCATTTTGTAGACTATAAAATAATCATAAACACTCATTAACAGAGTTTTTTGTACAGACAATACTTCCTGGTTCTAACCATGAAGTGAATTAAGTATTATTACTTGATCCTAAACAGGAAGAGATTACTTCTTAATTAACAGCCAATAAGAATTGTGCACAAATTCCCTATAAAAATATCTGTTTTAATCCTAATACTGATTTGCTTTTGCTTGTTTAAACATTGCTGCCCTTTTTACTGATGACCATGCATTGGGTTTTCTTGCAGTTTATTTGTAGTCCTTTCTTATCACTCTCTTCAGCTACCTTCTGTAGGAGGTCTTGTAGTTTCCTTTCTGTGTCTGCTATCAGCACTGTATCATCTGCATACCTTAGGTTGTTTAAATTGTGGCCTCTGATGACAAATCCAGGCATAACTTCTAGGATCCTCAAAATATTCTTGCTTTACAAGTTGAACAGATCTGGTGAAAAGACACATCCTTGTCTTCCTGCAAAAATTTAAGTTTTATTTCTTAAAAACATGATGTGATAGGCAAAAAAATTATGCCCGATTTGGATGCAGCACCTTAAAGTTAAAGGTAAAATGCATTTGAATACCCTGTGCCAGAAACACTGTGTTGACCAGTACAACTAACAATGGTTCCTCTAACAAAGTCAAATAATTTAAGGCTTTTGCATACTGTTACTCAGTCAGTTATGTGCTATATGATACACACTTGGGTGATCATGTCTCGAAAGAGACATGACTGACTGGATAGAAGATAATCCTGCAGTAAGTTGCCATTACTTTCTGCAGTAGACTGGTTGCCAGCCAAGGCTATAGAACCCAATCTGTTCTGTTACTTAACCCATAACTGGAGGGAAGAGATGGATTAATACTTTTTTCAAGGGTATTTTAATTGAATGCAATGAATTCAACTGGAATTCGAACTCGGCTCCCTGATTTCTCGTTCCATGCTTATATCCACTGTACCACAACATAAATCCCATTTTGTTACTGTTTTGCGTACATAAGTAAAAGAAATAAAATGAAAGAAACATTAATAAAAATTTGGTAATAATTAGCAATGCTTCATTGAAGAAATTCAGACAATGTAAGGTTATTACATCTTAAAACTAATTTAATTTGCCATATGTGATCATGTCTTGAAAGGGACATGTCTGACTGGAGAGAAGATTTCCCTGCAGTAGGTTGCTATTACTTCCTGTGGTAGACTGGTTGCCATCCAAGGCTATAGAACCCAATCTGTTCTGCTATTTAACCCATAGCTGGAAGGAAGAGGCAGATTAATACCTTTCTCAAGGGTATTTGCACGTAAGTGAATGCAACGAATTCAACTGAAATTTGAACTCATTTCTCCAATTTCTCATTTTAAGCTGATATCCACTGCACCACAATGCACATCCATCATATTACTACTTAGTGCAAATAAAAATGAGATAAGATGCGAAAAATACAAGTCAAAATGTAATAATAATTGACAATGCTTCATCTAAGAAATTCAGACAAAGCTATTGTTTTAATACTTTTTATATAATTGATTTTTGAAAATATTTTTTGTTATGTTTAAAAAAACAAGGAAACTCTAAAATTCTGAAAGCTTATTTTGTGTAATCATCTGCTGTATTCCGCATTCTTGCTACCATTCTGAATTCCTAAAATCCTTTCCAGAATTCAGGCTTTTGTGAAATAAAGAAAAATGCAGAAATGTTTGGTATTTCAGAAATGTGAATGAAGGCTTTGTGTCTAGTCACATGGATTCTTTATTCATTAATAGCAGATGTGCATCAAAGATGAATCAGTCTGACTGCATTAAAAATCTGCAATCAAGAAGAAATTTTTTGTATTGATCAATGCATCTTTCATCGGGTATTTTGAAAAACATTTGTTTTTTGTGGAGGAGGGTAGAAATACATTTTTGAAATCTTTTATGATTTATTAATACAAGTACAAAACAAATTTCTATTTCAGAAGATTTTTTAAAAAAATGTAGCCACTATCTGCACCTGATCTAGATTATGCCACTCATGTGACTTAAAAAGTTCAGTTATTATGAATTTCTACAGTCTAACACATTCCCACGAATGGCTCAGGCTGCTGGGTGTTTTTATTGAGTGCCTATCTCTTAGGCTGGTTGCCAACTAAGTCAAGAGAGTCCAGCCTGCTCTGGTATTTAAACCATAACTGGTTGGTGAGGAGATGGATTCATACCATTTTCAATGGTATTTCTGGAAAAAAATGGGCATAATAAACTTGGCTCACCAGCCTTTGTTTCCAAATCACTCTTACACTATCCTGTAAATCCTTCCTCAGAACTTGCTTTAAATATAATGTACATATAAATCTCTATTTTGTCAGTAATTCCTGACCACTGATAATCTGTTCCTTTCAGTTTTTCAGTGTGAGTTCAGTATGAGTTTTGTTTAATGGCATATTAACATCTCTGTGGGTTATTTGATGCCAAAAAGGTATGATTTTAAGATAATTTTTTTTAATGTTTGGTTATAGTGAGAAGGTTGATTTAGTCAGATTTTGGTGAAAATTGTTTTTTTTTTATTATTATTTTTTTTATTTTAGAAAACTTCAGATGTTTTCTAGTTTTTGTATTCAAAAATGTATTGCTGGTAATAATTTTTTCTTTCAAAAATGTATTATGGCAATAATTTTTTTTTCCTTCAAAAATGTATTGTTGGTAATATTTTTCCTTCAAAAATGTATATTTTTCCATAAAAGCCTATTTCTATGTATATATTTCTATAAAAGTGTATTTTTATACTTTCATAGTGTTTTGACCCCAGTTTGGAGATAAACTATTTGCCCATAGTTGGGGCCCCTAACAGGTGATACTACCCCGGGTCAGGGTGGAACTGGGAACAACAGCAATTAAGAGGTGGTTTCATGCTCGTCACAACCTTCCAATCAGAGACCTTGCTGCTGGATGCAGTTTACCGTCATGTCAAGGAACATTCTGTTCTTCAATGGCACTGATTGCTAAAAGTAGCCAAAACTAGTTGAAAAAAAAAATGGTAATTGAACATTAAACTGTTGTCTACCTCAACCTACACACTGGCCAGAAACATTTGGTTTGAAAATAACACGAAAAGAGAGCTGAAGTTTCTGGGAAATGCATTGAGGAAAGAGGGCTTGGAGAATCTGATGTGCATGGGATGGATAGAGGGAAGGAAAGACAAGGGAAAGCAACATGTGACATACTTGATGGACTTGAGCAGATGGATGGTGAAGTGGGGGGTTGAGTGGGATGACAGAAGAAGTGGTGTTAAGAGCTACAAGGAATAGAAAGATGTGGAGGCCCATAATCGCCTATGTCTTGAATAAACACAGCACATAGAATAATAATAATAATAATATTGAAAATAGCAGAAAAGAAGAACTGCTGTAATAGCAGTAAAGTCAGTGAGAAATTTTAAAAAATGGTGCACATATCAGTCAGTTAGTTAAGTGCCATATATGATACATGCTTGGGTGATCATGTCTGAAAAGAGACATGACAGACTTGTCAGAAAATTTTCGTGCAGCAGGTTGCCATTATTCTTTGCAGTAGACTGGTTACCAACCAAATCTATAGAACCCAATCTGTCTTGCTATTTAACCCATAGTTTGAGAAAGAGAGATTAATACCTTTCCCAAGGGTATTTGTATATAAGTGAATGAAACAAATTCAACTATGGACATATACAAGCTTTAAATACAATCTAAATAATGCCAAAACTCTAATCTTGTATGTATTCATGTTTGTCCCTGACTTGCAGGTTATACAAAGCACAATACCCCAACCAGTTTAGAAGTATATCATACCTTGAACCCCTACAGAGTGCAGTGCTAAATTTTGTTAAAATTAAACAAAAGGTTCTTCAGCTGGGGCTGTTCTACTGTTTTTACAGCATTTTTAATAAAAAAAATTCAGTATTTGTTCTTGATAGACATTCTTATATCAGTCTGCATATATAAACAAAAAAATTACATATTCATCAATTGGTTACTCCGTGTTATTGCCGATCGCTTATCAACAAGAACAAATACTGAATTATATTAATTCTTTGAGCCTACTCTTCCATGTTGGTTCAAGGCATGTTGGAAGAGAGTATTTGGAGAGATTTCACACAGTAGATTGCCACTTCTTTCTGCAGTAGAATGGTTGCCAACCAAAGCTTTATGACCCAGTCTGTCCGGCTATTAACCCCTTCCAAGCTGGTTTTGAATTCAGAGTTTCCTTCTCCTAGACTGGTTGCCACCCAAAGCTATAAAACCTGGTCTGTTCCCTGCTATTTTTCCCATAACTGGAGGGAGAAGAGACAGATTCATATCTTTCCAGGACATATTAGCACATGAGTGAATACAATGAATTTGACTGGAATTTGAACTCAGTTCTCTGATTCCTCAATCCGAGCCACTATCCATTACTCTACTGTGGCTCCATCGCATATTCCAGCTATTATCTGTGTGAAAGTATACAACTATATCATGTTGAATACACTGATTCTCATCCGATCATCGAAGTTAAGCAACATTGAGCCTGATCAGTACTTAGATGGGGGGGGCCATTTGGGAATACTAGGTGCTGTAAACATAAGAGCCAAGAATGGTCCACCGGTCCTCCAGGTTTCGGGGTTGGGCACAGGACTAACAACCCTGCCCCATAAAAATAGTTTGTTATGGAAACAGTAAAAAAACGTTGCTACCCTACACACCATTGGGTGTAACGGATGAGATGTTGTGTGAAAAATAACAGATATTCATAATACATTAATACAACATTATTATATAAAACTAAATATACATATGTAGCGACTGACAGTTTTGAGAGACTCTGAATCTGTGCCTAAAGAGTTTATACCTGAGCTGCTGATGGCGGCACAGCATCTGTTATGGCTGTACAGGCCCATGCAGGTGAGTTTTTATTCTAAGGAATGCATGTAAAGACACTCCTCCTAATATTGTCTTATTGTTTTCTTTCCACTGAGCATGCTTCTCCTTGGCAGAAAACCTCTGTTTCACCTCTCCTTGCTCAAACACTCTGTGTAAATCCTGTCTCTAAAGTGAACGATTATTAAAATATATACATAATACAACACATATTTATACAATTCACTACACTACATCAATACTTAAAAAAATAAAATATTTGAATGTTTGCCAACTACTTGACAGATGAATAGAGTGTATTATTGTAAATAGTTTTTTCTACGTTTAAGGTTATAAATTAAGTGTTATTCATGGGATCAATATATGAATTGTTGAAATTATTAAAATTTATTTCAATGGTATATTAATAATTTTAATATGTTGAAAGTTTTGTTGTTTTTTCTAATGTTCTGTTCATCAGGGACTACATTTTATAACATTTTTTTAAAACTTTCTCATTTATAAATTTATTAATGAGTTTAAAATTTTGCCCTGTAATGAATATTGTTTAATATGAATAATAATATTTATTATAATAACTTGTATTGAAAATACAAATTAAAATATGTGTAATTAATAATAAATTGATAATATTGTTAACTCTTCATTTTGTATCATGAACTGCTTTTAAAAAGCATTCAACAGGTTTATGGGTGGTCTAGTCCAGGGGTTGGTAACCTATGACAGGTGTGCCACATGTGGCACACCAAACAATTTCCAATGGCATAATTTGTTGAACTAAGGAAGTTTCTGGAAGGTAAAACTTTTTAAAAGTCTGCTGCTATTCTCAATTGTTGGACATCTCTAGCAAGATCTTTCATCTTTTTGAAGAAAATTGCTTTTGCTCTTCTTTCGGCTTTTCATTCAACTCATTCTTGTGAGTAAATTTTCTCTCACATGAAAGTAATTTTAAGTCCACAATGAAATTACCTAACACCTGAACATTTAGAAAATTGTGTAAAGCTCAAAGTAACAAAGTATGTTGCTGATATAGAGCAATTGGCTAAGACCATGCAAGGGCAAGGCTCCCACTAATAATAAAAACTTTAAAAAAAATTTTAAAAGCAGTTTATTTCTATTAATGTGGTTTACATATTATTGTTCATATTAATATATAAAATATATTATAGAACAGGTATATTGACCTTGACTTACACTATTTACATTATTTGGACTATTGTTCTCAACTTTGTCATTTTTACGACATTTTGGCTGTTGTACACTCTAGCCCTCTTCAGGTGTGAGAAATTTCAAACCAAACTCTTTATTATGATCACTGGAGTACATCATTCTAATTCAATGAAGCCACTTTTGGTACTCATGAGTTATCTCTCTTTAACCTAACTCTCTAAGTTATTTGTTCACCACTGCTGTAGCCTGGTATTGAACTCACAACTTTTTGGGTCAAGTTACTGGAACTAACCAATGTCTATATCCACTGAGCCATGTGTCATTCACACAAGAAATGAGAATGATATACCCAAGTGATCATAATAAAGATTTTGTTTTGAAATTCCTAGCACCTTAAGAAGGCAGGAGTGTACAATGGCCGAAATGTTGTAAAAAATGACAACAAAGATGAGGCCAATAGTCCGAATAATGTAAATAGTGTAAATGCTACTTCATCTCAGAATATAGACAAATACTGACCTTGACTTGTATAAAAATATGTATGCTGTTGGTGTACTGAATGAATTTTAAAGCCCTCAGTTGGCACATAGCAAAAGGTTGCCGACCCCTGTTATAAACTATTAGTTAAAAGTATTCACTACTATTTCTCTAGTTGTTTTGTCTTCAAGGTTAGGATTAGTGGTATCTATCATGGTGCTCATGTCACAACTACATGTGATACAAGATCAAGGTTTAAAGTGGGTCTAACAACCACACTGTGCAAAAATTCCCAAGACTTCTTGGCACTTCCCTTTTGGGGATGCCTTAAGCACTGGGCAATAGGCCCACCTCCTCCTGAGAGAGAGGTACTGCCTGAGAAGAAAACTTCCTGTGTAATATATTATCTTGAATGTCAGAGGTAATTAATAGGTACATCCTGCCATGGGTGAGGTTGACAAAAGACATGTGTGGTTGACAGATATATCCGGCTGTGTATGATGTCAAAAAGTGCAACAACAAAAGAAAAAAGCACAAATGACACCCACCTTGAAAAGCGATGGTTGGCAAGGATATGGTTGACAGATACATCCAGCCACAGATAAGTTAACCAAAGACAAGGGCGATTGACAGATCTATCTGGTTATAGATGACATCAACAAAGTGACAACCCAAAAAAGCAAAAATGTGTGGTAGCTTTAAGACTATAAAGCCTAGAAATTTGGGCTAAAGACAAAGTACCTCTGCTGGCTTCTAACTCCTGATGGCCTTTTTGTGTGTGCTACTCTCTCTGACTACCCTCCTGCTCCACAGAAGCATCACCAACGAAGAATAAAAATATAAGATTATATTTTTACATATATATGTGTCTCATTGTCGTTATTTTCCAGTGGTGTAACATACTACACCTGGATCTTGAGCTAATATTGAGAGACAACCAATCCCAACCAAGGTCAGGATTATTTTAACCTTTAGCTGTATCAATTGTGATTTATATGGTGGGGATTTGCATATGAATACAACAAATAGCAAAACATTTATTAGAAAAATATGTTGGGTTGTCAGTGACTAAACCAGCATCTTCGCTGGGTGCAAGCTCAGAGAGGAGGGTGGTGTAGGTACATTGCAGGAGTTAAAAAAAAAACAAGACCTGTCAAAGGGCAGAAGTGCTCTTATGAGCCAATGGCCACCTACTCAAGCAACTAGTTATGGTTTAAATAATCTTTGCCAATCCACATTGGGAAGTGGCAAGTATGACACATCTCCTGAAATGACAGGCATAAAAACAGTGGAAGTCATCCAGGGAAGGGTTTCCTCAAATGAGAGTGAAAAAAAAAAAAGAACTCTGATCCAGATCCAGATCAGCACTCTTTTCTTTGTTCTTGATTACATTTTCCTGTTTCTTAAAACTTTTAGAAGGTATCCTTCACTTTTCCAATGTGTCTTCAGATTTCTGTGTAACATTTTCAGTATTAGCTTATTTCTGGACTCTCCAATTTGTAGCTTGCATCTTGGACTAACATTTTTTAATGTCCACACATTCAGTCTTTTAAAAATTGTTGGTTATTCTTTTCTTCTTCCTTTCCTTCATTATCATCACTGACTGTTCATTATATTCAATGAAGAAACTGCTGATCGGTATAAGACACAGGCAAGAAATCTTACCCTACCTCTTCTAGAAGCCTCCCCAGTCACAGGTCAGGCAGTTTTATTCTTTAACTAGCAGTATAGCCCAGCATTGCTCGGGTGTAATGAAAGCTTTAAAATTAATCCATGGTCCTGGAGCTCAGACTCTTTAGACGCTGGCACAAAAGACTAAAAAACAATAGTTGTTTCCAGTTAAAGCGAAAACATAGACTGAAAGAAAAATGAATGGATGTAAGTCAAATTTTGATTTCCTGGTATCAATATCAAATAAGTTTTTTCATCGTAAACTGAATTCTGAAGGCTAAATAAGTCCCCTGAGTAAATGGTATCATGGCTGAGACTAAGAACTACAATTATACCTACTTAGAGCCAAACCTGAAGCAAAAACTAAAATAAAAGAGCTGAAAAAAATACAGACATACAGGCAGATAAACAGACACACACACAAACATCTTGCCTTTTATATATATATATATATATATATTATCGATTTTTTGCACTATTGTAAGAACTGCAACTTTGAAACTTCTGAATATCGTTTCTTATGTCTTTGTCTATGAGTGTATCAAATTTGATTAAAATCAGACCACTCCTTCTAGAACCCGATTTTTTCGATTATCGATTTTCGATATTTATCGGACGTACCTCAACACAAACCTAGCTAAGAACACTCGCAGACGTTTATAGTACAACTGTGTAAATTTTCAAGAAAATTGGTTCAGCTGTTTCGGAGTCTATAGGTAACAGACACACACACACACACACAAACAGACAAAGATAAAGTTCCATTTATAAATAAGTTTAGATAAGGCTGCATGGACACTGAAACCACTATCTCATACTTGAGTTGCCAGCAGTTTCTCCAGCATGCGATCATTGTTCTCCAGCAGCCTAATTGCAGAGTTCAAACCAATATCTTTCATCATCTCTGGCCTTATGCCACCACCTTTGCTCCATCATTACCAAATGCCCCATACCCTGAGTAACATTCTAACTGTACAAGATATTATCAACCATTGCCAAAGGGAGCAGTGCTGACCAAACAGTCTGATGCAGACAGTACCCAGTAGCTGTAATCAACCAGCCTGCTACTTTAGGAAACTTAAAGGTTGCTAAGACATGCTCAAGGTCTCATCTCAAACTAACTGAGCGAAGGCACCAATTCACTTCTCCATTGTTGAGCTGTGATCAAAAAATCTGTTTCACTCTAATACCTACTAGAAACCTCATACAGATACTAACTTTATAGACAATTCACATTTGTTAATAAACATACATCCTGTCTTTTTAAAAATTGGTTGCCTTTTCTTCTTGCTTACCTTCTTCATCATCATCAACAACCTTCTGTCATATTTAACAAAGAAACAGCTGATCAATATAAGACACAGGCAAAAAATGTTTACCCCACCTCTTGTAGGAGCCATCCCAGTCACAGAACAGGCAGTGCTATCCTTTAATAAGGCTGCCTGGACACTGGAACAACTATCTCGTACTAGAGTTGCCTGAAATTTAACCAGTATGTGACCATCTTATTCAAACGATTTAATTGCGGAGTTTGAACCAACATATTCCAACACAATCTATTCCTGAAATAATGGGGCCTGTTTTGTTGGGTATGCAAAATTTATGGTATCTCTAAACTCCACTAAACAGGCATCTCAATGTGCCCCATTATTTCAGGAATAGATAGCGCTCCCGACAAACTAATAAAAATCATAACAAAAATTTGAACTCCTCTCCTTTGAACAAATCTGTCCATCTCATATAAAAAAGCAACTTAGTTGAAAAATGAAGAGAAACAAATATTATTGACAAACTCTTGGCCAGTCTAGATATAAAATCCCTTTACACTAATGTTCTGGTTGAAAAATGCTTACATCTTTTCAAAAAGTATCTGAAACACCCAAGGACAAACCTTTTCGTATGAATAACTAAAATAAAAGTCTGTCATATCATCATCACCCAAAGAATAACAGCAATGAGAAAAACTGATTGATTCATTATTTTTTACAGCTTATCAACCATTTACAGGTTATTTAAAGCCAGAAAATATTTTTACATTGTAAAAATGTTTTTGAGATAATATTGATTTACAGTCCTATGAGGTGAATTCCTGTCTTGATCCAAGACTGTTTGAGTGTAAGTGAACATAATAAACCTGAAACTAGAACTCAGTTTGCTGATTTCTTATTCTGAGCCATTATCTATTACACCATCCACACATCCAAGCTCACAGTACCTGGTCTTCTCGAGCAGTACTGACCAGGCTTGATATTGCTTAACCTTAATGATCAAACAAGAATTCATGTTTGTAAGTCACAATGAGAAAAAACTGAAACCTTGCAAACTTTGTTTATATATATATATATATATATATATATTGAAAACAGAAATAAGGGTTGTTCCAATGAGAGAAATTGGTCTAGAGGAAAAAAGTCTGAGAAGTTGTGAATGTTTTGCTTAAAGTGTATATTTATTATTATTATGTCATTTTTCATCATATTTCGATTTCTGCTTTGGTCTCACTACCAACCAAGTCTGCGGGGAGACCTAAGGCAGGTAGTGGCGTGTTGTTATGGCTCCATTTCATGTTTTTCTGTCTTCCCTATCATCTCCAGCATTACATAGATAAAGTTTTCCTTAGTGTGTGGGCTGTACTTAATAAGACAATTTTTTGTATATCTCTTAAGCTGGGGTCTCCAGGGATTCTTTCAATGTGTTGTTTTGTTCCATTTTTTATCACTCCAAGTGCACCTACTATCACTGGCACAACTCTTGTTTTCAATTTCCACATTTTTTCTATTTCAATTTCCAGGTCTTTATATTTTGACAGTTTTTCAAATTCCTTGATTGCTATGTTACAATCCGCTGGACAAGCCATATCAATTAATAGACAAGTTTTCTCCTTCTGGTTTTTAACAATAATGTCTGGCCTGTTTGCTTCAATTTTTCTGTGTAGATGGTGTAATCCCATAGAATGGTTACATCTTCTATTTCTGTAACTGGTGTTGGGTGATGTTCATACCAGTGTTTGCCTACAGCTTTTCCATAATGTTTGCATATTGCCCAATGTAAATATTGCCCAACTCTATCGTGGCGATTTTTATATTCATTTGGGGCAAGCACAGAACAGCCTGAGATTAGGTGGTCTATTGTTTCTTGGTGTTTATCACAAAACCTGCATTTTGGATCCATATTATTATGCATAATATTTGCCTGAAAGTTTCTCGTGAAAAGACTTTGGTCTTGTGCTGCAAGAATAAAGCCTTCAGTTTCAGACTTTAATCCAGATGCACGTAACCATCGATGAGTATTAACTTTGTCAACATTGGATTTATTGGCACGTACTGGATATTGGCCATGCAGAGGTTTGTCTTGCCAGCGCTGTTTCATCTGTTCAAGAGCTTTATCTTTGGCTTTCATTTTCATATTCTTTGCCGCAATAGCCGGCTCTTGGCTTCCGTTCTGCTTTTCTACAGAATCTACTAACTGTAAATCTTGTTTGAATTTACTGCCTTCTTTTATTATTGAATATTTTTTCTTTCTTTCTTCATGTTGCCTGACTAATTGTATCATCCAATCCTTTGTTGTTTCTGTGTATGTTAGTAAGCCAATAGTTGTTGTCTTGTATGACAATTCCAGCTGAATAAGACCTCTTCCACCTTCTTTACGGGGTATGTATAGACGGTCTACATCAGCCTTTGGATGATGCATCTTATGCTTAGAAAGAAGCTTTCTTGTTTTAGCATCCATTCGCCTGATGTCGTTTAGAGTCCAGTTTAAGATGTTAAAGCTATATTGGACAACTGGGATTGCAAGGCTATTAATGGCCATAACTCTGTTCTGTGAATTTAATTCAGTTTTTAATATCATTCGTAGCCTTCTATAGTACTCTTTACGCACTATTTCTTTCATTTTTTATGGTGAATGTTTTCGCTCTCATTTACACCTAGGTATTTATAAGCTTCTTCTGGTTCCAATTCTTTTATTGTTATAGCAGGGTCTAGGCTAATTGAAGATGTTTCTTGTATTGATCCACGTAAAACTGTAGCTTTAGCACATTTATTCAAATTAAATTTCATTCCAATGTCTTCGCTGAAGCATTTTACAGTTTGCAGAAGACCTTTCAGTTCATTATCATTCTTAGCATATAACTTCAAGTCATCCATGTAAAATAGATGGCTTATTTTCTTTTGTCCTATTTTATAATCACATTCTGTCTTATTAAGTTGACTGGTTAGTGCTATTAATGATATGCAGAATAGTAAGGGAGATAAAGAATCACCTTGAAATATACCTCTTTTGATGTTTATTTCATCAGACTTATAGGTTCCATTTATATGATTGAGGTAAAGGGTTGTTTTCCATATAGACATGCACTGTTTGATGAAATTGATGATGACGGGCGATATCTTGTATATATTTAAAGTCTTTAAAATCCAGTCATGTGGCACACTATCGAATGCCTTTCGATAGTCTATCCAGGCTGTACTAAGATTTTTCTTTGTACTGTAGCAGTTTTCCAGGATCATTTTGTTAATCAGCAATTGGTCTTTACAACCATAACAGCCACGTTTGCACCCTTTTTGTTCAAGCGGTATCATGTCATTTCTTTCTAAGAATAAATATGTCTGTTTTGTTAAAATAGATGTTAATAGTTTATATGTTGTCGGAAGACATGTAATTGGTCTGTAGTTTTTCGGGTTGTTTGTGTCACCATTCTTGGGTAGAAGAAATGTAATTCCTTTGGTCATCCATGCAGGAATTTTAGTGGGATCGTCAACCATTATTATTATTATTTATCTTTTGTATAATATATAAGTGTTCATAATTATATTTCTGTCACAAATATAATTCTGGACACTTAATGTATTATACAAAAGATAAATAATATTAATAGTAATAATAATAATAACTCTTCACCTTAAACAAACGTTCACAACCTCTTACACTTTTTTCATCTATATATATATATATATATTATATTTAACTGTGATAATGTTTAGTGGAAAGGTTGTTGTTTTTTCAGTAGTTTTTTATGGCAAAGATTTTTTTGGTAAAGATTTTTTTGGTAAAGTGTTTGATATCGGGGTTGAGAAAGAGTGTTGACAAGTACAAAGGGTTTGTCTCTTTAACTGAACAGATTTATGCTGACTTCAAAGTTTTGTAAGGACACTGTTATGATGTTCTCAGTTGTCAAAGCTGTTTACTGTCATGTCTTGATTTCTTCTTTTTATATAGATTTTGTGTGAGTAGTCTTGTTTGTGATTCGTTGATTTATCTTTTTTCTTTTTGTTTATGATTGGTTGATTTTTCTCTATCTTTTTGTTTAGTTTTCCTTTAACTTTTATTGAGTAGTTGTTTATTTTTATTTTATTGTTTTTTTAGTGTATACAGGAATGAGAGTTTGTTTAATTGGGTTGGTCTCTTTTGTTATGTTGACCTCTTTTTTTATTGATTTGAACTTTTTCAAATGTCTTGGTATGTTTTAATGGTTTGTTTTTTCTGGGTCATGGTTAGGTGCATTGTGTATATTTGTGTTTGTGGAGTTTATGTGTGTTTTTTTATGTACTTTTATTTTTCGTATTTCTATTATTTGTATTTTTTGTTTTTGTTTATTATTTTCTGTTTATTATTATGATTTAGTATTTGTATATTTGTATTTGTGTTTATATTCTTATTTTATTTTTTATATATGCCATTCAACAGACCATTCAATGTGCCAACATTTGATTTATTTCATTTTATCTTATTTTATTTTTTTTTTACTGATTTTATTTATTTTCTTATTTTTTCTACTTACTTATTTATAAAACAAAAAGTTGGACATCAGAAACAAAAAGAACTCGATAATTAAAGCCACAAATTTATTCGCCTGAAGAGAGTCAATTTTAGACTTGAAACATGTGTAGCATCACAAATACCATTATGGACACTTAATGTATCATAACATGTATAATAACAAAAACAATAAATATACACTTTAAAGAAAATGTTCATGGCTTCTCACACTTTTTATTCTATACCATTTCATATATATATACTTAACGTATCTTCCCGCCTGTGGAACTCACTCCCATATTCTTGCTTTCCTGATGGCTACAACCTCCAGAAATTTAAATGCAATGTCAATACTCATCTATTAACCACTGGACTCTAGCTCTCTACCCACCCCCGTATATCCTTCCCTTTCTCTCTACCTACGTATCTGTCATCGCACCTGCATTATCAGCTTTCTATTGCTCCTTTCTAACTAGTTTGTACTCCTCACTCTCTTCTAATTAATCTTTTTACAGCTATGTAGCACCCCACCCCTGCTCATCAGTGGCATTTCTGCCTTGCTCGGAGTGAAATGATTAAAAAAAATATATATATATATATATATACTATAGTCATCTGCAGACAGACCTGTTTTGCTGCATCACAGCTCATCAGTACGGTTAGACTCCAATTGCTTTTTAACCCAGGATTGAAACCCAACCGACCTGGCGTCAGTCGACGATTCTACCTCTGGGCTATGAGCGTTCGGTAGAAGAAGGCAGACTTTATATATATGTATATATTTATATATATGTATATGTAAGTAGGTAAATATATATATATTGTTTATAGTGACTGCTTTTTCTTTCTTATTATTTTAGTTGTTTTTTTTATCACAGTACTTAGACACTACCATTCTGCAGTTGTTAACAATGGCAGACTGGACAGGGTGTCAGCTTGCCTGATGACAAATGGGCCTCAGATGGCGTGGCCCCTCTAGATGAAATAAAAATATAATAAAGAAATAAACACAGGCAACTGTTCTTTGCCATAAAAAAGAATAAGAACTTTATAAAATCCTCTGCACACTATCAGTTATTCAAGTCCAATGTGGGAGGACATTTTCAAAGCTAAGATCAAATTGTTAGAAATTTGCTGTCTGCTGAGAATTTAGAATCATACATGTTGCTATCCATTGAAAAGAAATTGTTAAATGAACTGGATGCAGAAGCAATTTTTGGCAGATTCACGCAATCATCTCGAGAACACAAATGATTGCACTTAATATAGTAAACTGTATGCAATGCTCTATTGTGCTTTTGAACTATATGTTATTGTGTTAATTGTTCAGTAAACTATTTTAAAATAGCAAGTAATTAATTAAAATTAAAAATAAATTCAGTTATAACATTCTATTGTTACATTTGGCGTCTACCGCAAGTAATTTTGTAAAGTACATGTGCCCTGTAATGACTAAGAATTACACATTTTTTCACAAAAATTTTAATTGTACTTTTTTCTCCATATAAAAATTTTTTAAGTTACATTTATTCCTTACTAGCAGTATAGCCCGGCATTGCTTGGGTGTAATGAAAGCTTTAAAACTAATCCATGGTCCTGGAGTTCAGACTCTTTAGACGTTGGCACGAGAGACTAAAAAGCAATAGTTGTTTCCAGTTAAAGCAAAACTGTAGCCTGAAAGAAAAATGAATGGATGTAAGTCAAATTTTGATTTCCTGGTATCGATATCAAATAAATTTTTTTCGTCGTAAACTGAATTTTGAAGGCTAAATAAGTCCTCTGAGTAAATGGTATCATGGCTGAGACTAAGAACTACAATTATACCTACTTAGAGCCAAACCCAAAGCAAAACCTAAAATAAAAGGGCTGAAAAAAATACAGACATACAGGCAAATAAACAGACACACACATAAACATCATGCCTTTTATATATATATATATATATATATATTATCGATTTTCTGCACTGTTGTAAGAACTGCAACCTTGAAACTTCTGAATATCGTTTCTTATGTCTTTGTCTATGAGTGTATCAAATTTGATTGAAATTGGACCACTCCTTCTATAACCCGATTGTTTTGATTATTGATTTTCGATATTTAGCGGGGATACCTCGATATAAAACCTAGCTAAGAACACTCGCAGACACTTATAGTACAACTGTGTAAATTTTCAAGAAAATCAGTTCAGCCATTTTGGAGTCTATAGGTAACGGACACACACACACACACATACACAAAGTTCCATTTATAAATAATTTAGATTTAGATTTAGATTAGATAAAAAATAAAATGGTACCATTGTAGATTTGGGTGGGTCTTTCTTTGTCTACTGGCAAACAATATTTTTAGACTTAGTGTACCACTGATTGTTAAGGAGTAATACTAATAAAAATAATGACCAGCATAGTCAGGCTACCCTAAAAAATTGCATATGATTTGCAATTTTGTTCCCCTGCTATATTCTGTAGTCATAGAAATTTAAAAAAATAATAGCAATCAGGAAATTTAGTCAGCTTAAAACGATCATGTCATTACTACAAGGTAGAAATGGGTGTTGATGAGATTTGGTAAACTGACTGAGAAATGTACACTTGTGTACCAAGTAAAAAGAGTGGCAGGATTAAATTATTAACTTGAACTAACAACCACCGGGCAATAAGAAGACATTATCATTCTATTGAAAAAGAAAAATGATTTGGAATTTTGTTACTGAGCTTATTTTCCTTTATTACAGACAAGTAAGAAATGTAAAATAAAAAAATAAAAACAATAAAAATAAGATGAAAGAAATACTAATAAAAATTAATAATAACGGACAATCTACCATCCGCCTGTGCATTGAATATTGCTGCCATATCTGGTTGGGTGCTCCTGCTATCCACCTAGGTGTCCTTGACAAAATACAACAAAGAATCTGTAATATAATCAATCCCACCTTGGCAGCTAGGATACAGTCGCTTTCTCACCGACACAGTATGATTTCCCTGTGTCTCTTCTACAAATACTTTCATGGCTTCTGCTCTAATGAACTTAGCTCACTGGTACACCCTATATATGAATTTCCTCAAGCCACAAGATTAGCAACTAGGTCCCACTCTTTTACTGTGAAACTGATAAATTGTAAAAGCAAATTCTACTCCAGCAATTTATTTTTTCGCACTTCCTGCCTGTGGAATTTCCTTCAGCGTACTTGCTTTCCTGACAGCTACAATCTTCAAGAATTCAAATGTAAAGTCAGTAGTCACCTCCTGTCTCACTAATTTACATCCTATCTGTTATGCTCCTTTCTCCATCCACCACACTCATCAGTATTCACTTCCTTCTCATACTCTCTTCCTGACACCCTCTGTAACCTGTCACTGTTTCTCATAACATTCCTCCTATGTAACACCCTGCACAACAGTGGCAGTAAAATGCCTTGCTTGGGGCTACATGATTATAAAAAAAAAAATAATCTAAAAAATTCAGACTGTTTAAGATGATTACACCTTATTTCATCGATATGCTGTGTTCCTTCAGAATCAAGGGAGATAAAATTAAAGAAGTATTAATCAAAAACTGAAAATGCTTTCTCCAATAAATTTAGACAACTTTGGGTTACATAGGAGGAAAGTGATGAGAAAGAAGGACAGAATATAGGGTGTGTCAGGAAGTGGGTAAGAGAAGGATGAGAATACTGGTGTGATAAGAGTGGAGTGAACAGAGAAAAGAGCACGAGAGAAGGCTGCGAGACAGAGAGATAGGAGATGACTATTGATCTTACATTTAAATTCTTAGAGATTGTAGCTGCTGGGGAAGCAAGTATATAGAAGAGAATTCCACAGGTGGGAATTGCAAGGAATGAAACTGCTAGAGTAGAAGTTGCGGTTACATTTTATTGGTTTCACTATAAAAGGGAAGGACCTAGTCTAGTAGCTTGAGTAAATTCATACATAGGAGGCATCAGTGTGCTAAGTTCCTCAAAGCAGAAGCCATGAAAGTATTTGTAGAAGAGACATAGGGAAGGCACATTGCACCGGTGAGAAAGTGACTGCATCTGAGCTGCCAAGTTGGGATCGATTACATTACAGATATTTCGTTAAATTTTGTCAAGAACCTCGAAGTGAAGAGCAGGAGCACCCTACCAGATATGGCAGCAGTATTCAATACATGGGCGGATGGTAGATTTATAAATGTGCACGATTGTTTCGGATGGGAAAAACTTTCTGGCCCTACACAGGAACCAACTTTCTTAGCAGCGGATTTAGCTATGAATTTGATATAGTTATTCCACTTGAGGTCTGCTGAGAGAGTTAACCCGAGGAGTTATATCTTATTACTACTTGGTGTAAATAAGCAAGAGTTTTTTTTTTTTCAATTGGAGTAGATAGACTGAACTATCACCCGGTTCACACTCCACCCATGTCTATTGAACAAGTGTAGAGGCTCATCCCTTGTTCCCTGTTTAGGATGTGGTTTCTGGTTTTCTTTTTTCCAATCTTTTCACTTTCTTTTTTGTTTATTTTTTTAAATTGGAGTAGATAGACTGACCTATTGCCCGATTCACACTCCACCCACGTCTATTGAACAGGTGTAGAGGCTCATCCCTTGTTTCCTGCTTAGGACGTGGTTTCAGGCTTTCGCTTTTCCAATCTATTCACTCTTACGTAGCCCCCTGCACACTAGTGGCCTTACCGACTTGCTTGGGGTGATGTGATTAAAAAAGAAAAAAATGTATAAGATGAAAGAAATCCTTGTTAAGAATTAAAAATATTTACAATGCTTTCTCTAATAAATTCAGACAACTTTAGACTATTACACTTCAGTCAGTTAAGTGCCATACGTGAAACACGCTTAGGCAATCATGTCTTGAAAGAGACATGGGCAGAAGATTATCCCGCAGTAGGTTGCCATTGCTTTCTGCGGTAAATTGGTTGCCAGCCAAGGCTATAGAACCCAATCTGTCCTGTTATTTAACCCATAACTGGAGTAAAGAGATGGATTAATACCTTTCCCAAGGGTATTTGTGTGTAAGTGAATGCAATGGATTCAACTGGAATTTGAACTCGGCTCCCCAATTTCTCATTCCGAGCCAATATCCACTGCACCACAACGCACACTTTATTATTCAGTCAGTTAAATGTCATACGTGATACACACTTGGGCGATCATGTCTCAAAAGAGACATGACAGACTGGGCAGAAGATTATCCCGCAGTAGGTTGCCATTGCTTTCTGCGGTAGACTGGTTGCCGACCAAGGCTATAGAACCCAATCTGTCCTGTTATTTAACCCATAACTGGAAGGAATAGACAGATTAATACCTATCCCAAGGGTATTTGTGTATAAGCGAATGCAATGAATTCAACTGGAATTCGAACTTGGCTTCCTGATTTCTCGTTCCGAGCTGATATCCAATGCACCACAATGCATATCCTTTATTATTACTTGGCTTAAATAAGCTAGAGAAGATAGAAAACCTAGTCAAAAATTAATAATAATAGGCGAGGTTATATTTAAGAAATTCAGACTAATTAAGATTATTACATTTTATTACTAGTAGCTAAAAATGGATAATAATTGACAATGCTTCACCTAAGAAATTTAGATAACTAAAGACTATTACATCTGTAGTGGACTAAAAAATGATTGGTTGAAAAATACATTTTTCTTTCTCCTTAAACCACCACACAAACATTTAACATTATTGTGTGAAGTTTTTCCCTTATCTATGTCTGTATGCTACATCATAGTCTGTCAAAAATGAACAAGGGGGATTTTTTATCCTGTCAGCTGAAGGGAATGGACACCCAAGATGATGCACCCCTTAAAATGTGCACATGCACAGACGGCCAGGTCAAAAACTGGTAACAACCAGATTTTGACCTGTCTGTCAAAAATAACACCAGATTCTCCAGCTCACTACAAGTAGATAAATATAGATTATTTTCCATATGCAGGCACACATGCACCCTTGATTTGCACATACACAAATCTCAGTTTGATGTGAACATCCCAAGGTTCGCATATCAATAAATGTATTTTTCATTCAGTAAATCGTATTTTTGTCTTTATTTAAAATTGTTGCCTGTCTAAACTTATAACTATGTTCAACACATATTATTACTGCTAATGAGAGGATATTTTTCAGCCTGTTTAAGGAAAAAAATGTTTTTGTTTGACAATCAAAAGTGATCTTTTCTTTCTTTATGAGCAGTGTATGCTAAGAAGCCCAAGCTTGGAAGCCCATAGACGCTAGGAAGCGCAAGCTAGGAAGCCCCAAGATGCTAGGAAGCCCACAGATGCTAGGAAGCCCATTGAACAAAATGTTGCAATGATTATATAATCCTCAAATAAGTATATTCTATTTTACAGGCAAATTTTCTTAGTTATTTTTATTATTTGGTCAAGTTAGTTCAGAGATTCACGAGTCTCTCATGCCAACCATCATGGTCCTGCATCAAATTTGAAAAATCATTATACCTGCATTTAATTTCTGATTATTGATAGTTTTTTTTTCTATTTTTTGAATGCATTTTCTTTTTATAAAATCTTTAATAATTCTACATATGATAATAACTGCATTAATACTCAGTGTTGCTTTGTTTCTGATTTCCTATGTATTTTTGTAGTAAAAAGACTTTTAATGCTTTTCTTATAACAAAATCATTAATGATGCATTTACATTCTATCATTGACACTTGATTTGAAATTATGTACACAAACAATTGCTTTCTTTCTCATTTCCAATTAAATAATATATAATGCATGCCTGTTGTAAAACCATTAATATTGTACTTATAACTTTGCAGTATTTATATTATTTATATATATTATACAAATAATATCCCTGTTTAATTCCATTATGCATGGGAATGTTTTTGTTCATAAGATGGCAGAAAGTATTCAAATATGAATAGAATAAAAGAATGAAGTTTAGACAGTTTATCCATAATTTAGGTCAAGAGGTGCAACAACTTATTTGAAAATTGTAAAAGTGCAATAAAAAATTAAACCGAATGACCTTGCCAGTTGAATTCAATAAAATTTATTTTACACACACACACACACACACAAAAATGATTCATTTTTTATTTAGTTTTCCCAACATTTTTACATTTTTTCATCGAGAGGAAGTAAGGGAATGCAAAAATTTTAAGTATTGTCTAGTGTTCCAATTGTTTTTGGATAGACCTTCAGCCATTTCTAAGGGTTTATTTTTAGGTGTTGTTGATTTCTTTTGATGTTTGCTTGTTAAAGACATATTTTTAGTTTGTTTTGAATACTAGGAGGTATTGTGTGTATATATATATATATATATATATATATATATATATATATATTATGGAAATTAACGAAGATTTGTTTGAACATTATTTTTGATACTCAAGTAGATATTCTGTTTATATTCAAACCGTATTATATATTTATTTCTATCGGCCTGATTATTTACAATAAATTTTTATGATGAAAATGTGTCTCATTTGGCAGGATTCGAGTTCCGTTAATTGGTATAATAAAAATTCAAACAGACCTTATGATTTCTTTTTAATCAAACTCATTTGGATATATATATATATATATATAAGTGGACACCGTATTCACTCATCAATGGTGACAGTCTGTTTGATAATTGCTTACACATAATCTTCAGGTTTGAAAATTGTGTTTTTTTTTAATTGTTTCATGCCAAGCAAGGCAGTACTGCCAGTGGTATGCAGGAAACTTCATAAGGGGAGAGCGAATAGAAAGACAACAAGTTACAGGGGGTGTCGGAGAGTGGAGAAGAGAAGGATGAGAATACTGGTGTAAAAAAAGAGTTAAGTGAGAGGAGAGTGAGAAGTGCAAAGAACAAGATACAGTGGGTGTCGGGAAAGAATAAAAATGGAGGGAGTCAAGGAGATAAAAGATGGCACTTAACATTGCATTTAATTTTTTGTAGATTGTAGCGATCAGGGAAGCAAATATACAGAAGGGAGTTCTACAAATGGGAAGTGCAAGAGAAGAAGCTGTTATAGTAGAGACTCTTGCCATGGGGTGTTGGTCTCAGATATTGAGCACTTGAATTCATAAATACCTTAAAAGTGTGTATGTATACATATATATATATATATGTATATATATATGTATGTATACATATATATATATATATATGTATATATATATGTATGTATACATATATATATATATATATATATATATATATATATATATATATATATATATATATATATATATATAAGTAAAGTATACCTAGTGAGCCAGACAGACCTACCTAGGTTTCACCTAAACGGATCATCAGCAAAAGCTGGCTAACAAGGAAAGAAACAAATGATCCTTGTTAGCCAGCTTTCCCTGACGATCCATTTAGGTGAAACCTAGGTAGGTCTGTCTGGTTCACTAGGTATACTTTACTTATTCTGCTCTACCTAAGTATTAAGCACTTTTTTGTTAGTTAATTACTGGTGTCAGGGTTTTTTCTTTGGGCTACATGGTGACTTGATTCAAACTCTTTTGACTGATGTTCATGTACTTAGCTCTTTCTTTTTTAAAACCATTTTTTCCCTTCTTCGTAGATCTGTGGAAGGTTTTTTGACATGAGTATAGTTATTATCTCTTTTATACACCACATTTTCGTAACAAAAATTTATTGTAAATAGTCAGGTCGGTAGAAAAAATATATAATACTGTTTGATTATAAACAGTATATCTACTTAAATACAAGTATCAATCAAAAATAATGTTCAAACAAATCATTTTAAATTGTCGGTTGTTTATAACCAGTTTTGTTAATTTTCGTTAATTTCCATAATGTGTTTACATTTGTTGACATTATGACACATTTCAGAGCAGAGATGGTTATTATGATAAATTTGAAAATCATGTTATAGGCTTAATTTGACTTAATTTAGATTGATTGTCATTTGTGATCGAGAGGTCTAAGATGTGCCAGATCACATGGTGGCTTCCCCTATGTGGATAGAGGTTGCAGGTTTGAATCCTGCCGAATGAGACACATTTTCATAACAAACAATTATCATAAATAATCAGGCGAGTAGAAATAAATATACAATACTGTTTGATTATAAACAGTATATCTACTTAAATACGAGTATCAATCAAAAATAATGTTCAAACAAATCATTTCAAAAATATATATATAAACATGCAATGTAGATATAGAAGAATCCAAAGGAGTATCCTGTACATTAAGTGGTAGGATAACTCTCTAGGAGAGCTCTAAATATATATGTATATAAATACATGTACAGCAAATATATGTAAAAGTTAAAACAGACATGTTATTCCATGGTTAAGTGGAAGTATGGGCCTATTTCAGGCGATCCATCTTCAGCTTCCGTCTTTATCATACAGAAGATTTTACATAAATGAAATTCACCAAAAAAAATGTTTTTTGTGAATTTCATTCATGTAAAATCTTCTGTACAATAAAGACGGAAGCTGAAGAAGATTCGCCTGAAATAGGCCCATACTTCCACATAATCATGGAATAACGTGTCTGTTTTAATTTTTACATACATACATACATATATATATATATATATATATATATATATATATATATATTAGATTAAATAAATTGCAAACATTATGTCTGCTTATTTTTAATAAAATACGTTCACACTCACGGATAATCTTTCACGTATTATAAAAATAACCGCAAGTTTTTTTATGCTTTAACAGGTGCATGACCATGACATTACAACATATAAAAAAATTCTATTTTGAAGAATTTTCACGTTCTAATGAATGCTAGCAATTTGTCAACTGTTATATTTGAAGCAGAAAAAATTTACCGTAATTTTTAGCAACACAGTTTTGCAGTTATTTCTTGTTCCCATAATTCACACCCCTGAAGATGATCTCAGAAAGAGATTGAAAGTACTTGGTTACCTTGAGAAATGAATGACAATAACACCTGTCAATGTTACAGCTCATTACTGACACCTTTCATTTATAATACGCGAAAGATTATCTGTGAGTATGAAAAGATTTTATTAAAAATAAGCAGACACAATGGTTGCAATTTATCTAATCTGACATATCTAAAAGAAAATTTGCTGCCTAAATACACAAATTTTAAAATATATATATATATATATATATTAAAGTGGAGAAGTTTGTTACTAAGTTGAGCAGTGTTATTTCAGTCATGTCGACTTTGAAGTTTTGTGAGAGTATTATTGTAATGTCTTTATTTCTCAGGCTCATTTGCTTTTTTATGCTGAAAAAACCCCTAAAGCAGGAAGACATTTACAATATTGCCCTCACAATACATTGAAGTCTGAATGACTGAAATAATACTCCTCAGCTAAGTAACAAACTTCTCCACATTAATTCTGTTCACACTCTAACATTAAGATATCAAGCACTTTAGGACAGAAAGCAAAACAGCTATTTTGACACTAAGCATCATCATAAATTAACAATACATATATATATACTAGCAGTATAGCCTGGTGTTTCTTGGGTGTAATGAAAGCTTTAAAACTAATCCATGGTCCTGGAGCTCAGACTCTTTGGTTGCTGGCACAAAGGCTAAAATGTAATAGTTGTTTCCAGTTAAAGCGAAACCATAGACTGAAAGAAAAATGAATGGATGTAAGTCAAATTTTGATTTCCTGGTATCGATATCAAATAATTTTTTTTTTTTGTCATAAACTGAATTTTGAAGGCTAAATAAGTCCTCTGAGTAAATGGTATCATGGCTGAGACTAAGAACTACAATTATACCTACTTAGAGCCAAACCCGAAGCAAAAACTAAAATAAAAAGGCTAAAAAAAATACAGGCAGATAAACAGACACACACACAAACATCTTGCCTTTTATATATATATATATTATCGATTTTCTGCACTATTCTAAGAATCACAACCTTGAAACTTCTGAATATCGTTTCTTATGTCTTTGTCTATGAGTGTATCAAATTTGATTAAAATCGGACCATTCCTTCTATAACCCAATTTTTTTTGATTATCGATTTTCGATATTTATTTTGGGTACCTCAACACAAAACCTAGTTAAGAACACTTGCAGATGCTTATAGTACGACTGTGTAAATTCTCAAGAAAGTCGGTTTAGCCGTTTCGGAGTCTATAGGTAATGGAAACACACACACACACACACACACACACACACACACACACACACACACACACACACACACACACACACACACACACACACAAAGTTCCATTTATAAATAAGTTTAGATTTAGATTAGATCCAAATGAATAAGTAGCAAAGAAAATATTAACAATGTTCTACTAATTGTGACCTAATTAAGGTTTTTCTTAAAAATTTAGGCTGAAATTCTACTTTAACAAAAAAAATTTTCCATTAAATTTAATTTTATATCAAGCTTAAACAAATTTCTTTTTTTTTTTACATGATTTCACCATCTTTCCAAAGAAGGCCAAAAATTTGTAGTTTTAAAACAAATATTTTTATCCACTACCCATTCCAGGCTAGAGAATTTAAAATCACTACCCCTTCACTGATTATGCTGTCTCCCACATTTCTCTCTTCTTTGCCCATTTTCTCTCACTTTCTTACCCTCTCTATGCATTTTCTTACTTCTTCCTCTTTGTTAAGGGCAATCAAATGGTTGTATGTGACTATATTTTACTACTTTTAAACCTAACGCCTTTCTTTGCATCTTCATCATGTCTCTTTTAGTTCTTTCTCTTTCTCTCCCAGTCTCCTCCTTTTATTTATTTATTTTTTATTTCCTCAATGCCTCTTTTATGATTCCCCATTCTAGTTTCTCATTTTCCCTACCCCCCCTTTACCTCACACACAAAAGTTCACCAATATAAGGAAGCAAATTTTCCATCTCCCTTCAAAAATAGCATTTACTACCTGATAAGACATTGTCCCTTCAATGTTGAAACAAAATGTACACTTTGTAGGAGATTGTAATTTGAAAATGTTCTAAAGTATAATTTATAATATATAGTAGATAGATAGATAGATAGATAGATAGATAGATAGATAGATAGATAGATAAAGATTGAGAGGTAAATATTTCTCAGGACAACCCACTTTACATAATCTGTATTTCAATGACCAAACATCTGATTTTAGGAAGTTGGTCAGACTGAGAACTTTTTTTGCATTTTCTTGCAATAAACTTTTTTATAGTTAAGGAAAAATAATTATTATCTTACTTAGAACATTCTAAGAGTTTGAAAGATACAAGATAATTTGAATCAGTAAGAATTTTGAACAGCATGTAAAAGGATACATACTTTGAAATGGAAGACAGTTGAAATTACTAGTATGTGTAATAAGGAAAGAGGACTTGGAAAATTTAATACTCAAGGGACATTGAAGGTAAGAGAAACGAAGAAAAGCTGTGTATAGCCTACTTAATGAACATGTGTAAATCCCTGTTGGCAGAACAGTAATTAGGAGAGATAGTTAAAAAGACAAAATTTACTAAGAGCTACAAATGAAAGGAAATTTAGAAAAGCCATATCACTAACATCCTGAAGAGGCATGACATATAGAAAAAGAAGGCGGCAAAATAAACCAGAACAGAAACAAAGGGGTGACTTTGGATAGTGATGGAGATGATGGTATAATTTAGATTATAAAAGCTATGTAATTTACTAATATGTGACCGAGTCGATAATTCTCTAGCTAAGTAAAGTAAAGTGTTTCTTGTGGGAGGCAACTGAAATGTTCGTCAATAAAGTATAAGGAAAGGGGAGGGTCTAGGTTTAGAGAAGAGCTCAATGTTGTGTTACCTGGTGTCTACATATGAATCAATGGCAGACAAAAAAAAACAAAATAATCAATGGCAGACAAGTAGTTTGAGTTACTGATAAACGTTTTTGGCAATCGAAAAACTTGCTCCTGAACCGTTACATAAGTTACTGATAACCAACTTTTTCTTTGAACACCACAAAATAAAAAAAAAACAAAAAAAACTGTGCATTTTAAATAGAACAAAAGTCTTATTACACACAATACAAGTGCATTCAAATATTCGCCAACAAAATACTGATTTCTACATTTACAGCTCTGAATTACCTGCTATGCAAATAGGCTTGTTATTCCTTTATTTTAGAATGGTTTACATTAAAAACAGCAACATGTCATTAAATTTATTTATTTATTCTTTTAATCAGTTTCACCCCATGCAGGGTAGTAAAGCTATTAAGACACAAACTACAGCGGTCCTAGGTATGACCATAAACTGCATCTGGCCGCAAAACCTCTGATTTGGAGGTTGTGAGGAGCATAGAACTACCTCTTAATTGCTGGTGTTCCCAGTTCCACCCTGACCCGGAGTGGTAGCACCTGTTAGGGTCCCAGCTATGGGCAAATAGTTAACCCCCAAACCGAGTTCAAAATGCTATGAAAGTATTTTTCAATGAAAAATATTACCAACAAAATGTTTTGAAGGAAAATGTTACCAACAAAAATATGCAAAGGAAAAAAAATATTACCAGCAATACATATGACTCTCAACAAAACCCACTTTACAAAGAAAGTGGCTTACAGCCTATCATGCTGAATACACCGGTTCTGGCTTGATCACTGAAGTTAAGCAACGTTGAACCTGGTCAGTACTTAGATTTTTTAAAAATGCTCTTCACTTACAGAACCATTCCACATGCAAGAAGGAAACTGAGCATTAATGGGAAGACAAATCAGATCCTAAATAACTATGTCCATTGCAACAAAAGAAAAGATATGGTATAGAAAGAATAAAGTGTATAGTGACCGATGTGCATTGTGGTGCAGTGGATAATGGCTCAGAAAGAGAAATCAGTGAGCCGAGTTCAAATTCCAGTTGAATACCGTGCATTCACTTAAGCACTGGTACCCTTGGGAAAGGTATTAATCCGTCCCTTCCCTCCAGTTATGGGTTAGATAACAAGGGTAGGACTTGGGGACCTTGCCCTTAAAAACAAATCCCAATGAATCTTGATACTTGAAAAGTATAATAATAAAAGTTCTCAGTCTGACCAATAAATTGTTGAAAAAGGTATTACCAGCAGTAAATAAATAAAGTTTAGTTGGCAATAAATGACCTGCCGAGGTTGATTTGCCATAAAAACAAAACAAACAAACAACAAAGAAAGTATATTCTATTCATACAAATCTATTGTAAATATCTTGTCTGCATTAAATAACCCATTGAGGTTGATATGCTGTAAAACCAAACCAAACCAAACAAATTACAGGGTGTAGAAGAATTAGGAACTGAAAAATTGATTTTTTTTTTTATCGTTTCACCCTAAGCAAGGTGGTACTGCCACTGAAGCGCAGGTGCCTACAAAAGAGAAGAGTGAAAGTTTCAGCAGGAGGAGAGCAAAGAGAAAGATGAACTGGGTGTCAGTGAAAGGGCAAAAGAAGGATGGGAATACCAGTGTGAAGACAGGTGCGGAGATAAAGTGAGAAAAGAAAAGAAAAGAACAAGCTACATGAGGTGATGGGGAAAGGATGAAAGAAGGACTGGAGTCAAGTGTATAAGGGATGGGAATTGACATTGCATTTAAATTTGTGGAGATTATAGCTATCAGAAAAGTTAGTACATGGAAGGGAATTCCACAGGCAGGAAGTATGAGAAAAAAAGCTACTGGAGTAGAAGTGACAGCTGCATTTGGTTGATTTAACTGTAAAATGGTGGGAACTAGTTGCCAGTTTGGTTGCTGGGGTAAATTCTTGTGAAGGGGGCATAAGTGACCTAAGCTCATTGAAGCAGAAGCCATGAAAATATTTGTAGAAGAAACAGAACAAGGCCACATTCCATTGGTGAGAAAGTGGCTGGAGTCGAGCTGCCAAGTTCGGACTGATCACTTACAGATTTTTCTCTTGAGTCTGTCGAGAACCCTGTGATGAATAGCAGGGGTGCCTGACCAGATATGACAACAGTATTCAATGTATGGGTAGATGGTTGATTTGTTTATGTGCAAGATGGACTCAGGTAGGAAAAAATTGATAATCGAAAAAATCAGGTTATAGAAGGAGTGGTTCGATTTTAATCAAATTTGATATACTCATAGACAAAGACATAAGAAACTATATTCAGAAGTTTTAAGGTTTCAGTTCTTACAATAGTGCAGAAAATCAATAGATTCCAAAGAGGATGTTTTCTGAATCACTACAATCTTAACCTATTCAATCTAGGATCATTTCTACATATCTGTCTAAACTCTCCCCTACCTTGTACAGTGTGAATCTCTCTGTATAAAAGAAGAAAGTTTCTGTGGCTTCCCTGTATCTATTCTATAAATACTTTCATGGCTTCTGCTCCGATGAACTTAGATCACTGGTGCCCCCTAGGTACGAATTTGCATGAGATACTAGATTAGCAACTAGATCCCACCCTTTTACAGTGAAACCAATAAAATGCAACCGCAATTTCTACTCCAACAGTTTCTTCTCTCGCACTTCCCAACTGTGGAATTCCCTTCCGCATGATTGCTTCTCGATGGATACAATCTCCAGGAGTTTAAATGTAAGGTCAATAGACACCTCCTAACACACTAACCATCTTTCAAACACTCTTCCCATCTACTCAACCCCCAGCCTCGGTATCCTTACCCATCTATCACCCTCCTTCTGACATTTCCTTTATCTGACCACCCCTTCTCTTCACCTTTCCCTATGTAACCCCATGCACAATAGTGGCAGTGGAATGCCTTGCTTGGGGTGAAATGATTAAAAAAAAAACTCAAGTAGCTTGTTTTTGCGAACCACTGCTCTGTGGAACCAACTCCTAAGAGGATGTTTCCCTTCACTAAGCTACACATCCTAATAAACCAAGTGTACTTTGAACCCTCTAACCTGTTTGCACTTCTTCTCAAAATTTGTTTTAATTAGTCAATGTGTGGCTATTTTAGATGGTGTAACAAATGGACGGACTAACAGAAGTCACAGAATTTTATACATGGATTAAAGTATTATTTAGTTTATAAAAAATATTATTTATTTAAAATGAAAATATTAGTTCTTTTTGCTATGACATTTTTTATCTTACCCGTAAGCCGAGTTATGACTTTATTTCCCAAGTTATCTTCACTTTCCTAAAAAGATGAAAGGTGGTGGTGTAATGAATATCAATTTGGAATGAGAAATTGGAGAGATGAGTTCACATTTCAGTTGGGTTCATTACATTTACTTATGTACTAATATCCTTGGGAAAGGTATGAATCCACGTCCTCTCTCTCCAGCTATGTGTTAAATAGTAGGCCTTGTATCTAGAAAAATAATTTGATAAAATTGGTGGTACATCACAAATGTATTTAAAATAAGAGTATATTTTTTACCTTCTATTCAAATACCACAAATAATTAGACAAAAAGAATACAACACCACACAGTAGTTCTCTACCTTAAGTGGCTTTTGGGCCTTGCATTGGTTAAACATCAGAAAATAGAAAATAAAAATAAAGAATATTGCAGATGTATGAGACTGAGAAACTGGAAAAACAAGTTCAAATTCTTGTTGGGTTTGTTACATTTAAATGACCTTGGGAAAGATTTGAATCCATCTCCTCTCCCTAGCTTTGGGTTAAATAGTAGGACTTGTATCTGGAAAAAACAGTGTTATTCTCAAAATAAATAAATTCCTAATATAATCTTCATTTGCAAAAAGAAAGTATTATACTTACTATCCAAAATATGTTTTGGCTTTAAATAACCTTAAAAAGTTTGATAAGCTGTAAAAAACAAATTAATAGAAGAAATATGTTCTGGCTTTAAATAACCTACAAAGAATTGATAAACCATAAAAAACAAGTCAATCAATCAATCAATCAATGATTCAACCTCCTCAGAAAAAGCATATTTATAAAGTTCTTCTATGACATTTTTCCAATAACATTTCCTCTTATTCTAACAGAGCATACACTTTTTTAAAAAAAGTGGATATCCTCTTAGGCTTAATTGAAATTATAATTTCTTCATGCCCTATCAATCATAAAATTTCTTAACTTCATGCACATGCACACACACACTCATATATACCGTCTTTTTTTCCCAAGAATGTCATAAAATACAGCCAGAGTTTAATTACAGGATCATCAATAGCTCCATTTAAATTTTCTGTGTTAATAACTTTGGCAATCACATGATTAAAAAACACTTCCTTCCCTGTTCCTTGCTTTCATGGTAAATATTTTAAAAAATTAATTACTAGTTGTTGGATTGCAAGTTGCAATAATAATAAAAAGATGAAACTGCTCTCTATCAATTGTCTGAGAGACGTCTTTCTGCCTTCCATCAGCATGGCTGATGCTAGCCTCTTGGAGAGTGTCTTGTTGCACCTTCTTGGGCTAACATTTTGCTCTGACATGAAGTGGAAAGATTGTATTGAATCAATTGCTAGGTCTGCTGCGAGATAAGTTGTGTTAGATAATATTTTTCTTGGCAGAATCTATCTTCTATATTTATAAGTCCATCATTATTCCAGGCTTTGAATATTGCTGCGACATATGTTCTGGTGCTTATGCAATATATTTAGAGATTTTTGATAAAATCTAAAGAAGATTCTGCAATATGACCCGGTGTCTTGGATTTAGTGACTTTTCCACTGCCCTATTGTAGCTTGCCTCTGCCTTTTCTATAAATACATTCATGGTAATTGTCCTGATGAACTTTCCTCTATGGTAGTGAGACTATATTTACTAGACTGACAATAAAGTCTCATCATTTTACAATTGAAATGGCCAGATGTAAGCATGAGTTCTATGTTAACAGTTTCCTCTCTTGTACTTCTTGCTTATGGAACTCTTTTCTGGCTTCTTATTTCCTTGGCAAGGTCTCATCATTTTACAGTTGAAATGGCCAGACGTAAGCATGAGTTCTATGTTAACAGTTTCCTCTCTTGTACTTCTTGCTTATGGAACTCTTTTCTGGCTTCTTACTTCCTTGGCAAGGTCTCATCATTTTACAATTGAAATGGCCAGATGTAAACATGAGTTCTATGTTAACAGTTTCCTCTCTTGTACTTCTTGCTTATAGAACTCTTTTCTGGCTTTTTACTTCCTTGGCAAGGTCTCATCATTTTACAATTGAAATGGCCAGATGTAAGCATAAGTTCTATGTTAACAGTTTCCTCTCTTGTACTTCTTGCTTATGGAACTCTTTTCTGGCTTCTTACTTCCTTGGCAAGGTCTCATCATTTTACAGTTGAAATGGCCAGATGTAAACATGAGTTCTATGTTAACAGTTTCCTCTCTTGTACTTCTTGCTTATGGAACTCTTTTCTGGCTTCTTACTTCCTTGGCAAGGTCTCATCATTTTACAATTGAAATGGCCAGATGTAAGCATAAGTTCTATGTTAACAGTTTCCTCTCTTGTACTTCTTGCTTATGGAACTCTTTTCTGGCTTCTTATTTCCTTGGCAAGGTCTCATCATTTTACAATTGAAATGGCCAGATGTAAACATGTGTTCTATGTTAACAGTTTCCTCTCTTGTACTTCTTGCTTATAGAACTCTTTTCTGGCTTTTTACTTCCTTGGCAAGATCTCATCATTTTACAGTTGAAATGGCCAGATGTAAGCATGAGTTCTATGTTAACAGTTTCCTCTCTTGTACTTCTTGTTTATGGAACTCTTTTCTGGCTTCTTACTTCCTTGGCAAGGTCTCATCATTTTACAATTGAAATGGCCAGATGTAAGCATAAGTTCTATGTTAACAGTTTCCTCTCTTGTACTTCTTGCTTATGGAACTCTTTTCTGGCTTTTTACTTCCTTGGCAAGATCTCATCATTTTACAGTTGAAATGGCCAGATGTAAGCATGAGTTCTATGTTAACAGTTTCCTCTCTTGTACTTCTTGTTTATGGAACTCTTTTCTGGCTTCTTACTTCCTTGGCAAGGTCTCATCATTTTACAATTGAAATGGCCAGATGTAAGCATAAGTTCTATGTTAACAGTTTCCTCTCTTGTACTTCTTGCTTATGGAACTCTTTTCTGGCTTCTTACTTCCTTGGCAAGGTCTCATCATTTTACAGTTGAAATGGCCAGATGTAAGCATGAGTTCTATGTTAACAGTTTCCTCTCTTGTACTTCTTGCTTATGGAACTCTTTTCTGGCTTCTTATTTCCTTGGCAAGGTCTCATCATTTTACAATTGAAATGGCCAGATGTAAGCATGAATTCTATGTTAACAGTTTCTTCTTTTGTACTTCTTGCTTATGGAACTCTTTTCTGGCTTCTTGCCTCCCAGTGAACTTTGATTTTCAAAAATATAAATGCAATATCAATGATTGTCTTCTTTTTCTTAATTCTTTTATTTTTTATTATTCTCTTGTAAAAGAATATTGGGTCAGCATTAAACATGGACTAATATACGTTCAACATACATTCTTTTATATTATATTTTGAGGAAGTAATTGACAAAAGAAAACAATATTGTTATAATAACAATATAAATTGTATTAACAAAAATGCACAATGGTGAGGATTAGGAATAAACTAGTTATGAGAACAGATTAAGCAATGTAAGAAACGATTAAACTGCTGTGTTGGAAAGCTCAGATGTGTGAGTCCAGATAAAAATGTGCAAAGTAAAATAAGTAGTTGTTTCACTTAGGCTGCAAAATTTCAGCTGAAAAGAAATTGTTTTAAAAAGATTATTTCTTGTTAATTGTTCCAAGTGTAATTTTTTTTTTTTTTTTTTTAATCATATCACCCCAAGCAAGGCAAAAACGCCACTGATGCACAGGGGGTTACGTAAGAGTGAAAAGATTGGAAAAGAGAAAAACTGGAAACTTCTTCACCTGTTCAATAGACATGGGTGGAGTGTGAACCGGGCGGTAGTTTAGTCTATCTACTCCAATTGAAAAAAAAAACAAATAAAAAGAGTGAAAAGATTGGAAAATAGAAAAAGAGAAAAACCGGAAACCACATTCTAAACAGGAAACAAGGGATGAGCCTCTTCACCTGTTCAATAGACATGGGTGGAGTGTGAACTGGGTGATAGTTTAGTCTGTCTACTCCAATTGAAAAAAAATAAAATAAAATAAATGAGTGAAAATATTGGAAAGGAGAAAAAGAGAAAACCGGAAACCACATCCTAAACAGGAAACAAGGGATGAGCCTCTTCACCTGTTCAATAGACATGGGTGGAGTGTTTGATTATTTTGTTCAGTGAATGTCTTAGTTGATTAGAAGTTCATAAGAAAATATTCATTGTGAGGACAGTTGTGTTAAGAAATGTAGTAATGTTCAAAGAGTTAGTTATTTCAGCTTAACAGTTTCAAAGTATGAGTGATTTGGTGCATTTGAATTGGTGAAGCTTAGGCTGGCACAGCCTAAACTCACTGGTTGAAGAGATGAAATTCAAAGTTTATATACGTATCAAACTGACTCAACTTTACAGCATGGGAAATCTTTGTGTCTCATGCCAAAATTTCTATTGAATAGAATTGACCAATAAAAACATGAGCTTTTGTAAAAATCAAGGAACCTAACCTAGTTAGAGCCTACTTTTCTTTCAAAAGTGCACAAAATTTGATTAGCGAAAATGAAGCAATTGGTAAATTGTCGCTTATGCTGTGATTCTTAAATTATCCTATAGAAACATAGTAGTATTTATTATCCAATGAAATCTAGAGTTTTTGCAAAAGGACTTAATGCAAGTTTCTGTGTGAGGGATATTGCACACTCCCTCCTTAAGAGTATTTTTTTTCATACTCTCTAATATAAGTAACTCCTTGCTTATTAGTGTCTTCATTGACTTGCTTGGGGTAAATGTTTAAATATTACACTGTTGCAGGTTTATTGGCTCATAAACAGATATTCTATGACAGAAGGTAACAACAAACGAAACAAAATCTTGCCAATTTTATTTTTGTTAAAGAAAAATCAGTCAGTTCATTGTTGTATGTGATACACCCTTGGGTGATCATGTCTGCTTTGAGACATGTCTGACTAGACAGAAAATTTGCCTGCAGTAGGTTGCCATTACTTTCTGTGGTAGACTGTTTGCCACTAATGCTATGGAACACAATCTGTCATGATATTCAACCCATAGCTGGAGCGAGAAGAGATCGATTGATACCTTTCCCAAGGGTATTTGCATGTAAGTGAATGCTACAAATTCAAATGGGATTTAGACTTGGCTCTCGATTTCTAATTCTGAGCTGATATCCTGTGCACTACAACAGATGTATATATGTAGATAAAATAAATATACATTTAAAAATTTTCAGTTTTCAATCACCACCTGTCGATTACATTAATCATGAAAGTCAGAGTTACTGGTGAGGGAAAAAAATGTATTGTTAGTATAAATTTTACCTTTGTTATACATCCAGCACTGTTTTATTAAGAGTAATACTCAGTGTGCAATACTTTGTATATATATGAATTGATATGCGCATACATGTACGCATCATCTACTCTTGTTATAACATCTTGAACTTGCCGAGGGGCTATAAAACACACATGGTCACAAATACAGGTTTTCGAATAATTGTGTAAAAACACATGAAATTTCTAGATGTGGCCCGTCACTGTTCACTGGCAACTTATATATATATAAACTAGCAGTATAGCCCGGCATTACTCGGGTGTAATGAAAGCTTTAAAACTAATCCATGGTCTTGGAGCTCAGACTCTTTGGACATTGGCACGAAAAACTAAAAAGCAATAGTTGTTTCCAGTTAAAGTGAAACCGTAGACTAAAAGAAAAATGAATGGATGTAAGTCAAATTTTGATTTCCTGGTATCAATATCAAATAAGTTTTTTTCTCGTAAACTGAATTTCGAAGGCTAAATAAGTCCTCTGAGTAAATGGTATCATGGCTGAGACTAAGAACTACAATCATACCTACTTAGAGCTAAACCCGAAGCAAAAACTAAAATAAAAGGGATGAAAAAATTACAGACATACAGGTAGATAAACAGACACACACACAAACATCTTGCCTTTTTTATATATATATATATATATATATATATATATATTATCGATTGTCTGCACTATTGTAAAACTGCAACCTTGAAACTTCTGAATATCGTTTCTTATGTCTTTGTCTATGAGTGTATCAAATTTGATTAAAATCGGACTGCTCCTTCTATAACCCGATTTTTTCGATTATCGATTTTCGATATTTATCGGGGGTACCTCAACACAAACACTAGCTAAGAACACTCACAGATGCTTATAATACAGCTGTGTAAATTTTCAAGAAAATCGATTCAGCTGTTTTGGGGTCTATAGATAATGGACACACACACACACATACACACACACACACACACACACACACACACAATTCCATTTATAAGTAAGTTTAGATTATATATAATAATATATAATATATAATAATTTCTGCAAAAGTATACTGTTATAATCCAAGGAAAGAAACAGTATGGTTAAATAAAGAAAACGAGGAAAACTATATTTTTCTCACGTATATGTTTTGTCCTGTGATGAACTTTATCAAAGCAAAGAAATTATATTTTTTCGATACATTATTTAAAATAAGATTCATTTAAGCTTTTTGCCTTGATAAAGTCCATCGCAAGATGTAATGCATAGACAAGAAAAATATAGTTTTTCTTTTGCCTTCTTTATTTAACCATAATAATTTATATATATATATATATATATATATATATATATATACAAATTATATATTTAGTGAAGTAAATTAATAAATATACATATGAGGAGGGTGTACATATGTATAGTAATATTATTCGGGTTTTAAGAAAGAAGTGCTCAATGTATGAACAGAGCTGTATTATATATATATATATATATATATATATATATATATATATATATATACATATTATCCTACGTCTATGGCATGACTCGGAGTTTAATGCGTTATGCAATCATCAGGTGCATAGACGTAGGATAATATGTATATTTATTAATATATATATAAATTATATATTTATATTTATAGCTATATCTATCTATCTATCTATCTATCTATCTATATATATATATATATATATATATATATGCATCAATTTGAATTAAAAACAATGAAAGATTTTTTTTTCTTTGAATTACTGAGATGAGGAGTAAGTATTATTATGAGAAGTAATTATTATTTGCATTATTTACAATCAAACTAATATCATCATCATTGTTACAGTCTCAGTATTTCAGTCATTGTATCCTCTGGACTTTTTAAGGAGTCTTTTTTAATAGTATACAAGGCCCAACAGCCACTCAGGGTAGAGGGTGACTGAGTAAGGTTATTGTAAGTGTATTCAAGGGTCAGGGTTTTTTCCCCTCTTGTTTGAGGAACCCCTCCCTGGATGACTTACACTGTTTTCATGTCTGTCATTTCAGTGGATTTGCTGTACTTGCAATGCTTGGCAATGTGGGTTAGCGAAAACTATTTAAACTATAGCTGGTTTGCTTGTGGAGGTGGCTGTTGGCTCATAGGAGCTCTTTCACCCTTTGACAGGTTTTGTTTTTGGTCCTGCAGAGTGCCTACACCACCCTTCTCACTAAGCTTGTACCCAGCAGAGGTGCCAGTTTAGTTGCTGACAAGACAAGTTGTATATTATGAGGATATGTAGAATAGATAACTATTGACTCTGAGTAACCTTCAGGGTATTTCAAACTTAAGCTTTTATTCAATCTTTGATGATTGGGGGTAGTTTGTACTGATTCTGCTGTTCCCACTTAGGGATATTTTATTTTGGTTAATTGTTGAGTTTCTTTTGAGTCTGAGTATATCCATATTATTCAGTGCAGGGACTGAACTCCCAATTATTATGCCACTAAATTGACTAACCAATTCATTAATCTTTCATGCTCTTGTCTTGTGGGACAATCCTGAAGTTAGAGCTTGGAGTCATAAGTCTAATGTTCTGTTCTGAGCATCATATCTTGTTCATGCAGCACGCCCCTGTAATGAAAGTGACACTGACCAATCACGAATGTTCCCACCAGAAAAGGTGACATCCCTGGAACCTACCGGGCTCACATAAAAGTAGGCAATGACCAAAAGCAGTTACAAGTAGGTCCTTAGATCACTTGCCAGTATGCAGTGTGCTACCCCACCGTCACTGCCATGACCACAACCTCTAATCATGACGGCTACCATTTCAGGCCTGACTAAATCATTTTAACGTCGACACCACCCAGTTACAAGCATTCCTTATCGCCAACGACATTACTTTGGCAAATCCAGCAGAATATCATCTGCGACGACACCATTCAGCTAACTGCTACAACTTTCAGACCTGTCAGCAAGCAATGACTCGGACCTCACAAGCAAGAGACTCCGCAAAAAGCGACTCCCCAAACAAGTTGCTCAGATCCAGCAAGCAAGCGACTCTGATTCCGCATGCAAACGAATCCGACCCCGCAAGCGTGCTATTACTCTTTCGTCGAAACACAGGCCAACCAGCTATACCAATTCCTCGTCACTTCAACAACCTGCCGCAATCACTTCGGCATACCCGACTCGCTACAGATATACCAGCTACGCCAATCCATTGTCACCTTGACAACCAACGCACCCTAACAGGAATCAACCCACCATCGTAACCTCGATCGACCAACACATGCGAACAACCATATCCTGTGACTTCGGTCAACCCAACACAAGAAATCGGTCAACTCCCGGCGCTACATTTGCAACCCATCGCCATCCTGACGAACATCCATTGAAGTCGACATTTCAAGAGTAACGGATGTCAATAAAAGTACATTGATTTAAAAGACTAATCCTCGTTCGTTATTCCTTTTCTCTTGTAACCAAACGCTTAACAACACCAATGAAAATTTGATTCACCCTGTCAAGTTTCCGAGTTAAAGAGAAATCAATTTCATTTTTGCGCAAATTTGGAACTTAAAGATGCTATCTTCTTGAAAGATTAAAAATACTTAGCATGTCTTCTGAACTCAGCAGAACGTGAGTAACTTTTTTCTTGATTTTTTTTTTCAATCAATAAAATTAAATTTAAGTTGATGTTTTATTATTTCTTTTTTTACTTTGTAAGTTATTGCATCAAAATGAGTGGCACATTTGAAACCGAATGATTTTGTTACAGTCGATAGCAAAATCAGTAAGTTTCAAGTTTTCGTCATTCTCACATGCACACATTTGCACAAAAAACGGTGGGGGGTGCAAATAATAATAATAATAATAATAATAATAATAATAATATGGGATGTCCCAGTTATCGTTGGGGCTACCGAACTGAAAAACCCACATTATGAAAATCGGAATAAACTTTAAAAAAAAAAAAGTCTTGTATCCTATCGCTTCGGAAATTTGAGTTGCTTTGCTTTTTTAGAAATATCCTGTGAAAGGTGCTATATTGTACGACTTGATGGAGAACATCTCTAATGGAAGATCTCCGAAATCGGAAAATCGTGCCGATGAAAGAATGATGGTGAAAAAGCGTGATGATGATGATGATAATAATAATAATAATAATAACAACAACAAGAACAACAAATGACAACATTAACAACTTTTAGACCCCGAAGGGGACTTAGTAATTAGGCACTTACACTCTCTGTCAGGATGATACAGTGCGCGCGCGCACACACACACTACACAATAATAATAAATAAGAAACCAGCAAAAAACAATACAAAGTAACCGTGTATGAATCATGATCATCGCATAATCATGATTATTATTATTATTATTATTATTCGTTGTATTGAGAAATAATTAAAGAAATGCAAATTTGAATCTAGCTTCTTTAACACTAACTCTTAAACATTAAACAGTGTTCTTGAAAAGTGTGAAAAGTAAAACTATTCACACACAAAATAGGGCGTCTGTCTAAATGTGGGATAATAATACATTGTAGTTAACGGTCTTTAATCTCATTGATCAGGACTATATTGGGCGGTGTATTCAACAACCCTCTATGGTTCTTCAATACTTGTGACCTTGTGCCAAACTAGGGTAAGCTTTAAAAAGAACCACAACAGGCGCAAAAATACTTTAACTTTTTATATACATCACGCGCGCGCGCGCGCACACACACACACACACACACACACACACACACACACTACTGCGAAGACAGTGGCAAGTAAAAAAATACATCCCACAATTAAAAAGGAGTCGAACACTAAATAATTCAAATAAATAATAAAATATTTACCGCATGAATTAGGATTTGATCCCATCACGCACAAAAAATAAATAAAAGATCGTAAGTTTCATTCATCAAATTATACGGCGTACTGTCAAAAATAATCAATAAAATTTGATTTTCGTAGCGTTCAACGAATAATAATTATCAATAAATTTACAAATAACTAAATTTATCAATTACTAATTTTGATAATTAGAATAATAGTTGGACAAAATATGACCATTTAAATAATTTATACTACAACTACAAACACACGCAGTGTTTCACTGATGATGTCTTTTACTACTTTATTTTCGTCTAAAGCAAGAATTTACAGAGAATTGTTAAAATTTTCTTCTCGCAAGGTTGGAACGGTAATGAAGGAAGAAAATAAGACTGCTTGCCTCACTTCCTTGTGCGTAGAAAAACCCCTACTGTAGTGTAAAAACAAAGAAAAGAAATAACGAAATTAAAATTAACAACGGAATTAGCATCTTATTTTGTGTTTTTACTTTTTTAAATTCGCTTCCTAAGGTTTAAGGAAAGCTCTTTATTTTTGGGTTTCATTACAGACGATACAATTAATTACAATATGCATCATTTTAAAAATTATTGAGAAAGACAGACAAAGCTGCTTACACATCATATATCAACATAAATTTTCATGTTTATCACCTCGGAAAGAGATCTTTTTTTTCTTTCTTGGAAGCATTTAATTAAAACGATGTTTATGTTCGTGTATAAACGCTAAAAAAATCGTTTTTTTTTTTATCCAATGAAGCTAAAAAGTTAGAGATGGGTAGTAAAAAAAATATATTTTTCTTCGCTGATACAGTAACTTACATTGCACAGACATGCATTTTTTTGTGGGGTTATAAAATAAATAAACAAGCCAACAAACAAACAAATAAATAAACATGTGCTACTAACTCCGCACCATGTGATTTAAAAAAATAAAATGTGAGTTTTATCATATGAATACGCAGCCAGAAAAATCAACAAAAAGGCTTTCGACGGGCTATTTATTTTTTAAACAATTCAGACACATTTTAAAAAAGGGATTAAATTCCTTTTTTCTTCCCACATTCTCTAATTTAACAGGTTTTCTTTTTCAAACAAAGAATGTCATTCATAGTATTAAAATAAAAATAAAAATTGGTTTTTACAACATTCTGACTGTTATTTCTCTTGGGAGAACCAAACTAGCTATTTAAATGGGGGAATAATTTATAACATAATAGTTACTAGAAACCGACCCCCAATTTTGTGCCCAGTTTTGTGTACTAATGCATGCTATACACTGTGCAGAAGACATTCATGGAAAAAATAGGTTTCCTGTTTTTTTTTTTTTTTAAGCACTTGCCTTTGACTCGAATTCCTTCAAGTAGTTCGAGGCGAACATGTCCATTGACGATGTCTCCGGGATGGTAGACATTACACTCCTCAGGAAAGACAATGTCGAAATAACTGATTTTACCCATGACACAAAGATTGTATCAGCCTTGACAGGCCAGCAGCAGACTCCAGCTGCGTAAAAATTCTGTGTGTAAGTGATGTGTTGTTTGGTTGTACAGTTCTCATGGGTAGCCTTCCCCTTCCTTCTCTCCTGGTTGTCTGCTGTCCGCAGAAGGTGCGCGTTTATGTCTGTCCGTGTGTTTGTCTATTTATTCATGTATATGTGGAGGGGAGCGCCCCTGCATTAAAAATAAATTTGTGGGCGCGTGAGAATGGGCTTACGCAACGATTTGATTCGGTTGACCCAGGTGTCGCGTTTATATATGCGGCAAAACTTTAAATTTATTGAATTAATTAGTCATTTAATGTTTCATAAAGAAAACGATATTTTTGAAAACATTTATTTTATTAGTTAAAACAACAACAACAACACATACACACACACACACACAGAGACTTAGTCGTAGTAAATTGGCTAGCAAGCTTGTCTCGCTTGAGTTCGATCTTCACTAGGTACTCAATACTTTTTGGCCTTGAGCCACATCTAAGCGGTAATTAGAAAAATCATTTTATTTGTTAACAACAGCAAAACACACAATTATTAGTAATAGACCTATATAGTATTAGTAATACACGTGTGTGTGTGTAATATATATATATATATATGCACACACGATGGCTTGGCGGGTGAATCTTCGGCTGTCAGTCGGAGTCAGTCGGGTTTCGGTCCTGGCTTGAGATGGGCATTCAATCTAGTTGTACTGATGAGCTGTGATACAGCGAAACAGGTCTGTATACAGATGATTTATTTAATAAAGGTACCTCCACTCAATTGCGAAGTTACTGCATAGTTACTTTTAAACTGAATTTTTAAAAATGAAAAAGTTTTCTTGAAACTTTTATTTTACTTTTAATTGAAAGCAAAATGATTAAATTTACTATTTCCAGTAAGAAAAATAGGCTGGTTTATTTCAAACAGAAATGATATTGATTGGAACATAATAGTTATATATATATATATATATATGTGTGTGTGTGTGTGTGTGTGTTGATTTCCTAAGCGCCGCTTAAATGTGGCAAAAGACCGAAAGTACGGAGTACCCAATGAGGATCGAACTCACTACTTCTAGCGAGGCAAGTTTGCACATCATTACACCACGTTGAGATGCCCAATACCTACCTACCTACACACACACACACACACACACACACACACACACACACACATATATATATATATATATATATATATATACATGAATACCTATAGTCATCCGCAGACAGATCTGTTTCGCTGTATCACAGCTAGTCAGTACGGTTAGACATCTGATTGCTTTTAGCCCGGATTGAAACCCGACTGAATTGAGTTGGCGATTCTACCTCTGAGCTATGGGCGCTCGGTAGAAGAAGGCAGACTTTTAGCGTGTGATATATCATGTAAACATATGCCAGTGGCTGAATGTGTTCTAATTCATTACTGAATGAACGCTATGTATATGTATATAAATGCATAATTACCTAGGAATCCATGAGTAAATTCTTGATATTTTATGTTTTTAATTTCGCGCATTGGTTTTGGTTTTGTCGACTGCATGGTATAGTAGGGTCAGCTGGGCACCGAGTGTAAGAAAAAGAACACCATGACGCAAATTCACCCGGACACAAATTTGGAAACAACAAATATACTGCTTGCCATTCGCGCCGGAAGTTTTAATGTAAAAAGTGTTTGTGTGTCAATCTGAGGATTCGGAAAGAGTTGGATAAGTTGGATGATTACGAAGGTACGGCAACTCGGAAAACTTACTCTGATCGTTTTAATAAGATAAGAACTCCCAATTTGTTGAGGACCTCAAACTCAATACGAAGGCCTATATCAAATGCCTTGCGGAGATAGTGCTGCCCCGGATCAAGAGGGTGGCTGCTAGAAGACACTATGTCTGGCAACAGGACTCTTCGCCACACAAGCAGGAGACCCAGTCATGGTTGTCAGACAATTTCTGCGATCATATAACCTTTTACACCTGGACACCTCACTCCCTAGACTGCATCCCCCTAGGTTGAGCGAGAGACCAGCAAAACTCTTTGTAACACCAAAGATGAACGGAAGACAAGGATTATGGCAGCATTCACCAATATGTACAGGGAGACCGTTCAAGAAGAGGTGCAAGAGATTCTGAAATCGTCTGAGGTCCGTGATTGAATCCAATGGCGTTCTTATTAACTGAATTTACTCTTTAGTAGGATGTCCGTTGTGGTACAGTGGATATCGGCTCGGAATGAGAAGACGGGGAGCCGAGTTCGAATTCCAGTTAAATCTATTGTATTCACTTACGCGCAAATACCCTTGGGAAAGGTATTAATCCGTCTCTTCCTTCCAGTTATGGGTTAAATAGCAGGACAGATTGGGTTCTATAGCCTTGGTCGGCTACCAGTCTACCGCAGAAAGCAATGGCAACCTACTGTGGGATAATCTTCTGCCCAGTCAATCATGTCTCTTTCGAGACATGATCGCCCAAGCGTGTATCGCGTATGGCACTTAACTGACTGACTCTTTAGTATCTCAAGATATTTTTGTGTAATTTTTGTGAATTTTACTGTTAAAATGAGATGTCAGTGTTACTTTCATTTTTTCGTCATGTAATTTATCCATCTCACCCTGTATGTGTGTGTGTGTGTGTGTGTGTGCGCGCACACACAGACATATACAATACCGGCCATAATTAATAGGTAACCCCAGTTTTTAAAGAAAATTATATATTTCATACTATTTTTAGTATTTATTGCCATGTGGATAATTCTAAATGAAAATACAATGGTTCCTTTGTTAATACTGCAAAATAACATGTGCATCAAATAAAATGTTCTAGTGTCCAGTTTTTTGTGCTCTCTTCCCCATGCTAGTCTCTTCTTATTATTGGCTGGCCGAAGGAAATGATTCCTGGCTGCCTTGTAAAATTTTGGAAAATAATAATAACAAAAGAACCCAATCTATTTTCATTTAGAATTATCCACTAGGCAATAAATACTAAAAATAGTATGAAATACATCATTAAAAAAAAACTAAAAAAAAAAACTGGGGTAGCCAAATAATTATGGCCGGTAGTGTATACATATACTTTCCTTAATTTTTATCAGTTTCGTTATAATGAATATAATCTATATATATTTATATATGACTTAAATATTGCGTTTACGCATGAAACAGACTGTCGCTGCAGAGTGCTGATCTCAATGTTAACTTTATATCGACATACGCTCTATCCTTAGTATTGAGCACTTAAACCCATAAATATCGCATTTCTTAATTTGTATCATTTGTATATATAGTGCCGTTTTATTATGCATGTATTCCTTAATTTTTTTTTTAAATATTTCATTATTTAAGTTTTTTAATAATAAAAAAAGCGGTATAAAAATTACCAAAATAATAATAATAATAATAATAGTAGTAATTCCAATCGTGTATTCCTAATAATTTATTTTCCTTTATCTTTTTTAAAACAGCGTTAAAATTTAAATTTAAAATAAATTATATAATGTGCGACTCTAGCTGTGAAATTCACTCGACTCATCAACGCTTAGATGTTTCTGTTGCAAAAAACAAAAAACAAAAAACAAAAAAAAAACAAAAAAAAAACAATAGATGTCGCCAATTGCATTACATTTTCAGTGTCAGGATGTAGACATTTAACCGCACCCCCACTCGAATGAAATATTTCACAAGACTGTGTTTAAAATGTCCATCTGATGCATATATATGGGATTAAACTGCTCTAACCCTTTCGACTTTTGCACTTTTAGTAACGCTTCAGGCGCCAGGATTAACACTCTTCCTCTCCCCAAAGAGAGGTACCACCTGACGGAACAGCACTCCTGGGGCTCAAGCACTTTTACATTATTTAAAATCTGATGGGTTACTGGCTGGACCATGTCGTATGTGTGCGTACACATGTATACATACACTGAAAATTTTTCTGAGATCTTAATTTAGTCTTAAGATGAATGTGTCTACGAAGATTAAGTTAATCTGGGACAAGGCCACGAGTGAAGGGCATCCATTGAATACCGAACTCGCTGCAGTAATAATATCCTGCTAGACTCAAATTCCCTGATCGTTTATTCGTATGTGAGACACTTACGATACTGATTAATCTAAGCCTAGTCCGCGAAAAAGCTTTGTTAATAATATTCACTATCCGGTAGGCACCTTCTCTGGTTGGCTATTTATTCCATAATATGGGTAGTAAAATGATATAATGTGCGACTCCAGATGTACAATGGCTGTGAAAGTCGCTCAACTCTTCGGTGTTTAGGCATTATTAAGTTATTCCTTCGGACAGGTAAGCTCTTCCCTATTTTAAATTGTCTATGCGTATTAGCTTTTCATGTCAATATTTGTGCCCATACATTCTCCGCCCTTTGTCACGCTCGTAAATCTTCAGCTGGTTTTGAACTAAATCATGTCCAGCAAGTGGTGCTCTTCACTTCTCTTACTATCTTTACACGTACGCCGTCTTTTCTAAGATTTTGAATCTGCCAATTTATTCCCTTTTTGTTTCTTTCTATCTATCTATCTCAGCCTGTTCTTATCTATCTATCTATCTATCTATCTATCTATCTATCTATCTATCTATCTATCTATCTATCTATCTCATCTCAGCCTGTTCTTATCTATCTATCTATCTATCTATCTATCTATCTATCTATCTATCTATCTCAGCCTGTTCTTATCTATCTATCTATCTATCTATCTATCTATCTATCTATCTATCTATCTATCTAAGCCTGTTCTTATCTATCTATCTATCTATCTATCTATCTATCTATCTATCTATCTATCTAAGCCTGTTCTTATCTATCTATCTATCTATCTATCTATCTATCTATCTATCTATCTATCTATCTAAGCCTGTTCTTATCTATCTATCTATCTATCTATCTATCTATCTATCTATCTATCTATCTAATTTCCTATCTATCTATCTATCTATCTATCTATCTATCTATCTATCTATCTATCTATCTATCTATCTATCTATCTCAGCCTGTTCTTATCTATCTATCTATCTATCTATCTATCTATCTATCTCAGCCTGTTCTTATCTATCTATCTATCTATCTATCTATCTATATATATATCCTATCTATCTAAGCCTGTTCTTATCTATCTATCTATCTATCTATCTATCTATATATCCATCTATCTATCTATCTAAGCCTGTTCTATCTATCTATCTATCTATCTATCTATCTATCTATCTATCTATCTATCTATCTATCTATCTATCTATCTCAGCCTGTTCTTATCTATCTATCTATCTATCTATCTATCTATCTATCTATCTATCTATCTATCTATCTCAGCCTGTTCTTATCTATCTATCTATCTATCTATCTATCTCAGCCTGTTCTTATCTATCTATCTATCTATCTATCTATCTATCTATCTATCTATCTCAGCCTGTTCTTATCTATCTATCTATCTATCTATCTATCTATCTATCTATCTATCTCAGCCTGTTCTTATCTATCTATCTATCTATCTATCTCAGCCTGTCTATCTATCTATCTATCTATCTATCTATCTATCTATCTATCTATCTATCTCAGCCTGTTCTTATCTATCTATCTATCTATCTATCTATCTATCTATCTATCTATCTATCTCAGCCTGTTCTTATCTATCTATCTATCTATCTATCTATCTATCTCAGCCTGTTCATCTATCTATCTATCTATCTATCTATCTATCTATCTATCTATCTATCTATCTCAGCCTGTTCTTATCTATCTATCTATCTATCTATCTATCTATCTATCTATCTATCTATCTATCTCAGCCTGTTCTTATCTATCTATCTATCTATCTATCTATCTATCTATCTATCTATCTCAGCCTGTTCTTATCTATCTATCTATCTATCTATCTATCTATCTATCTATCTATCTATCTATCTATCTAATCTATCTGTGCTTGTTTTGTTGCTAAGAACGTTGCATGTATCTAATTCAGGTAAAAGTCAGAATATTGAATTCTAATTTTTAATGCAATCAATTGGAAGATTGCCATCCTCTCAGTCTTACAGTAGACAATGCATTCGTATACTTGTAAAATTAGCAGTAACTACATTTTACACTGCCTGTTTTTTTACAGCCAATACAGTTCTTAAATGCTTGTAGAGCGCTGTGTAAAATAACACTGTTTATTTTGTCAATGGATTTGGTAAAGACAGTGAGAGAGTTTTGTAAAACATATAGCGGCTTATATTTTGCTTTGAACGCAAACCATTATATTTATCACATCTTTACACCTGGCCACCTAACTCCCCGGACTACAACCCCCTAGGTTATTAGGTGTGGAGTGCAGTTGAACGTAGACCAGCGGAACTCTTTGTAACACTAAAAATGAACTGGAGGCAATGATTATGGCAGCATTCACCAACTTGAGCAGGGAGACCGTTGAAGAAGAGATGCAGGAGATTCCGAAGTCGTCTGAAGTCCGTGGTTGAATCCAATGGCGATTTTATTAACTGAATTTACTCTTTAGTATCTAAAGATATTTTTAAAGTAATTTTGGTGAATTTTATTGTTAAAAAGAGATATCAGTGTTGTTTTTTGTATAAGATTATCAGAGCTTGGTGAAAGAAAAAGTTTTAACTCTGGCGGTTTGTCATACACTAGAAATAATAAATTGACAAAAATCTATCAGAGAAACTGTAAAACTGTGGTTGAAACACCCACATAAAAAAAGAAAGTGTGTTAAATGAGTGGATGACGGTAAGTGACAAAAAGTCGGACATTGAAGATTTCCATTTGTTAGGCTATATTAATAGTCACAGTTGTGATTGAGGTGGTCAGTTCTGGTTCACGCTTGGCGGGTGACCAACTGCTCTTCGGGTAATTCTGCTCACCCAGTCCGAGCAAGCAAAGCCATAGACAAAACATATAAATATATTGGAAACAGAGTTTGAGGTTTCTTTCCTCGGCGTGTCGTTTGTTCCTATCTTTCGTTAACTTGAAAATCAGCAACTGGCCTCTGTTTTCGGGGCTCACCGCCGTGAACGAGATTTTTTTTTTTAATCATATCACCCCGAGCAAGGCGGTAGCGCCAATGAAACGCAGGGGGCTACATAAGAGTGAAAAGAACAGAGAAGAGAAAGCCGGAAACCACATCCTAAGCAGGGAACAAGGGATGAGTCTCTTCACCTGTTCAATAGACGTGGGTGGAGTGTGAACCGGGCGATAGTTTACTCTATCTACTCCAAATGAGGAAAAAATAAATAAATAAAAGAGTGAAAAGAATGGAGAAGAGAAAGCCGGAAACCACATCCTAAGCAGGGAACAAGGAATGAGTCTCTTCCCCTGTTCAATAGACGTGGGTGGAGTGAGACGCAACGTGGGATAGTTATTGGCGGGTCAGTGGAAAGTTGAGTGATGGTCCCGTTGTATGCTTACAAAATCATTTCCGACTCAGAACATAATATTCAAAATCGATGAAACTAAATAAGCATATTTATCCGTGTCACTTTTATGGAAGCGGGTTTTATAAGAAGGGTATGAAACAGTAAAGATATGCTAATCACAGAGTTAACCATCGTCCAATTACAACGCCGTTTTGCTTCAACCTATACGTTCCCCTTTCAGGCAATACAAAGAGAAACCTGTCATCAAAGGGAACTGCTTTAAATGATAGACTATATCTGTAAGAAAGAACTTTTTCAATTCGACTTCTATCTACATTTTATCACTTTCACATCAGCTCATCCTACTTTAAATTGTATTTGATTTCAGGGGCTTTAAGCTCATAAGTTAAATTATTAGAAGCATTCACTTTATTCCTCACACACAGAAAAACAAAACAAAAAAAATCATACAAACCTTAATAACTTTTCCTTTATGGAATTTTTAAAAATCTAAAGTGTATGATGTATGTAGATAAATGCATTTATTTGATATATGTCGATGCAACCTTTTACCCCATCCAACTGCAGATATCTGAAAATCGCAATTCTACAATGACTATTTCATATTTATTCAGAAATGATAACATAAATATGTTATAATATCACTACAAAAGTATTTTGTTTCGACACTACTTGTGTCTTATCAAGTGATGGAAATCAATGTCTATTTCTTAAACTTAGTAGCTAAATCCCATAAAAGCTAGTGACCTTTTTCTACTTAAAACCCTCAGTTTAGTAAGAGCTCGGAAATTGTCCCGTTAAAATACTAACACAAGCTATATTTAAAAATGAATATGTCGGAATACTTTTTATCCACTAAAAATAACGTTTGTGATGTGCATTCCTTAAAACAGTCAATTGTATATTGCCGGACTGTGATGCTCTCTGGTTGAACGGTGTAAAGCACACCGAACCAGACGGTGGCTTCACATTCAAAGAGTTTTATGCGAATGCGCAGGCCGGTAGGCGTAATACACAGTGTTTAAAAAAACAACAACAAAAAAAACAAACAAAAAAAAACGTGACGTCCTTTTCAAACGAGGGTATTCACTAAAAATAACCCTGGTAATAATAATAATAATAATAATAATAATATATATATATATATATAATATATATATATATATAATATAATATATTATATATAATAATAATAATATCATTTCTCGTGAAGACCAATAATATCATTTCTCGTGAAGACCAAAGTCTTTTCACGAGAAACTTTCAGGCAAATATTATGCATAATAATATGGATCCAAAATGCAGGTTTTGTGATAAACACCAAGAAACAATAGACCACCTAATCTCAGGCTGTTCTGTGCTTGCCCCAAATGAATATAAAAATCGCCACGATAGAGTTGGGCAATATTTACATTGGGCAATATGCAAACATTATGGAAAAGCTGTAGGCAAACACTGGTATGAACATCACCCAGCACCGGTTACAGAAATAGAAGATGTAACCATTCTATGGGATTACACCATCTACACAGACAGAAAAATTGAAGCAAACAGGCCAGACATTATTGTTAAAAACCAGAAGGAGAAAACTTGTCTATTAATTGATATGGCTTGTCCAGCGGATTGTAACATAGCAATCAAGGAATTTGAAAAACTGTCAAAATATAAAGACCTGGAAATTGAAATAGGAAAAATGTGGAAATTGAAAACAAGAGTTGTGCCAGTGATAGTAGGTGCACTTGGAATGATAAAAAATGGAACAAAACATTGAAAGAATCCCTGGAAACCCCAGCTTAAGAGATATACAAAAAATTGTCTTATTAAGTACAGCCCACACACTAAGGAAAACTTTATCTATGTAATGCTGGAGATGATAGGGAAGATAGAAAAACATGAAATGGAGCCATAACAACACGCCACGACCTACCTTAGGTCTCCCCGCAGACTTGGTTGGTTGTGAGACCAAAGCAGAAATCGAAATATGATGAAAAATGACATAATAATAATAATAATAAATGGAACAAAACAACACATTGAAAGAATCCCTGGAAACCCCAGCTTAAGAGATATACAAAAAATTGTCTTATTAAGTACAGCCCACACACTAAGGAAAACTTTATCTATGTAATGCTGGAGATGATAGGGAAGATAGAAAAACATGAAATGGAGCCATAACAACACGCCACGACCTACCTTAGGTCTCCCCGCAGACTTGGTTGGTTGTGAGACCAAAGCAGAAATCGAAATATGATGAAAAATGGCATAATAATAATGGAATAATAACCTTTGAAATAATAATAATAAAAGGTTGGACAAACAATTAAAAAGTGTACTGACAAAAATAAACTAGCCAATGTAATAAGGTACATCATGCGAAATAACCGATTGACAGAGGCTTGTAGGGGCTTAGGCTATGCTTGGTAAATTGGCCTTGTGCTAAACACGACCGAAGTCCCCACAATTTAAATATCAGAAGGTTGAAGGTTAGATGTTGAAATGTGAAAGTATAAAATATTTCGTATGTACATTAAAGTAAAGATGTATTAACAGAGTAACAAACTTGTAAGAAGACATAAGTGAAATTTGCTAACTGAACACTATAACATATTTGTGAGAAAAAATGTTCATTGAGAAAATGCATGTAGTTTTGTTGTTAAAATTGTTCAAAGAGAAATGTAAGTATTTAAAATGTCCCACAGAAGTTTAGAGTACATGGTTGATAGTAGCAGAATTGTAAAGTCTTGTGTTCCTTCCCTTTTATCGGTAGGTTGGTGACAGGGTGAGAAAGAAGGTGAAACAAATAAAGAAATTGTACTTATCGTGGACAGAGTGTCCATGTTGTTGTTGTTGTTTTCTTTGGCGGCGTGGAGTAAAAAAATGAAGAAAAGAAAATTAGAAGAAAAGGTCGAATGAATCTGTGACGCGCCCCTACGGCCGGGTCGGCTTCTTAAAATTTCTTTTGTTACATTGCCACAAGGACAGTCATTTAACCGCTCCCTTGTTGGACTGACTGTTTGAACGATCACAGACCGTGGTTTAAGTAATGAAATTTGTCATATGACCAGCTCCAGCGAACATTTTCTTCTTTAGGTTTGAAAAACAATTGACTGACGTCATATATCAATTTTCGATTTCCTATCCAATCTCGATCCAGAATTTTGCGTTTCACACTGACTTGTGAAATTTTGCCTTGGTCTGGGTTTTTCCAAAATGCTTTTAGTCGTTTGAATCCGATTTTTCGGTTGTGCAATTTTACTTTGTGTGTTTTCGTTAACTGTTGGAAGGTATAAAATTTGTATCTTATAGGCTGAAATTAATGAAATAAAAAGAATTGCAACCAGTATAGACGAATCAACAAAACATGAAAGAGAACCGGAATTGGAAAAAAAGTAGTAACATCATACAAGCCACAGGTCATAATGAAGAAACCGAGATACACACGAATCACTGTGAAGATAATGCTGAAAGTTTAGAAATGTTGGAAAGACGTGACCTTAGTCAGTCACAAGACGGCAATAAAACGAGTTCAAAACACATTGAACAGAGTTATTTTACGGAAAACAAGAACAGTATACAAGAAGCCAAGAAAGAAATCAAGAGCCATATAAGTCAGATACAAAATATTGTAATGGAGGAACGAGAACAACTAAAATTACAACCAACAAAGCATAACCTCGAAACTATTAATCTCTACAATGCGGCATTCAAGTTAATTCTGGATGAAAAAAAAAAACCCCCAAAAAAAACAAAAAAACAAACAAACAAAAACACTCATATAAATCTCAATGAAGCAATATATGCATCAACAATAGCAGCAACAATAAAATTGAAGATCAAAGTGAAAAAAAGGCAGTCTCAAAAATATGAAGACCCACCTTAGAAAAGAAAAATAGAAAAAGAAATCGAACAACTTAGAAATAAATTATTAGTACTCGATGAACTGGCAAGAGGAATAAAAGTAAGAACTAGAAAAGGCAGAAGAGTAGAAAGAAAATACAATATTAAAAATGAAAATGAATTCCTATCAACTACAGAAAATACAACTGAAGGCTCAACGACGCTATGAGAAAAGATCAAGATTCTCCAGAGAGAACAAGATCTTTTAAACCGATGCAAAGAAATTTTACAAGGAAAAGAATTGAAGTGACAGTCCCCCCCCCCCACACACACACATAAAAAAATGGAAGAGGTTATACAGTTCTGGGGAAAAAATATGGGCTTACCCTAAAGAACATAATGAAGCAGACTACGCTGCGCAAGAGATAGAATAAACCAAAAATAAACCAGAACAGACATGGGATGGAATAAAAAAGCATACAACTAGAAATCTCCAGGAATAGATAAAATTCCTAACTTTTGGCCATATTATTTAAATACAGCACAAAAAACTAGCCTAGGTACTTGAGGAAATGGTTAACGATCCCACTAAAACTCGTGCATGGATGACCAAAGGAATTAAATTTTTCTATCTAAAAATAGTGACACAAATATCCCGAAAAACTACAGATCAATTACATGTCTTCCCACACTGGTATGAACATCACCCAGCACCGGTTACAGAAATAGAAGATGTCACCACATTATGGGATTACACCACCTACACAGAAAAGAAAATTGAAGTAAATAGGCCGGATATTATTGTCAAAACTCAAAAAGAAAAAAAAAACTTGCCTATTAATTGATATGGCTTGTACAACGGATTGTAACATAGCAATCAAGGCATTTGAAAAACTATCAAATTATAAAGGCGTGAAAATTGAAATAGAAAAAAAAATGGAAATTGAAAACAAGAATAATAGCAGTCACAGTAGGTGCACTTGAAATGAAAAAGTAGGAACACAACAACATATTGAAAAAAATTCCTGGAAATCCCAGCTTAAAAGAAATAGAGAAAATTTTTTTCTAATATACATATTATAAAACCATTTTTCTAATATATATATATATATATATATATGTATGTATAGCCCGGGTCGTTACTCGAATTTCACGCTCTCGTGATGTTCAAATGAACAGAGCGTTCTATTCATCTGATTGTCGCAAGTAACGATTCGGGGTCTCCTTTGCTAGGAATCTACGTTGAGAAGCGTTATTTTGCTCTGTTTCTGCAATCTGTGTATTGACCACTTTACTGAGTCGGTAGGTATTTGTTTTTTGGTCTTCATTCTTTTTTCTTTTCGGCACTTTTTCTGGTCTAAGATGGTCATACTAAGTTAAACAATTTCGAGTCTGGTCAATACCTACATGGATGACTGCTTGGGAATACCAGATTCTGTAACCTTGAATGTGCGGGTGGTGTAACAGATAATGACTCGGAATTGTTAATCGGATAGCTGAGTTCCAATTCCCGTTGAGTTCGTTATATTCACTTACGCACAAAAGAAAAAAGTATGACTCTACCTCTTTTCTCCAAGTTATGGGATTATTACTAAGACTTATATTTATAAACCATTTATCAAAAAAAAAAAAAAAAAAACATTACAATCTAAAAATATTTTCTGGTTTTAGATGACTTACAAAGGTTTGATAAGCTGCAGAAAACGAAAACAAAAAAAATCAATGAATTAGAAGACCCTCCTTCAAAGAGACCCCATCCAACAGCTATAAAGCAGAAACAATTAAGATCAAGATAAAATTAAAAAGTTCCTCTTCTATGTGGGTATTGTTACGAGGATGCTTTTATATATAAAAATAATATTAATAATGCCTAAAAAGTTGTAGGAAGGGACTCTATTGAGTCCTACTTGTTATTACAAAAAAGTTTTAATTCATGAAATGGTTGTAAAAATAAAGAAATTTGGAATAGAACATTTTGGAAGATGCCAGAATATTCCAGTAGATTCGAAAGATTCTAGAAATACGCAAATTAGGTGTTAGCCCATATAAAAATAGGTTTTGGGCAGAGAGTAGTTAGTTGTTACCAGGATGAGCTGACCTTATCAACTCCAACTTTGATTCAAGGATTTATATCTTGTCGAAAGAATCTCTAAGTAATTTTGTTACGTGTTAAGTGTAACAAAAGAAAAAAAAATGATTGATTAAAACTCAGAGATAAATCACAAACAAATATTTAATTTACAAAACACACCAAATAAAATATTTACAAATATACAATTTATGTTGCATTCAAAACAAGAAACATAGATTTTACTACTGGCGAGTGTTACGAGAAGAGAAGGGGAAGGTAAGGTGTCGAGTATCTTTACCCAGTTAAGTTGGCGAAGAAGTTAAGTGCTATACTTTTTGGAAATCCTCAAATGTGTATATAAAGAATAATTTTAAGTATATAGCCAATGAAAGAGTCAAAAATATGTATTTACCCATATATGTATTTACCCATATATTTCCATGAGGTTCTCTTTCAGGTTTTAGTTGGTCGGCCACTTCTTAAAGATTCTTTCGGCTTGATAGGGGAATTAGAGGTTTTGAAGTGTGTAGACTCATCTCTTAATTGCTGTTGCTCTCAGGTCCACGTTGACACCTGTTAGGATTCTAACTATGGGCAAATAGGAAATCTCCAAACAAAACCAAGGCACTATGAAAGTGTGAAAATACATTTTTTTATAAAAAATATCAACAATACCTATTTATAGCAGAATTAACAACAATACCTGTTTATAGTAAAACAACCAACAATACCTTTTTATCGTAAAAATACGAAGAATAAATATTTATAGTAGAATTACCAACAATACATTTTATCGCAAAATGACCAATGATATATTTTACGTGTAGACGAAGGCAGACAATTACGTTCAAAATATATTTCGTTGGAGCCATAAAATGGTGTTCAAAATATTTAAATTTCGTCATTAAATAGCCCATAGAGATGTTGATATGCCGCTAAACAAAATCAACCAACCAACCAGAAACAAAGAATAATTTAATAATTTCATAATACCCAGATGTGATGTCTGCTCTTCAATATAGCATCAAATACTGGACAATTTCCTCAAGGATAAAGGAGAGACTTGAAGTAATCAAACTATCGCCCGGTTCACACTCCACCCACATCTATTGAACAGGTGAAGAGGCTCATCCCTTGTTTCCTGTTTAGGATGCCATTTCCGGTTTTCTCTTTTCCAGTCTTTTCACTCTTTTCTCTCTTTATTTTTTTTCAATTGGAGTAGATAGACTAAACTATCTCGAAAGAGACATGATCGCCCAAAGCGTGTATCACGTATGACAATTGACTGACCCACTCTTTACCAACAATACATTTTATGGCAAAATGGCCAATGATATATTTAATCTGTAAATTTTAAATTTTGATCAACACACCATAACATAAAGACTTAATCATTCAAAATTCTACCCCCCCCCCCCGCGCCAAAAAAACAAACAAACGTAGAAATAAACGATAAAAACAATTGGTTTGGTTGTTCAGTTTTGGGTGATATAAAACACTCCATTCCAGAAAGAATCCTTTATAGGTTCCCTGTGCCGCCTCAGTGAGTGCCTGATGCCGCCTGCTATCCACTATCATGGCAAGAGAGGGATCATACCAAAAACGAAATACTGCTGCCATGTATAGACAGAAGCTGCCCAGTCTTCTCTTTCCAGTCATGATAGTCCAAAAGCGTCTCTGCGTCCTTGTGGGTGATGGACTATTTTCCACTCTACAACACTTTTCCCACAGACGAGACATTGTAAGCCTCTCGTTACTCTATCGTTATTTCTATAGCAACCTTTCAAACAAGCGACATTCCTTAGTTCCACCATTTTTAACCTTCACAGCTACGACCCGCCATACCATGTACATTGTTATGAAACACACTCATTCATAACATATTTCATTGGTGAAGCGTGAGTGAGCGGGGTGACAATCTTATACTTTGGGGGTGTAAGTGGAACGTAGTGTCTGATTAAGAAAGTCGAAACAATGAATTAACATTATATTTTAAAGGAAAGCTTGTTTTTTGTTACGGATGAAAGAAAACTTTATATTAAAGACTGAATGAATACTTATTTCCTACACGGACATGTGGGTGATGAATTAATTTCCATTCGACACCACAGACGAAACATAGCAAGCCTCCCATTACTCTATCGCTATTTCCATAGAAAATGTTCAGACGGATTACATTCCTTAGTTCCAGACGTTTTAGCCTTCGTAGCTCGGTTCAGCTATGCTATGTACACTGTAGCGGACCTACTTCATTCCCTTTGTATTTCATAAGTGAAAAGTGCCACTTGATCAACATTTTCCTACTAACCGTTATCTTGTGTAATCAACTCCAAAGAGGATGTTTTCTCTACCATTACAATTTTAACCTCTTCAAGTCTAGTGTTAAGCCGTGGTGGATAGGAAATTAAGAATTAAAATCAACCTTCTTCTTCACTTTTAGAAAAAAAGGATTGAACATGTGCTTAAAGAAAAAGTCGAAACCGGATTTCGCAAGTAGATGTTAAATTGATTTTTTGACTAATGGAAGCGATTTTCAAGACTAAAGGGACTGAGCGATCCAGTGCGAAAATCTGAATGACTATAAAATGACTGAATGACTATCAAATCAGCGCCAGTCAGTCAGATGGGAGAAGCGAGACGAAACAACTAAAATGTAACCGGAGAAACTCCAACCACGACTCGAAAATAGGTCGCGTCGCACATTGTCTTCTTTCCCCTTCTTTCTCGTATGCTAATTCCTTTTACTTCTTCTCCATTCAAAGACACCCCTACTGAACAAACGCGTATACATACATACCTATGTACGCATAAACTCCTTTCAACAAATTATTACTACGAACATTTCTTTAACTCTTGATACCCTTAACTCATTACTTGAACTCATTGAACATTTACTGCTACCTATCCTTGTTATTCTATTATTTTAATAAATTTCTATTTTAACATGAAATATGTATATATTATTCTTTCACTCTTCCACACATTATCATACAAATTCACACATTTCAATCTTCTGCTGCCAAACAACCTTCTGATAATTCTGATGATAAATTTGGATAAAACTTGTAAGCTGTAGGGAGTTTGGATATGTATGACACAAGGCCGAATCAATAAGCATTAACCATCTCCCCACGGCTTCAAAGCTTTATATTTTATATATTTTTGTTATTATATTATACCTCTCATAAACTGTGCCTCTTACCTCTTACTCTTTTCGCTCACGTAACAAATTCCTTCAGTAAAACTCTATCTTGATTGACTCTTATAGGGTGAACATTAATAAAAGAAATTCTACCAATTTTTTTTAGTAGATTCCCGGTTAATCTTAAACAGACCTCCAAGTAAATATTAACCTTGAGCTCTCTTTGAAGGCTCTAACCAAAAAAGTATCGGAACTGTTGCTACATTAACGGAAGTAAAGCACGCAGAGTGACGCCACCTGGCACAGATTGACATTGAACTCAATCGCGCATTCTCACTAAGTTTTCACATTCTCATTCACTTCCGTTGTTTATTGGAATGCTTGGAATAAAAGCGTGTAGAGCATAGGTTCCCAACCTTTTTACTACGAATACCCCAAAATACAATTTCACTATTATCCATTACCTTTAATGAACAAATACCCGTAATATAAGAAAAGAAGTAATTATATTTTCATACATCAAAAGCAGACAAAGTTAACGGGAATTATTCAATACAATAGTACCAATCGATAATATCAGAGGTATAGTAGCCGAAACCTTGCCGTGATTCTTAATATGAGTGTTAAGTTTGTATTGTCTGTTCCAGTTTATTTATTCTTGGCTTTGTGATTGAAAGGGCTATTCGGGCGTGGTTTGCCACGTTGAGTCTGCTACGTTTCTTGGTTTTCAATCCGAGGACAGTAGAAAAAGCTATATCCATTACCCGCAAAATATGGGCTCATTACCCCACTGGGGTAATTTACCCCGGGGTTGGGAATCTAGGGTGTAGAGTGTAGTCATCTCACTACACTACAGATTGACAATGACTTGTGCAACAGTTTTTAGCTACGGATCACATTCAACAGGGACGACAACCACCATATTCCCCAGATCTCGTTTCTTGCGACTTTTTCCTCTTTCCAAAAATCAAATCCCACTTGAAAGGAACAAAATTTCAAGACCTCAAGAAAACACAAGAGAACGCGACGAGGCAGCTGCTCGTTACCCCCACCCCCCAAAAAAAATATTTCCAGCAATGCGTCTATCAATGGAAATGATGATAGATAAACTGTGTGGCTTCAGAAAATTATTACTTCGGAGGATAAATGCAGAGTTGGTATATTTTGTTGTTTTCGTTTTAAAGTTTCACTCCCAATACTTTCTGATCAGTCCTCGTATACTCGTTATTCAGTCAGTTAAGTGCCATACGTGATACACGATTGGGCGATCATGTCTCGAAAGAGACATGACTGACTGGGCAGAAGATTATCCCGCAGTAGGTTGCCATTGCTTTCTGCGGTAGACTGGTTGCCGACCAAGGCTATAGAACTCAATCTGTCCTGTTATTTAACCCATAACTGGAGGGAAGAGACAGATTAATACCTTTCCCAAGGGTATTTGCGCGTAAGTGAAAGCAATGAATTCAACTGGAATTCGAACTCGGCTACCCGATTTCTCGTTCCGAGCCGATATTCAGTTATTCGATAACTCGTATCCACGATTAGTTTTTGCTAATTTTTTTCTTTGTCTATGTGTTGTAATATCGGTGAATTCAGTGAACAAAATTGTAATTGTCAGTATATCAATGCCACCTGTAGATACACATATGCAATGTTTGTATATTTTCACATTTTGTTCCTTTTTGGGAGTGTGTTAACGAAGAAAAATGGCTTCATTTCCCTCGCCATTATATAACAGTAGTTTTATTAATGTGATACACATATAATGTCAGGAAAATGAGCGAGATTATTTAAACCAGATGAAGTAGGCTTTTCTAGGTTCAGATGTTGAGTTCACACACCAGGAGATATTTACCCGGCTTGTCAGTCATCTATTCCTTTTTTCTTCCTTTTCGACTAAAGAGTCCCTCGCCATCTCATTTCACCGTCTTTCACTGCGCCACTTCTCTGCTTATCTTGACTTCACCGTCTGCTTATCATGTTCTCTCTGGATCTGTCTTCACACCCATGTATGTCTCTGCTACTGAACTGTCTGGCGATATATTAATGAATACCAGCTTATATCAAGGAAGTGTAGTCCATTATATATATATATATTTGTGTGTGTGTGTTCATTTGAAAATTAGTTATTTCCGCCAATCGCCTGAAAATACCGAAAGGTTAAAACTTAGGTTGCAGAAATAACTCATTTACAAATGAAAAATACTCAAAAGATCTACAATATAAATGTATTGAGCACTTTTTAATACAACTGGGTACTGGTTTTATTTAATTATGATCAAAAACTAATTATATATATATATATATATATATATATAATTTATGTGGAGAAATTTGTCACTTAGTTGAGCAGTGTTATTTCATTTATGCCAACTTCGAAGGGTTGAAAAGGCATTATTTGGATGTTTTCACCCTTCAGGGTTTTTGTTTGTTTTTGTCGAGGAACCCTGAAAAACACCTGAAAAGTGAAGGTATCACAGCAATGCCTTCGCAAAAATTTAAAGTCGGCACGACTGAATTAACACTATTTAGCTCAGTAACAAAGTTCTCTACAGTAATTCTATTAACGCCCATTCCCTCTTTTGATACCGACTACTTTATGACAAAAGAATCTGCTTTCTTAAAATTCCTTCTGAAAATATTTTGCACTAAGCATCACTACAATTTAACACTATATATATCGTTCATTCAGCAATGAATTAGAACACTCTCAGCTTTTGGCCGTGTATAATGATAATATACACGTTAAAACGTCTGCATCCTTCTACCGAGCGCCCATATCCCAGAGATAGAATCGCCGACTGACGTCAATTCAGTCGGGTTTCAATCCTGGGTAAAAAGCAATCGGCTGTCTAACCGTACTGATGAGCTGTGATACAGCGAAACAGATTTGTCTGCGGATGACTATATATATATATATATATATATATATATATATATGTGTGTGTGTGTGTGGTAATATTTTTAATATAAGTTTATAATAAAATCATAGTTTTCTGGAACAGAAGAGCCGTTGCGTTTCGATACTATCTTATTAGTACCTCGTCACGCAGTGAAATATTTTTCTGTTAGGAATCATTATATATAGAACCTTAAAACACAACACAATTTCCCTTTTTTGTAGAAAAGAAATGTATTTAAATTTCTTTACTTGTTTTATTTTAGTTTCTTCGACCAGTAGTTACCAATTTAGGGCCTTCTTTTTGCTGATGACCATATATTCAGTATTCTTGAAGTTTTTTTTTATCGCTTTCTTTTGGTACCTTTTGTAGAAGATCCTGCATTTTCCTTTCCGTGTCTCCTATCAGCATCGTGTCATTCTCGTACCTTACATTGTTGAGATTGTGGTCGCTAATGACGAATCCTGGCAAGGATTTTATTTCTCTCAGAATTGTTTTATTGTACAAGTTGAAGAAATCCAGTGAGTAAACTCAGCTTTGTCTTACGCCCTTTTCTAGTTTTGTATGCCTGATGAATTCATTTCCTATCCGTAAGCAAGCGGTTTGCTGTCTAGTATAGTCTCCTGATTATACTAATGTCTTTTCCAAAAATGTAGAGGTTGCCGAGCATCTCAGTGAAGTCTTTGTAGCGTACTTTGTCAAATGCTTTTGCATAGTCTATAAAGCACAGATGAAGATCCTTCTTCGTTTGTATTGCTCTTTCAGATAGCCTTCTGAGCATGAATATCGCATTCTTTGTTCCGGTATCTTTAAGAAAACCACACTTTTCTTGTTCTATCTCTGGTCCGACGCTGCTGCGCGCTCTGTTCATCAGAATCCGGATGATTAGTTTTGTTACGTGGCTCATTAAGCTGATTGTTCGGTGGAGTTCATATTCCTTTGCACCGGGCTCCTTAGGTAGTACTATGGAAATTGATTGGCTTCGTTCCTCCGGTATATTACCACTGTTGTAGATTTCGTTTATTATTTCTGGGGTCCGATTAACTGTGTATTTGGGTAGCAAACATTGTTTTATACAAGTTTTGATAAAAACGATAGACGACGCACAGCAGTTACTTTCCTTCTTTTATACAAGTTTCATTAAAACCGACTGAAAAGCTACAGCGGTTACTTTTCTGTTGACTGCTGAGCTAATTTTTATAATCATATCGCCACAAGCAAGGCAGGAAGAAAGTTATGAGAAAGAGTGACAGGTTATAGGGGGTGTCAAGAAGTTGGTAAGAGAAGGATGAGAATACTGATAAGAATGGAGTAGATGGAGAAAGGAGCATGAGAGAGACAGAGAGAGAGAGAGAGAGTGAGGATGCAAGTTAGTGAGATAGGAGATGACTATTGACTTTACATTTAAATTCTTAGAGATTGTTGTTGTCGAGGAAGCAAGTAAACGGGAGGGAATTCCACTTGCAGGAAGTGCGAGAAAAGAAGCTGGTGGAGTAGAATTTGCGTTTACATTTTATTGGTTTCACAGTAAAAGGCTGAGGCCTATTTGCTAATGTTGTGGCTCAAGTAAATTCATATATAGTTTCGATAACAGAGACTGACGAGGGACAGTAGTTATTTTCCTGGTTGGCTGCCGGGTGATGTAATTTAATCAATGTGTATTTCAACAACAATTCCTCTTTTATACAAGTTTTATTAAGAATGTTTTAAAAACTACTGCGGTTACATTTTTGGAAGTCTGCTGTGTTATGTAATCTAATCATGGTTTATGTAGGCAATAATCCCTCTTTTATACAAGTTTTATTAAAACCGACTGGAAAGGTACTGCGCTTACTTTTCTTGTTGTCTAACGGGTTTTGTAATTTGACAATTGTCTATTTGGGAAGCAAACAAAGTTTTACACAAATTTCGATAAAAACGACTAATTACTGTTCTGGTTGGCTGCCGGGTTATGTAAACTGATATTTGGCTATTTGAGCAGCAATCCCTCTTTTACTGGACAATATCATCAAAGATGAAGGAAATACTTGAAGCAACTGAAATGTGGTTCTACAGAAGGATGCCGCGAATATCATGGATCGAGCATGTAAGCAATGATGAAAAAAAAGGAAATGATGGAAACGAAAAGAAAATTAATACTGAGTATCAGGAAGAGACAGCTGAAGTTCCTGGAACATGCAACGAGGAAAGAGGGCTTGGAGAACCTGATACTAACAGATTAGATAGAGGGAAAAAGAGACAGGAGAAAGCAGCAGGTAACATATTTGAAGGACCTAATCAGGTGGATGATGGAACGAGGGTTGCATGGTGTGACAGGAGAAGGCTTGCTAAGAGCCACCACGGATAGGGAAACGTGGAAGGTCATGATCGCCTGAAAGGACAGGGCACATAGAAGAAGAATCCATCTTTTACACTAATTTTCATTGAAACGACCGACAAGGTACTGCAATTACTTCCCTTATTGGTTGCCGAGTCATGTAGTTATTAATTGTGAATTTGGGCCGCAACTTAATAATTGTGTTTTTAGATAGTAGCTTTTTAATAATAATTCATTTTAATTCATCTAATAATTCATCATTAATTCATCTAATAATTCAGTTTTTAGATAGTAGCTTCAGTACTTGTTATGGGTCGGATATAAGCTTTTTAGCCCTGATTTCAGCCAGTTGTACAGAAAGAAAAACTGCATTCATACCTCTATCTTGAAGGGCATTTCTTTTATTGAATATTGGTCTGACCAATCACTGCAGCTGCTCTTCCACAAGTCACCAGTAATCTCACCTGGCTGCTTGACCATAAATTGGTGTTTGCGAGATATAAGTCTGGACCTGTGTAACCCCTTACATAAAATCTAATGAAGGTCACGCCATTTCTTATAAAATCTGCTGACATTCGCTATTCGATTGAATAACGTTGATGCATATTGTCTTGATTAAGGTTTATAACTTGTAATTATAAAACACATATATTTAAAATTCCTGGGATACGTGATGAGAAAAGAAGTTTGGAGAATTTAACACTCATAGTACATGCTGAAAACAAGAGAAGCATGGCGTACAACGAGTAATCTACTAAACGAGTTTAACTGGAAGCATATCAGAACAAAGACAAATGGGGACTAATTGTTTGCAATTTGTTTTACTGATTATAAAGCCTCTGCAGGTTAATATAGCCGAAATGTATTTTGGTTTGTTGGATGTTTCTTAGAGTAGCTGGTGTTCCCAAAAGATCTCTCATCTAATTACTGGCTCACGGCTATATCACATTAAAACACCGGTTTCCATATGATCACTGAAGTTAAACAACTTCAACCCTTGTCAGTACTTACATGATGACCGTTTGGAAATAATATGTGCTGTAAACTTGAATGTGTGGGTGGTGTAATAGATTATAGATCAGAATTGTTAATCGAATAGACGAGTTCTAATTCCATTGGATTCGTTATATTCACTTACGCACAAACACCTTTTGAAAGTTATGACCCCTCTTTTCTCCCATCTATGGGTTAATTAGTACTATTATTATCCATAAATGAATAAAATTGTGTATAAAATATTTAAATTTTGTTATTAAATAACCCATAAAGTTTGATATACCACTAAACTACAAAAGCAAAAAAAACAAAAAAACAAAACAAAAAAACAAAACAAAACAAAACAACAACAACAACAACAACAAAAAACTCCAAAAAACAAAACAAAACAAAAGAAAAAATAACCAAAATAACGTCTGACTTAACTTCCATGATCGAAAGGAAACTGATGTTTTCGGTGTGGTTTGACCACAGGTTGGTAAAGATAAAAAGATTCTAGCTGCAAAAAAAAGCAGTAGAAAGTTGGGGAGAGTCGTAATCTCCTACATCCTGAAGGCACATTAAAGAAGAATACTGATAACAGCAACGAAAAGAAAATTAATAGTGAGCATCAGGAAGAAACAACTGAAGTTCCTGGGACATGCAATGAGGAAGGAGGGCTTGGAGAACCTGATACTGACAGGCCAGATAGAAGGAAAAAGAGACAGATGAAGGCAGCGGATAACATATTTGAAGGAACTGAGCAGGTGGATGATAAAACGCGGGTTGCATGGTGTAACAGGAGAAAACCTATCGCCTGAAAGGACAGGACATATAGAAGAAGACGAAGACGAAGAAGAAGAAGACTGCTAATAGATTTTGTCCCTGACGATTATTACCGGGGAAAACAGTATATTTTTGCACAGAATGTGCCTGTTACTGCGCTCAAAATGGAAATGCCAACACAAATTTTATTTAAAGAAAAAAAAATTGGAAAAACAGGAAAGAAAATTAGTTGAGCACAAAAGACAGGCTAATTATTTTCGATTTTCCAAGCAAATGGTGTCTCTTTAAGTTCAAAATTCCTTACACAAAATTAAAATTGATTTCTTTTCAACTCGGAAGGTTGATAGGATTAACGAATTCTTTATTCGCCTTTTCTTGCCAAGGTTGGCTATCGGGGTAAGAGTTTTTTTGCTGTTACTGCTCAGGCAGGTAAAGTTGTCTATATTGAAAAAGATTTATTTGCACAACCACTCGAACAAATGTGGCATAAGGCCAAATTTAGAATGAGTGCTTTAAACATATATGCGACCAAAAACAAAAACGTTGCTCAACCCCCACCTGACACTTCCGTCTCAGGTATCAGAGATTAAACTTGGTGCTATATACCGCCTGGTTCTGAATTTTGACGAGCAACGACGACGATCGTCTTGACAGACAAGGTGATATTGGTGTGGAGTTGTAGGGTAGCCAGGGAGAATCACACACACGCGGAAGCTGTCGGGGAGTTCTCTGTTCTCTCTCTGTGTTCTCTTCACTTATCCTCTGTCTTCTACTGTCTCTTCGACCAGAAACTCCAGACTTAAATAACCCTTAAATTCCTACGCATTTTGCTTTTTCAGGTTGTGGCTTAATTGAAGTCATCATATCTTTGTCGGCCTTTTAAGCCTCTAATGTCGTTTGTGTTTTCTGCCTTTGATGCCAATCATATGTTTGTCGTCTATTGCCTTTCAAACCTTTATTGTCAGCTCTTGATGTCAATCATATCTTTGTCAACTATTTCCTGTCTTTCTGTTTTTGATGTTACGCCCCGTCATCACCATTCACGACCGGAATATATTTTTTCAGTCTATGTGCGTTGTGGTGCAGTGGATATCGGCTCGGAACGTGAAAGCGGGGAGCCGAGTTCGAATTCCAGCTGAATTCATTGCATTCACTTACGCGCAAATACCCTTGGGAAAGGTATTAATCCGCCTATTCCTTCCAGTTATGGGTTAAATAACAGGACAGATTGGGTTCTATAGCCTTGGTCGGCAACCAGTCTACCGCAGAAAGCAATTGCAACCTACTGCGGGATAATCTTCTGCCCAGTCAGTCATGTCCCTTTCGAGACATGATCGCCCAAGCGTGTATCACGTATGGCACTTAACTGACTGAATGTATAACATTAGTCTCCATCCAAAGAACAGATATTGCCTGGGCGGTTGGTCCTCCAAAGTGATCAAGCACATTATATTAAATTTGTCAAGACCTCCTACAGAAGGTAGCAGAAAAAAGTAACAAGAAAGGATTAGAAATAAACTGCACGAAAACCGAATGCATGGTCATCAGTAAAAAGGGCAGCCAAAAATGCCAAATACAGGTTGGGGATACCAAAATCAAGTAGGTACAAACATTTAAATACCTGGGAAGCGTTATAACAGAAGACGGAAAGTGCGACACAGAGATCCTCAGGCGAATTGGCAAGGCGAAGGAAGCATTCCAGAAGTTGAGTAAAGTATTAAGAAACAGGACAATTTCGCTAGAAACTAGGAAGAGAGTACTGGATTGCTACGTGCTGACCGTCCTTCAATACGGCAGTGAATGCTAGACAATACTATCAAAGATGAAGGAAAAACTTGAAGCAACTGAAATGTGGTTCTGCAGAAGGATGCTGCGAATATCATGGATCGAGCATGTGAGCAATGATGAGGTCTTGGAAATGATGGAAACAAAAAGGAAATTAATACCGAACATCAGAAAGAGACAGCTGAAGTTCCTGACACACGCAGTGCAGGAAGAAGGGCTTGAAGAATCTGATACTAACAGGTTAGATAGAGGGAAAAAGAGACAGGGGAAAGCAACGGAGAACATATTTGAAGGATCTAATCAGGTGGATGATGGAGCGAGGATTGCATGGTGTAACAGGAGAAGGCATGCTCAGAGCCACCAGGGATAGGGAAACGTGGAAGGTCATGATCGCCAACGTCCTGAATGGACAAGGTACATAGAAGAAGAAGTGTAGAGGGAAATTATAAGTTTGCCTAAAGTGCTTAATTAATAACCCACTCTTTTCGTGTGACAAGACAATTTGTCAGTGATGGAATAGAATGTAGGAAGAACTAGAGATGTGCCTTTCTTGAGAACATTATTGAAAAGGGAACATGTGCAGCGATATTTTAAAAAATTGAAAGGCAATTAACTTTCAACTATCATGATTCATTAATCTGTTGATAACAGATGGAAAGAAAACTACAACAACTTCTACAGAAGAGAGTTAAGGAAACTGAGAAGAAAGCCCTGAACATCAATTGCAAGAAGATAGAATGCATGATTGTTAGCAATTGAACAGCCCAACATGCAAATTACAAATTGGAGTTAGCAAAATCAAACAGATACAACAATTTAAATATCTGAGACTAGCAGTATAGTCCGGCGTTGCTCGGATGTAATGAAAGATTTAAAACTAATCCATGGTCCTGGAGCTCAGACTCTTTGGACGTTGGCACGAAAGACTAAAAAAGTAATAGTTGTTTCCACTTAAAGCAAAACCGTAGACTGAAAGAAAAATGAATGGATGTGAGTCAAATTTTGATTCCCTGGTATCGATATCAAATAAGTTTTTTTCGTCGCAAACTGAATCTTGAAGGCTAAATAAGTCATCTGAGTAAATAGTATCATGGCTGAGACTAAGAACTACAATTATATCTACTTAGAGTCAAACCCGAAGCAAAACTAAAATAAAAGGGCTGAAAAAAATACAGACACACAGGCAGATAAACAGACACACGCACAAACATCTTGCCTTTTATATATATATATTATCGATTTTCTGCACTATTGTAAGAACTGCAACCTTGAAACTTCTGAATATCGTTTCTTATGTGTTTGTCTATGAGTGTATCAAATTTGATTAAAATCGGACCGCTCTTTCTATAACCCAATGTTTTCGATTATCGGTTTTCGATATTTATCGGGGGTATCTCAACACAAAACCTAGCTAAGAACACTCACAGACGCTTATAGTACAACTGTGTAAATGTTCAAGAAAATCGATTCAGCCGTTTCGGAGTCTATAGGTAACGGAAACACACACACATACACATACAAAGTTCAATTTATAAATAAGTTTAGATGTGTTTTAACTGAGCGTAGAAAGTGTGACACCGAAATCCGAAGAAGCATTGGAATAGCGAAAGATATCTTCCAAAAGTTAAACAAAATACTAAGAAACTGGAAAATGTCGTTAGAAACAAAGAAAAGGATACTGAACTTTTATGTAATATCGGTCCGCCTGTATAACAGAGAATAGTAGACCATCTCATCAAGATGAATAAAAAACTCGAGGTAAGATAAACTTGGTTCTACAGAGGGATGCTGAGAATACCATCTACAACATCTATGTTTTAGGGAAAATGGAAACAAAAGGAACACTTCTATTTAACAACAGGAAGTGATAGTCGAAATTTCTGTAACCTATAATGAGGAAAGAAGGCTAAGAAAATTTGATACTCATAGGACAGATTTAAAACGAATGTGATAGTGGAAGACACGTTTAATCTACATACCTAGCTTGAGTAAAAGGCGAGCGAAGCAATTTTGAGAGATATAAGAAAAACATGAAATTTACTAAGAGATACAAATTGACAAAGAATATACTATATATATATATATATATATATATATATATATATATATATATATATATATATATTGGGAAATTATACTCTATAAATAAATTAAAATAAGCCTAAAGTATAAGAATACGCTTTCTAGTTAAGAATAAAATATTTACCTCTGTAAACACTCAGTTATCGATTATTTACAACACTGCTTTATTTGGTCGATTTCGAATTATGCTTCTTGCAGAGTAGCTAGCTCACCTGATGACATTCTATGAGGCCCACACAGGTTATATAGACCACATATCACCATTTCCTGAAATTCGATAAACGGCCCGTGTTAGAAAACGCGTGGAGCACCTGAAGTTGAAGTCTTCGCCAATGTTTCTCACCTAGATTTTGGAACTGCAGGTGGTGTATGGTTAACGGCTTGGAACAAAAAACTGAAGAACAGAGTTCGATTTCCTGTCAAGATCGTTATATTAATTTTTGCGTGAATACCCTTGAGATATGGATTGTGGTGCAGTGGATATCGAATTTGAATTCCAGTGGAATTCGTTGCATTCACTTACGCGCAAATACTCCTGGGAAAGGGACGGATGTGCGTTGTGGTGCAGTGGATATCGGCTCGGAAAGAGAAATCAGTGAGCCAAGTTCGAATTCCAGTTGAATACCCTGCATTCACTTAAGCACTGGTACCCTTGGGAAAGGTATTAATCCGTCCCTTCCCTCCAGTTATGGGTTAAATAACAAGGGTAGGACTTGGGGACCCTGCCCTTAAAAACAAATCCCAATGAATTTTGATACTCGAAAAGAAAAAAGTATTACTAGACACAAAACTTATATAAAAACAACTACAAATTGTTGAAAGAAAAAGGTGTTACCAGCAATAAATAAATAAAAATTTAGTTGACATTAAATGACCCGCCGAGGTTGATATGCCATAAAAACAAAACAACCAACCAAAAATTCCTGGGAAAGAAGTATTTGCGCATAAGTGAATGCAACGAATTCTGACTCTTCTTCCTTCAGCTATGGGTTGAATAGTATGACATATTGGGTTTTATGGCCTTAGTTGGCAACTAGTCTACCGCAGAAAGTAATGGCAACCTACTGGCGGAAAATCTTCTGCCTAGTTAGTTATGTCTCTTTCGAGACATGATCGCCCAAAGCGTATATCACGTATGGCACTTAACTGACTGACCCTTGAAAAAGGCATGAATAAATTCCTTCACCCTCCAACTATGGATAAATTGTAAAGTAGACTCGGCTTTACAGCCTTAGTTGGGAAGTCATCTACGAGAAAGAAAATTCTGAATTTAAAACCTGTTCGCCATGAGACTAGCAGATCTATCCCATAAAAACCTACCAGGTAAGGAAAGTACAGTAGTAATGCGTAGGGTGTTGAGAATTGTGGATCCATAATCAACAGAAATATCGTTCTACAGAAGGATGCTGAGGAACATGTGAGCAACGTCAATGTTTTAGAGAAAATGAATACAAAAAAATTATATTTAGCATCAGGAAGAGACAGTTGGCGTTTTTAGGGCATATATCGTGGACTGAGCATGCAAGCAACGATGAGGTGTTGGAAAGAATGGCAACAAAAAGGAAATTAATACTGAACACCAGAAAGAAACAACTGAAATTCATGGGACATGCAATAAGGATGGAGAGCTTGGAGAACCTGATACTGACAGGCCAGATAGGAGGAAAAAGAGGCCGAGGAAGGCAGTGGATAACATATTTGCAGGACCTGATCAGGTGGATGACGGAACGGGGGTTGCGAGGTGTAACAGGAGCAAACATACTAAGAGTCACAAAAGGATAGGGAGACGTGGAGAACCATGATCGCCTACACCCTGAAGGAACAGGGCACATAGAAGAAGAAGAATGAAGAAAGAGGGCTTGGAAAATTTGATACTTACAGGACTGATCGAAGGTAAGAGAGACAGGACAATAACGCATGACACTTAGTTGAGCTTGAATAAATGAATGACGGAAGAATGTTTCGGAGAAATAACAGAAAGACAAAATTTATTTAGAGCTACCAGGGACAGGATGTTGTGGAGAGCCATGATTGTTTATGTTCTGAGGGGAAACGGTACATAAAGAAGAAGAATAATGTAGATAAAAAAGGTTTTTAGAATAGGCAAACCTTTTTTTTTCGACTGACAAAGAAAATATCACAAATTGGTATAGAAACTTTGTTCATGGGATATAAAACTCTGTCCCTGGTAATTTTAAGCGTGGATTAAGCCCTAGACACACCCATTTCTGCTACAACTACAGTACATGCGGAGGCTAAACGATCCTGATGGGTTATGAGACTCTTGATCGTGAACCAATTAGTAAACCGCATTAAATTTTCAGAATCTAAAGTTATTTGCTCTCGAGTCTTTTAACCAGGTTGAAATGTTAGCGAACGTTGCTATCATACAAACACACATGTACATCCATACCTACTTATTCTCTTTTCTCTATTTCTCTTTCTTCATATCTTTTCTCTTTCTTATCCCCTTTCTCACCTCCCTCACTTATTCTCTGCTTTCTGTTTCTATCTCTCGACTCATTCACTTTGCTCTCTCTCTTTCTCCTTCTCTTTGGTTTTCTTCCTCTCTCTTTCTCATTATGTCTTTTTTCCTTTCTCTCACTCCTCCCTCTTTCTTTAGTATTCTCTCCGTCTTTCTACCCTTTTCTCCTTTATGTTTCTCTCTCTCTCTCTCTCTCTCTCTCTTTATTTCTGCCTTTCATCTCCCTCTCACTCAACATGCTGAGCATGCGCACTCACAATAAAGTAGTAGAGGACGTTATTTGTCTCAGGCTTTTACTTTATTTGTGGGGGAGAAGGAGGAGGGGACTTGTTTTCGAATGTGATTCGGATGAGATGATATTTGTTCAAAAGAGATTTCTTTCTGCAATCAAGATGCGGATTTATAGATTTTTGATTTTTGCATCGAAACGAAAATCGCAAATAAGAGGCCAGTTTGCTCCAAACTGGGATTAATTATTTGTCATGATTTCTGCCCGAATAGACACAAACTGAGCGGGTCTGCTCAATAGAAGAGCGCCATTGATTCATTATTAAGAGATAATCTCATCTCTTATCTTGGCCAGTGTGTGTGTGTGTGTGTGTGTGTGTGAGAGAGAAAGAGTGAGAGACTGAGTGAGTGAGAGAGAGTGGGAAAGAGAGAAAGAGGGTGAGAAAAAGAAAGAGAGAGAAATAGAAAGAGGGAAAGAGAAAGAGAGAGAGAGAAATATATAGAGAGAAAAATAGAGAAAGAAAGAGAGGAGACAGACAAGAAAAGAGACATGGAGAGTTAAATAAGAGGCAAAAAAAGATAAAGAGGCAGAGGGGAAAGAATAAAGAACGTTTCAGCAAGAGAAAGAGAAAAAAGAGAAAAAAGAGGTAAAGAAATATAAAGGGAAAGAAAAGAGAGCCAGAGAGAGAGAGAGAGAGAGAGAGAGAGAGAGAGAGAGAGAAACATAAAAGAGAGACAAAGAGAGATAGAGATAAAAGTAAAGAAAGAAAGAGTATATGGAATAGAGATAGAGAAATGGAGAAAGAGAGAGGACGGAAAAGAGAGAGAACTCTCCCTTCTTTTGAACAGGGATAGGGGTGTATTCCTTCTTTCAACTTTATACTTCTAAAATCTCCACCTAAATTTTGAAATTTTATTATTTATTTTTATATCTATTTATTTTTCTCAATAGGAATACAGAGGTTCGTCTATCGTCCGGTTCATACTCTTCCCCAGTCTTTTGAACAAGAGTTATACCTTGATTCCTGTTTAGAATTGGGTTTTCAGCTTCTTCTAAAGTCTTCGTATTTTCTTTCACTCATTGCTATAGTGGCGTTATCGCCTTGTTTTGAACAGATTAAAAAAAAAAGAAAAGAAAAAGCATAAAGACAAAAAGAGGGAGAAAGAGAACGACAAAGAGATAAGGAAAGAGGTAGGCAGAAAGAGAGATTTGAAGTTTTTGAAATTTTAAAAATATTAATGATGCTGTTCTCTTACATAATTATTCTTCAATATGTTAGTCAGTTAAGCGCCATACGGGATACACGCTTAGGCGATCATGTCTCGAAAGAGACATGACTGACTGAGCAGAAGATTTTACCGCAGTAGGTTGCCATTACTTACTGCGGTAGACTAGTTGATAACCAAGGCTGTAGAACCCAATCTATGCTGCCATTTAACCCATAGCTGAAGCGAGAAGTGACGGATTAACCCAAGAACACTAACTATGGGTGTATCGTACCAAGCGCGAATCACGCCATTTTAATTAAATTTTCAGTACCTAATTTTTTACCTAAATAATATGTTTTCATCATTTATCCATCACACACAATGGTGCATAGGGCAGCAACTTTTTGTTGCTGTTTCTGGAACAAACTATTTTTACGGGCCAAACCTGGAGGACCGGTGGACCATTCTTGGTGGGGTCCTTGCGTTTACAGCACCCGGTATTCCCAAATGGTCACCTATTTAAGTACTGACCAGGCTCGATTTTGCTTAACTTCGGTGATCGAATGGGAACTGGTGTATTCAACACGATATAACCGTAGACAATATGTTTTTCAGTTCCTATTAATGTTAACTCAAAGTACAAATTTTGAAGAGCCTGCATGTAAAATATTTCAAATAAAAATTTATATTTAATATTTTTTTGATATTTTCAAAATCAGGTATGATATACCCAAGGTTAGTAGTGGTGTAACTTTAATTGATGATTAGTGTTCCCGGGTTAAAACCTTTCTCAAGGGTATTTGCGCGTAAGTAAATGCAACTGGAATTCGAACTCGGCTTTCCAATTTCTCGTTCCGAGCCGATATCCACGCACTTCGATATGTAATTCTAATTAAATTAGACCAGTTTTTGAATAGCAGATTATATTTCCAACTTCTCTTTTGATATATGGAAGCAAATCGGATGTACAAATTCCCAGTAATATTTGACAATATTTTTTTACAGTAAGGCTCAATCTGTACAAGAACCAGGGACCAGTCGAAGGTTATATTTAGAGGCAATTTCGTACGGAGACGGGGAAAGATAGAGGTTACCCTTAGGCGTGAACAGGTTAAAATTGTAGTGATAAGAGAAACATGAGACAGTAGGACAGGGAAATCTCATTTGAAACAAAGAAAAGAGTGCGGGATTGCTGTGTGATATCTGAATTTCTGTATGGAAATGAATACAGGACGAATTCATCAAGGATGAAGGAGAAGCTTAAGGCAGCAGAAATGTGGTTTTACAGAAGGATGCTGAGGACGGACGGACCACGTGTGCAACGATGATGAGCTGGAAAGGATGCAAACGACAAGAAAAATCATACAGCATCAGGAAGAGACAAATGAGCTTCCTGGAACACGTAATGAGGAAGGAGGATTTGGAGAATTTAATACTCATTGGTCGGATTGAGGAAAGGAGAGACAGGGGAAAGCAGCGCGAGACGTACTTGTTAGGTCTGAGCAAATCGATGGTGGAGTGGGGTTTAAAAGAGATACCAAGAGAAAATTATTGAGAGCGACAAGAGACAGAGCCAAGTGGAAGTCCATGATCGCCTACGTCCTGAAGGGACACGGCACATGAAAAAGAAAAATGGTTCGGGAAGAAACTGCTCGAGTGGAACTTACTGCTCACCAATGGAGTGTGGGTGGTTTGTGTTGTAATGCCGAGGTGACAGTAAGATACCAGATGATGTGTGCTGAAGTATCAGATTGATCTTCTTCTTCTTCTTCTTCTTCTTCTTCTTCTTCTTCTTCTTCTTCTTCTATGTGCCATGTCCTTTCAGGACGTAGGCGATCATAACTTTCCACGCCTCCCTATCCCTGGTGGCTCTTAGCAAACGTTCTCCTGTTATCCCACCAAAACCCCGCTCTGACATCCACCTGCTCAGGCTCTTCAAATATGTTATTCGCTGCTTTCCCCCTGTCTCTTTTTCCCTCTATCTGATTTGTGAGTATCAGATTCTCCAAGCCTTCCTTGCTCATTACAAGAACTTCAGCTGTCTCTTCTTGATGCTCTGTATTAATTTTCTTTTCGTTTCTATTCTTTCTAAAACCTCGATTCATGGAATTCACAGCATACTTCTGTAGAACCACATTTCAGTTGCTTCCAATTTTTCATTCATCTTTGATGATATTGTCTAGCATTCATTGCCATATTGAAGGAATATATTTTCTTAAGTTTAGAAATAAATCTTGATCATGCAAAAAAAAATATTCAGGTGTTGTCATTATGTGACAAATCAGTCGGTCATTTAAGTGCCATACGTGATACACGCTTAAACGATCATGTCTCGAAAGAGGCATGACTGACTGGGCAAAAGATTATCCCACAGTAGGTTGCCCCTGCTTTCTGTGGTAGACTGGTTGTCAGCCAAGGCTATAGAACCTAATCTGTCCTGTTATTTAACACATAACTGGAGGGAACTGACGGATTAATAATTTCCCAAGGGTATTTGCGCACAAGTGAATGCAAGGAATTAACTGGAATTCGAACTCTGCTCCCTGATTTGTCGTTCCGAGTCGATATCCACTGCACCACAATGCACATCCACCTTCAACGCACATTCACATCTGGATATGCTTAAGTGTATCGGTAATTTTTAAACGTTCAGTCAGTCAGTTAAGCACCATACGTGATATATATATATGTGTGTGTGTGTGTGTGTGTGTGTGTGTGTTTATTTTACTTCGTGGCCTTTGGCCGTATTAAACCCAGTTTAAATTGTGGGTGCCTTGATGTGGAACGATAATAAAAAACAATTTCGAAATCCAATTTTCTAAACTTTTCTCTCGATTTTGCAGATTGGCGTATATACTTCCTTTTAACACATTGACCTCTAGAGGTCAGTTACGAAATCTTCCATTATTATAACAGCCAACCTAGGCAAAAAAAAAAAAAAAAAAAAATTACGAGTTGATTTCTAACTTTAACTGAAGTCTTAACATTGTTTTCACACTGAAAGTATCACTACGAATAAACTCGTTGTTAGCTCGGGAAAATAAAAAAAATGTATCAGAAAATGTCAAGGACGAGATAACTCGTGGTCGGCATCATAATAAAAGCTGCCAATTGCGAATTATCTCGTAGTTAGCAATCAATGTGTTAACCTTGCGACATAAGCTTACTAAATGAAAAGAATCTGATTTTGGTTCCTGTTATTTCGAAACAAATAAAATAGTCTTCTAAAGTTAATTTCGTTAAAAATAAGGGACACCAGACTGCAAAACGGTCAACCCCTTGTTGCAGAGCTGGAGGAAGAGATTTGGATGAGAGGATGGGAAATTTGTTTTAGAACCTTGTGGAATTAAATAGATAATAGGTCACACATCCAAGCAGGATACAATTCTTTCTAAAAAGGTCGATGGGCGGGTCATTACACAGGAAATATCAGTGGTATATATCCGTGATCTTATGGGTGGATGCGTCCGAGTGTTAAGGTGGCTAGATTTTGTAATGTACTTAATTGTAATTAAATTTGACATTCGGACGGGCAATGAAAAGAATATGTGTAGAAAAAAAAGTGAATTCTTGAATATTTAGGCTTATTTTATTTAATTTAGAGAAAAATAAAAGAGTACACATGCGTGTATATGTCGTTCAATTTGATTATAATATAAAATTCTGGAAGGATTCACAAATTTTAAGAGCTGGGCTGCAAGTAATAATACAAGATATTTTAATCGTAATTAAATTTGACATTCGGATGGGCAATAAAAAGAATATGTGTAAAAAAAAGTGAATTCTTGAATATTTAGACTTGTTTTATTTAATTCAGAGAGAAATAAAAGAGTACGCTTGCGTGTGTATGTCGTTCAATTTGATTCTAATATAAAATTCTGGAAGGATTCACAAATTTTAAGATCTGGACTGTAAGTAATAATCTTAAAGAAAGCATGCAAATAGTATGACTATAGATTTTTTTTAAACGCTTTATTCAATTTTTTATTTAATTATTCTATTATTTAATTATTCTATTTTGTGCCGTTGTGGTCACCACTCTCCGCCCCCATTATATTTCACAGTTGTGTGTCATGATGAAATTCAAGGCAAAGTACTACAATGGCTTCTCGGATTTTTGCACTACTTATGTTAAGGTTACCACGTTACCCCTCTCTACAAGGAGGGTTTTTTGAGGTTATCTTTTTCTAGACTTTGCCTAAAGAGGCAGGACCTACAAGACAGCAGGCTGGTTTGAATTCGGTTTCTTTTTCTTAGACTGGTTTCCACCCATTTTGTTCAGCTATTTTACCCATAGCTGGAGGAAGAATAGTTGCGTAAGTAAAAGTGCTAAACTCGACTTGGATTTGAACTTGGCTCTCCGATTAATAATTAATCTCAACGGCTTATTATTAGTCCACCTACCCCCCCCCCCCCCCACTTATTTATTTAACTAATTAAAATGTAAAATACCCGATTTTCAAATAATACATTATTTTATATGTTATCCAATTTTTCACCGTTAAAGAAGAAAATAATTAATATTCTTTAACTTTCAAAAGCCCATTTCAAACTGTGAATATTACGTAGTTGTTTCGTGTTTTTGTTTTAATTTCTTTTTGCACCCAACTTAAATTGTGGTGTCCGTTCATGTTAATTTCTACTTTCTACTTTCCCTAATTTGGCGATAGAAACAATCTATTTTTCTCCTACAAGTCTCATCCCATCAGGATGTAGGCGATCATGTAACTCCACATTTGCCTCGTACATACGATCCAACGCTAATGATGCAGAAAAATAGTGTCGATTCCCTGTGCCTTTCCACTAAGAATCAAACTCATCGTGCAATCCTCTACCCTTACAAGAACCAGATCAGGCCTAAAAAAATATCGATTCCCTGTACCTTTCCATTAAGTATCTGACTCATCGTGCTACCTTTACAAGAGCCAGATCAGACCTAAAAATAGTGTCTGTTCCCGGTGCCTTTCCAGTAAATATCTAACTCATCGTGCTATTCCTTACCCTTACAAGAGCCAAATCAGGCTTAAAAACAGTGTCAATTCCCTGTACCTTTCCATTAAATATCTGACTCATCGTGTTATCCTCTACCTTTACAAGATCTAGACCAAGTCTAAAGATGGTGTCTGTTCCCGGTACCTTTCCAGTAATTATCGGACTCCTCGTCCTACCCTTTACCTTTACTAGAGCCAAATTAGGCTTAAAAATGGTATCTCTTCCCTGTACTTTTCCAGTAAGTATCTGACTCATCGTGTTATCCTTTACCTATACAAGAGCCAGCTACTGCCTTATAAGGAGTACTGCTGTCATATGTGGGCAGGTGCTGTCCAATCTTTACTTTTCAGTCTCGATGGAGTTTAAAAGCGTCTCTGTCCTTGTGGGTGATAAATTATTTTCCACTATCTAACTTCTCGCTCACAGGCAGTATGTGGCAAGCTTCTCATTACTTTGTCACTACTTACATGAAAAGTGCTTGGTCGAATGACATTCCTTAGTACCGTCAGTCCTAACCTTTACGGGCAAGACCCGCCATGCTACGCAAATTGCAGCGAACCGCCCTCATTTCCTTCGAATTCCATCGGTGAGCTGTAACTTTCACTCGAGAAGCTTCTTCCAGCGAACCACTGCTCTGGTAGTGTTTAGCCGATTGCTACAATTTTAACCTGTTTAAGACCAGGGTCAACCGTTATTTTCCCCACCCATAAACTGTGCCTCTTACTCTGTAATCTTCTGCATCGAGTAGCCACAGGGTCGTGTACTGGGTGAACCTTACTCAAAAATAAAATCCTTTGTAACTTTTTAGTAAAGTTTGTCTTTTTTCTGTTCCTCTTATCCTTCTTCTGCCAACCATTTACACCAGCTCGTGGAGTAGGATTTCTCATGCCCACCTTCTTTTATCGAGTATAATTTTCCATAATATATATATGTATATATATATAGTATTTTCTGATATCATTTCTTCTTTAGTCGTGGCTCTTCACAATTTCCTGTGCCTTGTATCTAATATAAATTTTATATTTTTCTTATCTTCAATATTTATATTATTCGGATTATTGTTCTCTTCTTTGTTGCTATTTGTACGACGTTTCGGTCGGAGTTCATATTGCAATTTTTTGATGTTAATGATTTTCTCTAGTATTTAAGATATTAATGGTTTTCTCTGTTTTTTACCAGAGCTTTTATCTAGTATTTCTGATGTTTTATTATCTCTCCTAAATTTACTCCGTCATCCATTCACTCAAGCTCGCTATGTAGATTAAACTTGTTTTCCACTTTCCCTCAATATGTCTTAGGGGTGTCAAATTTTCTTAACCGTTTTTCTTCATTATGTATTCTAGAAATTTAAACCGTTTCTGATGTTAATTATAGTTGTCTTTTTGTTTCCATTTTCCCTAAACTTTCGTCGATGCCCACATGTTCAGCCCATGCCATACTCATCATTCCACTGTAAAACCACACTATGAACTGAACATGATGAAATTTTAAGGGAACTAGAAGCAAAAAGGACACTTACACAAAGAACCAGAAAATGACAGTTGATATTTCTAGGAAAGAGGGAAGACGGCTTCAAAATGGCCCTTAGAATTATTTGTATCACAGATGATGATAATATATCTGGGATTTTCATCCTTCATGAATCAGTATTCATTTAAATGTGCATTGTGGTGCAGTGGATATCCGCTCTGAACCAGAAATCGGAGGGCCGAGTTGGAATTCCAGTTAAATTTGTTGCATTCACTTAAGTGCAACTATCTTTTGAAAAAGTATTAATCCGACTCTTTTCCCTCCAGCTATGGGAAAAATAGTAGGACAGATTATTTTCTTTTGCCTTGATTGGCAACCAGTCTATCTCAGAAAGTAATGGCAACCTGCCGTGGGATTATCTTCTGTCCAGTCAGTCATCTTTCTTTCGAGACATGATCGCTCAAGCATGTATCACCTATGACACTTAACTGACTGATTCATTTTGATAATTTCTAGCACTCTAAATTTCTATTAAGGAAATAGAGGATGTGTTCAATGACACAGAATTGCAATTTCGAATTCTAGTTTCTTATGTTTTCAATGTTCATCAAGTTCTTTTTCTGTGATGTGTTTGTTTTTAATCAGGCTAGCATGGCGAAAGACGTGTTCAAGAAGCTGAGTAGAGTATTAAGAGACGAAAATTTTGCTAGAAACAAAGAAAAGAGTACTGGATTGCTATACGATGCCAGTTCTTCAATATGGCAGTGAACGCTGGACAATATTATCAAAGATGAAGGAAAAACTTGAAGCAACTGAAATGTAGTTTTTCAGAAGAATGCTGCGAATATCATGGATCGAGCATGTAAGCAATGATGAAGTTTTAGAAAGGATGGAAACGAAAAGGAAATTAATACTGAGACATGCAGTTCCTAGGACATGTAATAAGGAAGGAGGGCTTAGAGAACCTGATACTAACAGGCCAGATAGAGGGAAAAAGAAAGAATGGAAAGCAGCGGATATATTTGAAGGGCCTGAGCAGGTGGGTGACAGAACGGGGGTTGCGTTGTGTAACAGGAGAAAGCGTGCTAAGAGACATCAAGGATAGGGAGACGTGGAAAGTCATGATCGTCTACGTCCTGAAAGGACAGGGCACACAGAAAAAGAAGGTACATTTTTAAGCACTTATTTTTTATGTGTTTTATTTTTATGTCATTTTTCATCATAATTTGATTACTGCTATGGCCGCACTACCTACCAAGTTTGCAGGAAGACCTAAGGCAGGTCGTGGTGTGTTGTTATGGCTCCATTTCATGTTTTTTCTATCTCCCCTAACATCCCTAGCGTTACATAGACAGAGTTCTCCTTAGTGTGTGGGTTGTACTTAACAAGACAATTTTTTACTATCACTGGTATGATTCTTGTTTTCAGTTTCCACGTTTTTTTTTTATTTCAATTTCCAGGTATTTATATTTTGACAGTTTTTCGAATTCTTGGTTGCTGTTACAACCCGCTGGACAAGCCATATCAATTAATAGGCACGTTTTTTTCTTTTTGGTTTTTAACAATAATGTCAGGCCTATTTGCTTCAGTTTTTTTGTCTGTGTAGATGGTGTAATCCCATAGAATGGTTACATTTTCTATTTCTGTAACCGGTGCTAGGTGATGTTCATACCAGTGTTTGTTTACAGATTTTCCATAGTGTTTGCACATTGTCCAGTGTAAATATTGACCCACTCTATCGTGACGATTTTTATATTCATTTGGAGCAAGTACACAAACACCCTGAGATTAGATCGTTTATTGTTTCTTGGTATTTATCACAGAACCTGCATTTTGTATCCACATTATTACGTATAATATTTGCCTGAAAGTTCCTAGTGAAAAGACTTTGGTCTTGCGCTGCAAGAATAAAGCCTTCGGTTTCAGACTTTAATTCAGATGCACGTAACCATCGATGAGTATTAATTTTATCAACACTGGATTTATTACCATGTTCTGGATATTGGCCATGCAGAGGCTTGTCTTGCCAGCGTTGTTTCAACTGTTCAAGAGCTTTATCCTGGGCTTTCTTTTTCATATTTTGGGCGCAATAGTTGGTTCTTGGCTTCTGTTTTGGTTTTCTACAGAATCTACTAACTGTAAATCTTGTTTGTATGTACTGCCTTCTTTCATTATTGAATATTTTTTCTTTCTGTTTTCATGTTTGACTAATTGTATATTCAGTTTTTTGTTGCTTCTGTGTATGTTAGTAAGCCAATAGTTGCCTTGTGTGACAATTCTAGCTGAATAAGACCATTTCCACCTTCTTTACGGGGTATGTATAGGCGGTCTACATCAGCCTTTGGATGATGCATCTTATATTTAGAAAGGAGCTTTCTTGTCTTAGAATCCATTCGTCTGATGTCATAAGGAGCTTTCTTGTCTTAGAATCCATTTGTCTGATGTCATTTATTATTATTATTATTATTATTATTATTATTTAATTTCTCATCATATTTCTATTTCTGCTATGGTCGCACTACCAATCAAGTTTGCGGGAAGACCTAAGGCAGGTCGTGGCGTATTGTTATGGCTCCATTTCATGTTTTTTTCTATCTCCCCCCATCATCCCCAGCGCCACACAGACAAAGCCCTCCCCAGCGCGCGGGCTGTACCTAATAAGACAATTTCCCGTACATCTCCCAAGCCGGGGCCTCCAGGGACTCCCTCAATGTGCTGCCCCGTTCCACTTCCTATCATTCCAAGCGCACCCACCATCACTGTCACGACTCCCGCCCTCAGCTTCCACACTTTTTCTATTTCAACTTCCAGGTCTTTATATTTTGACAGTTTTTCGAATTCCTTGGCCGCCACGCCACAATCCACCGAACAGACTACATCAATCAACAGAGAAGTCCCCTCCTTCCGGTCCCTAACAATTATGTCCGGCCTATTTGCTTTAATCCCTCTGTCTGCGCAGATGGTGCAATCCCATATTATTATTATTATTATTATTATTATTATTATTATTATTATTATATCAGGTCTGTTAACTTGTAAAGGGCGGTTGGTATGTATAGTGAAGTTCCAGAGCACTGTAACATTTTCACCTTTCTAACATTAATAATGGTTTTTGTTCATACTATTTTTCTACATGACGAATTTGTAATGTCAGCATAACTTCAAATTCAGATATTTCTTTACCCTATTATGCTTATATCTAAATTCCTTTCAATTGTTTCACACTCCTTCTCGGTCTCACCTCTGCCCTGTTTTTTTTTTTTAACAGGAGTAGAGATTTATACCTTTTTTGTTTAGGGTTAGGTTTCTACTTCCTTCTGAAGTCTTTTTCTATATTTTTTTCATTCCCAGTAGCTCCATGTCTCTTAGCAGGCTTTATCACCTTCCTTGGGAGGAATTGAATTAATAAACGATCTGATAAAAAAGGGAATTATTATTATTATTATGTCATTTTTCATCATATTTCGATTTCTGCTTTGGTCTCACTACCAACCAAGTCTGCGGGGAGACCTAAGGCAGGTCGTGGCGTGTTGTTATGACTCCATTTCATGTTTTTCTATCTTCCCTATCATCCCTAGCATTACATAGATAAAGTTTTCCTTAGTGTGTGGGTTGTACTTAATAAGACAATTTTTTGTATATCTCTTAAGCTGGGGTTTCCAGGAATTCTTTCAATGTGTTGCTTTGTTCCATTTTTTTTATCATTCCAAGTGCACCTACTATCACTGGCACAACTCTTGTTTTCAATTTTCACATTTTTTCTATTTCAATTTCCAGGTCTTTATATTTTGACAGTTTTTCAAATTTCTTGATTGCTATGTTACAATCCGCTGGACAAGCCATATCAATTAATAGACAAGTTTTCTCCTTCTGGTTTTTAACAATAATGTCTGGCCTGTTTGCTTCAATTTTTCTGTCTGTGTAGATGGTGTAATCCCATAGAATGGTTACATCTTCTATTTCTGTAACCGGTGCTGGGTGATGTTCATACCAGTGTTTGTTTACAGCTTTTCCATAATGTTTGCACATTGCCCAATGTAAATATTGCCCAACTCTATCGTGGCGATTTTTACATCCATTTGAAGCAAGCACAGAACAGCCTGAGATTAGGTGGTCTATTGTTTCTTGGTGTTTATCACAAAACCTGCATTTTGGATCCATATTATTATGCATAATATTTGCCTGAAAGTTTCTCGTGAAAAGACTTTGGTCTTGTGCTGCAAGAATAAAGCCTTCAGTTTCAGACTTTAATCCAGATGCACGTAACCATCGATGAGTATTAACTTTGTCTTATTATTATTATTATTATTATTATTATTATTATTATTATTATTATTATTATTATTATATTCAGCTGTTGTACGCTTCGGCCTTCTTCAGGTGCTAGGAATTTTGAACCAGCCGAAACGTCGTAAACATGGCAATAAAGATGAAAACAACAGTTCGAACAACGTAAATAATGTAAATACTACCTCATCTTAGAAGTATAGACATATAATTATTATATCCTTCTTTTTCTTTCTATTTCGTTAACATAGGCGGTTTTTATATTTACTTTACATTGGTAATATTCTCCTGAGAGGTTGTGCAATTCCAATTTTGATTCTCTTGTAAAGAGCGACTAATAAGAATGTTTTTAATGTACATTTTCGATCGAACTCATGACTTCAGTTATTATGCGCATAACAGTAGTTTTAAGGAGCCACGTATTTTAAAGAGACTTATATTTACATATTTTGTCATGTTCTTTGTCATAGATATATTTTTATTTGATGGCACTTCCATTGTGTTGGAAATTTACAGATATAACAGGTCTCCTGATTGGCCGAAGACCCGAACCTCGTCTTGGACTTGAGGCGGGCCTTTACGCCAGGAAGAGGCTCGCGCCTTTTTTTTAGCCTTTTTCCTTTTTTGCACGGACTTGCTTGCTCGGTTGGCACGGACAGCTTCGGAGATCCACGTGCCGAGATTCAACCAGCGGGGCCAACAATTGGCACCCTCATGTCTCGCTATATCGTGACCATCTCTCCATAGTATTGGAGACCCATTGGGCTAACAGCCTCAACCTTATCAGAGAAAATATCTCGACATCCTTCCTTTCTTATAAGGAAACCCTTTGGGCAATGCCTATCCATCTGAGAGAAAAATTCTCTAAGAACTATCGACTTTCGACCGAATGGAACTGCAGAAGAAGCTGACCCCAGAATTTCCTGTACGTCGCGGACCGCCGTTCCTCGTGGTTTCCCATACCCTTCTCAGACGAAGGAACTAACAAGCTACGCAGCGAGAAGGACTATACCAGGCTACGAAGTAGCCGCAAAATCAGTTTTTGCAAGACAATAAATTGTTTTACTTTATCAGGTATGTCTTGTTTGTCTGACTGTTTCCTTCCACTGCCTAAGCACTGAGTTATGTGTGAATATTTCTCACAATATCTTTGAGAAGATATTCATCGAAACATGTTGTCTATTAGCTTCTATTCACTGTTAGCTTTCATGTGTCTCTCATTATGACTGAGACAGTCCCAAAGGATAATGACCGCGTGGCTTTCCATGAGTGGTTCAAAATGAATATTATTATTATTACTAGTACCACCCTAAACCTGTTTGGTTTCTTTTAAAAGCAGTTCATAATACAAAATGAAGTAACAACATTATAAATTTTACTATTAATATATTTTAATTTATATTTTCAATAAAAATTATTGCAATAATTATTATTACTTACATTATACAATTGGGTCCGGCTCCACCTTTTGTATGTTTTACACAAATTGAAAAAAAGTCAGTCCCCCACCCTCTACCACCTTTTGTATGTTTTACACCCTCTATTATTGTGCAATTTTGATATTCTTCTTCTATGTACCCTGTCCCTTCAGGACGTAGGCGATCATGGCTTTCCACGTTTTACTATCCCAGGTGGGTCTGAGCATGCCTTCTCCTGTTACACCATGCAACCCTTGCTCCATCATCCACCTGATTAGATCCTTCAAATATGTTATCCGTTGCTTTTCCCTGTCTCTTTTTCCCTCTATCTGGCATGTTAGTATCAGGTTCTCCAAGCCCTCCTTCCTCATTACATGTCCCAGGAACTTTAGCTGTCTCTTCCTGATTGTCAGTATTAGTTTTCTTTTTGTTTCCATCATTTCTAAGACCTCATCATTGCTCACATGCTCGGTCCATGATATTTGCAGCATCCTTCTGTAAAACCACATTTCAGTTGCTTCAAGTTTTTCCTTCATCTTTGATGATATTGTCCAGCATTTACTGCCATATTGAAGGACGGACAGCACGTAGAAATTCAGTATTCTCTTCCTTGTTTCTAGCGAAATTGTCCTGTTTCTTAATACCTTACTCAACTTCGGGAATGCTTCCTTCGCCATGCCAATTCGCCTTCGGATCTCTGTGTCGCACTTTCTGTCTTCTGTTAGCTTGTTTTAAATACGACAACACTGTAATTTGCTCTATTTTCAATCGCTACTTATTTATTAGTGTATGTGTGTCTCTTGAAAAATCATCAGCCGTGAGAAGCTGACTAAGACGGCGAAAGTGAAAGAAGAATGTGCTTGTTGGTGTGTGTGAATATCCTAATGGTGATCATCTCGACTGACGCACAAGCGGCAAGGGACCTAACTCTATTGATTCCTAATTTCTAATTATCTCCTCCTGGCTTCGGACAGACGGACGGGCGGATAACTCTTTTATTATAGTAAGGAAGATTTTTATTATTTCCTTTGATATCCTTTGGATACTCATTTCCTTTCGGGTCCCAACCAGAAACGTTAAAGTTAGAAACACGTTCTTGATATACGGCGGACAGGTCAAAAAGTTCAAATTTCTGATTAAGAAATAGTTTTATTCTAAATTTCACGGTATAAATAAGTAATACTGGTGTAAATCAGATTAATTTAACATAAAATTTGCTAATTTTCCAAAGATAATGATCTATATTTTATTTTTGCAAGATTTTTAAAAACCAGAATTAACTTCTGTTTACAAATGTGTCGATCGCTCAAAACTAACGACAAAATTCAAAAATTGAAAAAATCTCAAACTTTTATATACCAATTAATACCATTTCAGTTTGAAATAAACCAGAGAGTATTTTGCTTACTGGAAATAGTAAATTTAATCATTTAGCTTTCAATTAAAACTAAAATAAAAGTTTAAAGAAAACTTTTTCATTTTCAAAAATTCAGTTTAAAAGTTAGAAATCGAGAAGTACCTACTTTTAACCGAGCCATACTAAACTTTGAATTTTAACCAGAAACTTTTAAGTCAGAAATAGCATAGTGGCATTTTCACTGAATATATTATTATTGTTATGGTCAGTGGCTTTTTATTGCAACTATCAGATAGCTAACCCACGATCGTGAATGAGAAAATATATCGAAAAATAAAGACTAAATTTCTGCCGAAATTCGAACTTGTATCTCTTATTTTTGAGAATCGAACATTTCCGGTGTAACTGCCTTATCTATTTTGTTACGGTTACACAAATAGTGCTATATCATCTATGTTCAATTTTTTCCTCTGAACGTGTAGAAGGAAGGAGATGGTTAAATGTTTATTGAATTGGCCTGGCGTGAAATATAACCAAACTTCTTACAACTTCCAGGTTTTATCCAGAATTATCAGAAGGTTATCAGAAAGTGGATTTGTGGAAGAATAAAATTATAACTTTTGTATGTTTAAATAGAAATTTATTAATGGAAAAGAATAACATGAATTGGTAAAAGTTAATGTTCAATGAGAAAAAGTATTAAGAAGTTAAGAGTATCAAGAATTCGTAGTAGCAACTTGTGGGAATGAGTTTATGCCTATGTATGTATGTATGTATGTATGTATGTATGTATAAGTGTTTAGTTTTGGTTAGTATTTTCTTTGAAATTATCGCTCAGGATGAATGGTGAAAAAGAAGGAGGTGAGAGGTGACAGGTGAGAGAGAAAGATAGAGACAATAATAATAACGATCGCTTGACGCTTGTCAAGGGTATGTACTAATTACGCTCGTCTCATTTCTCTCTGGCGACGGTCGAGCTTGCTCTGTCTTTTATTTCGTTTGTGGGGGCTACGAACAGGCCATTTTGGAATTCACCCCCGGATGTGATTCTGGCCTTTCTATTTTGTTTTTAGATGTTTCCTAGTTTTCTATTGGCCGAAAACATTTCGCACTGAGGTGTGAAATTTCGCGAGTTTTGTGTATGCTAAGCAAGGTTTTGTAAATCCAAGAAAATTCGTTTATTTCTAATAAAATCAATGAGTCAGTGCTTGGCATTTGAATGTTTAAATGTAGATCTTGTTTTATTCACTACAAACGCTGGATACATTACTGTTTTTGTTTGCTTTCGCTCATACAGTCGTATCTCCCTAAGCCATCCCTTTATGGCCTGGAAATATCCATAGTCCGGTACAGAGTAATTTCTTAATTATCTGTGAAATTCCATGCATTCTCGAAAAAAAATAGTGGAGTGGCTTCTATTTGCCTCGTTGTTTTTCTTCTCTTAGACTGTCACCCAGAACTAGAGAGTTCAGTCTATTCTTCTATGGTGGAGAGGGCAGATGAAACGGATTTATGCCTTTCTTAAGGACGTTTGTGCGAAAAGGAAAGTAACAGACTCGACCGGAAATTGAACTCGTCGATTCCAATTTCAGTGCCAATATTCGATTCACTACCCGTACATCTACTGTAGCTGTTATTGCTACTACTACTAACAACTGAAACGTGTTCAAACTAATCTGTTCAGAGCAACACGTGTAACGTATGCAATTTCATATTTTACGTGTAGGTCTGTCCTCTTTCTGTTTTATATGTTGGGTTGTTGTTAGCAGCAGTAGCCATATTGATATCAAGCAACCTTATTATTAATCAATTCAAGAAATGTAAATGTCAAGTGGTGTTCGACAGAAAAGTTCAAATAGCCAAGTGCTTCTATGTGGGCAAGCGAACGAAAACAAGAAAATAAAGAATAATTCAAGGAATCTTACAGTTTTTTTTTAGCAGATCTCATGCCGGAAGAATACATATTCTCAAATTTGCAGCTATAGCGGAAGTTTTGATTGACTGAAATCTTTGCAGTCAAAATCTTAATACTAGAATAGTACCTGTAAAAGATGAGTGGGCTATTTATGGATAAATAGGCACGGTTGTTGAGAATGTTAGTATCTGTGCGTTTTGCCGAGGATCGAAGTATCACATACCCAGGGCGTCTGACGAGGGCCAGCGTAACAGCTCTGCATTACATAAAAGTGCACACACACACACACACACACACACACACACACACACACACACACACACACACACACACACACAATAAATAAAAAAAAATAACGCCCGACCCCAAGAGAAACTCATATATACCTCATTGCTAAAGATGTTGAACAAAATGGTCAGTTGTTTCTATTTCTCCAGGGAGAATCAGCTACGATTAGACCAAAAATGGAATATTACTGCCATATCTAAAATGACGCTGCAGCGTCTTTACCAATCTTGCTTTAATCATCTTAAAACATTATTAGGGAAAACTTATTCTTTACTGTTTACTCAACCTATTTGCCACCGACAAAACTTTGAAATCCTTTCAATAATTATCACAAATACTGGACACCTGGTTTTTCGTTAAGTAACCTTTTCATCTCTTAACTGGCACTTAGGATTTTTATCGTTTTATCAATCAACTGTCAACATCTTGTCCGTTGTACAAATTAGTCATTGTCTTCCGCCAGATAATGGTTAGTTTTTATAATTTTCAATCTGTGAAGACGAATTATGTCGTTCTTTATATCTTTAACCCTTTTTATGAGTAGTTTATCAGTATATTTCTCTTTATATCCAAATTAAAAATTATTATTAATTACCAGCAACGAAATAGTGTCATAAATGTCGTATGTTGTAAAGTTCAAAATTTAGTATCGCTCTGCTTTTAAAAAATAGTTCAAAGGTACGTATGCAGTAAAATTCAAAATTTGGTATCTCTTGTTTTTCAAAAATTGTAAAAAGTCGTATGTTGTAAATTTTAAAATTTACTATCACGGGGCTTTTAAAAGTAGCCCAGTCTGGCAATCCCATGTCGTGGGAAAAAACTAAGTATTATAATTTTTTTTCTTTTGATTCTGATAAGCTCTCCACGCTAGGGATATTAGTCTTAAGTCCTCATTGTTTCGTATTTTGCCTCGTGCCTCACTAAGCTATGCTTTCTAATTTCTTCTGCTTATTGCATTTTTATACAATCCTTGCGTGACACTTCATCTCAAACTGAACTTGTAATCTAAAAAAAAAAAAAAAAAGCGAACAGAAATTCCCTGTTAACATTTCTGCATCCATCCATAGAATGAGGTAATTCTCTTTTTTCCACTCCACCTACGGTTACACTACTTCGTTGATTATTTATCTATTTCCTTATTGCGTGCAGGGTGTTTAAATTGTGAAAGCCTTCCGTTTCAGGAGAAGGTAATTTCATCGTTCGTTCCCTGTACTCCATTTTCTCTCTTTTCGTTCTGGGATATTCCTTTTTATTTTTTATTCTCATTTCTACCCCCCCCCCCCACTGCATTACCATTCGTCTCGATGGAACGTAAGATCATGTCAATTAAGAACATCAGCTCTCGACAACACGTATGATAATCCACGAACGGCGTACTTGATGCTTTAGTTAACTGAAGATTTAAGCATCAATACTTTTTTATGTACCACGCCCCTTCAGGACATTAGTGATCATGTTTCTCCACAACTTCCTGTCCTTTGTAGCCCTTAGTAAATTTTTTTTAAATATCTCCGTTTGCCTGTTCTGTTAACCATTTACACAAACTTGTTGGGTAGGTTATGTGCTGATTTTCTTTATGCTTTTTGCCTTCAATATATCCTGTGAGTGTCAACTTTTCCAAACATTCTTTCCTCATTTCAGTTGTCCGTTACGAATGCTACGTATAAGTGTTCTTTTTCGTTCCCTTTCCTCTAGAACTTCGTCGTTGCTCACGTGTTCAATCCATGATATTCTCAGTATTCTTCTGTCGAATCACATTTCTGTCGCTTCAAGTCTCTTTTTCATCTATGAGGAAATTATCCACCACTTACTGTAGTTGGGATACAGAAGGCGATTATCTCTCTTGGCTTGCGGTTAGTCACGTAAGTTACATGACAGCTGCTTTGTGACGTCACCCCATACAGTAACCCAAGTGTGAGTCATTTTTACAGTTCGTGAACAGCAATCAAACGAGAAGGTGGTTTACACTATTTACATTATTTGGACTATTGTCCTCATCTTTGTTACCATTTGTACGACGTTTCGGCCGTTGTACGCTCCGGTTTTGTTCAGGACACATGGCCTCGTGAATGTAGACGATAGTTTAACCACAAGAGTTGTGAGTTCAATACCAGGCTACAGCAGTGGTGAACAAGTAACTTAGAGAGTTAAAGGGAGATAACTCATGACTAAAAAAAGAAGCTCTACGCAAGGAATAAGAATGATATACACCAGTGATTGTAATAAAATGGCCTAGTGAATATAGACGATAGTTTAACCCCAGGAGTTGTGAGTTCAATACCAGGCTACAGCAGTGGAAACAAGTAACTTAGAGGGTTAAAGGGAGATAACTCATGACTAAAAAAGAAGCTCTACGCAAGGAATAAGAATGATATACACCAGTGATTATAATAATTCGAAATTCCTCACACCTGAAGAAGGCCGGATCGTACAACGGCCGAAACGTCGTACAAATGGCAACAAAGATAAGGACAATAGTCCGAATAATGTAAATATTGTCAGTATCTTATCTCAGAAATATAGACGAATAGAGAAGGTTGTTTTTTTTTCTGTTCCACCAGCAGCTTACAAGCATATGGTACCTTATCTGGTTTGGATATAGATGAAGTCCGCAAAATCCCGCTGGGATATAGATAAACCCTGCCTTATCCTTCTGGGATATAAATCAACCATGGTGTCGTATCCCTTTGGGACATAGGTGAATGTTGCCTTATACTGTTAGGAGAAACAGCTTACAAGCACATGGTGCCGTACCTCTTTGGGACAGAAATGAAACCGGTCTCTTTAAATCTGGAGTCATCACAATGGATTTTTCAGGTCAGAAAAAACTCCAAGCCATGACCTTTTCTTTTGTTCCTTCTTATATTTTGCTTCGTGGTAGATGTATGTGATGTATTTCTCCACATGTGGAAACTTGTATCTAAACTTATTTAAAATTGGAACTTTGTCCCTGTGTGTATGTGTATGTGTGTGTGTGTGTCTGTGTGTCCGTTACCTATAGACTCCGAAACGGCTAAACCGATTTTCTTGAAATTTTACACAGTTGTACTATAAGCGTCTGTGAGTGTTCTTAGCTAGGTTTTGTGTCGAGGTACCCCAAATAAATATCGAAAATCGATAATCGAAAAATTCTGGTTATAGAAGAAGTGGTCCGATTTTAATCAAATTTGATACACTCATAGACAAAGACATAAGAAATGATATTCAGAAGTTTCAAGGGTGCAGTTCTTACAATAGTGCAGAAAATCCATAATATAGACATATAAAAGCAAGATGTTTGTGTGTGTATCTGTTTATCTGCATGTATGTCGTATTTTTATCAGTCCTTTTATTTTAGTTTTTGCTTCAGATTTGGCTCTAAGTAGATATAATTGTAGTTCTTAGTCTCAGCCATGATACCATTTACCCAGAGGACTTATTTAGCCTTCAAAATTCAGTTTACGACGAAAAAAGATTATTTGATTTCGATACTAGGAAATTAAAATTTGACTTACATCCATTCATTTTTCTTTCAGTCTACGATTTCGTTTTAACTGGAAACAACTATTACTTTTTAGTCTTTCGTGCCAAGGTCCAAAGAGTCTGAGCTCCAGGACCATGGATTAGTTTTAAAGCTTTCATTGCACCCGAGCAACGCCGGGCTATACTGCTAGTATATGTATAATTTTGTGTATGTCATTGTATATCAAAGTCTCTCTGAGAACAAGCGTTCGTCATTCGTTTTCCTTTCAGCCATTCCGTTCTGTCCTGTCCGTGTGCATTAGTATTTTATATCCTTGATATGACAATGCCGGTCAACGGGAGAAAGTTTAACGAGATAATAAATCTTTCTGCCGACTACTCTCATTACGTTGTCATATCGGAAGATTGATATTACATAGCAGTTCAGTACACTTTTCTTTGTTTCTAACAAGATTTTCCTGTTTCCTAATATTGTACTTAGCTTTTGGAAGACATCTGTTATTTCAATGCGCTTTTTGGTATTGCATAACAATTGCTAATCCTTGCCAGATGTTCCGATCAGTACGTAAATACTATCGTAATTTTGGACAATTGAAATGTTCGTTTTGATTTTAATAATCAATCGCATCTACCTCCCATTAGCATGGGACAGGCTTGCCTCCCAGAGAATAAAACACTATGCCTCTTTAGCTTTACATTTTCGGCGGACCTTAAATGGAATGACTATATCGAATCCATTGCCAAATCTGCCGCTCTGAAAGTCGGCTCTCTGTGCACTAGAAATTACTGGCAACAAAGTTCCACCCACTTACATTTAGATCAACCAAATGCAGCCGTCAGTTCTACTCCAGCAGCTTCTTTCTCGAACTTCCCACCCGTGGAACTCCCTTCGATATACTTGCTTTCCTGACGACTACAACCTCCAGGAATTTATATGCAATGTCAATTCCCATCTCTTATCCACTTGACTCCAATTCTTTCTACATCACCCCGTATATCTTGTTATTTTTCTTTTTCTCTACCTTCGCAACTGTCTTTACACCTGTGTTTCCATCTTTCTCTTGTCCTTTCTCTCACACCCCCTGTAACTGGTCCGTCTTTCTCTTCATTCTCTTCCTGTCTAAACTTTTACTCTTATGTAGCCCCCTGCGCATCAGTGGCGGTACCGCCTTGCTTGGGGTGAAACAATTAAAAAAAATTGTCATGTAATTATATAGCGACTGTAAATATAGTAATAATGCATTCTTCTATTCAGAGCTATGCTACTGTTCGGTTGAAGGCGATCATTTTTTGTCAGTGCTTGTAATATTATATATCTTTGTTCTCAGGTTCTCCGTTTTATGTATTGCTTACTATTTTTTCAGTTCGAGTGATAATATTCATTTGGGTGGCATGACTTTATAACAATGAAATCTGTCGCCAAGACACTGTTTTTTTTAAACTTATGCTCTTTTCAAATACATTATCAAAATGAAATGTCATTTATAGTCTTTGCATTGAAAGAACAAGAAATATTGATGCATTGTCAAGAGCATGATCTAATGAACTTTAGACGGTTCCTATCAAAAGCGAAATCTGTTCTTCAAATATGAAGATATGAATACGTGTTTTCTTAGTTTTGAGACATTTTCTGGAGAAGAAAATATATTTTGAATTAATGAAATATAAAATTTATATCACCTGAGTAAATGGGAAGAAAAAGTTTCAGAACTAGATGAAATGAAGTTCATAATTTGTAGGAGCCTTGGTGATGCTTGGTAAATTGGCCTTGTGCCAAACACGTCCCCACAATTTAAATGTCATAAGGTTGAAAAGATATTGAAATGGATAAAATGTTTAATTTCTACATGAAAGCAAAGATTTATTAACAGAATGACAAAATTGTAAAAAGAAAATATAAGTGAAATGTTGTTAACTGAACACTATAACATATTTGTGAGAAGAAAAATGTTCATTGGGAAATGCATGTAGTTTTGTAGTTAAAATTGTTCAAAGAGCAAGTATTTAAAATGTCCACAGAAATTTAGAGTTCATGGTTGCGTAGTAGCAGAATGTAAAGTCTTATGTTCCTTCCCCGTTTTGGTAGATTGGCGACAGAGTGACAGAGAAGATTTAAACTAATGAAGGAGTTGTACTTAGCGCGTACTCTTGTCGTTGTTGTTGGTGTTGTTGTTGCTCTCTTTGTCCGCGTGAAGTGAAAATGAAGATGGGAAGAAAAGGTCGAATGAATCCGTGACGCGCCCTTATGTCCGGGTGGCGTGGAGTGAAAAAGAAGAAAAGAAAATTGGAAGAAAAGGTCGACGAAACGTGACCGAGCCAGTCTGAAGTTTCTTCCTTACACTGTGGGCTGCTATCAGGTACCGCTCCCATTCTGACTGCCTTGGACTGGTCACGGAATGCCTTTAAGTAGTGAATCTGGTCATGTGACCGGCTTTAGCGAGCATTTTCGCTTCTAGGCGTGAAAAATGTCATTTATTAATTTTCTATTTCTAATCCAATCAGGATCCAGAAATTTGCTTTTCATACTGAGTTGTGAATTTTTCTTGGTCTGTGTTTTTTCACGATGTTTTTAGTCGTTTTAATCCACTTTTACTAGTGTACATTTTTACTTTGTTTGTTACAGTTGGGTTTTTTCAAAATGCTTTTAGGCGTTTGGATCCGATTTTGCGGGGGTGCAATTTTACTATGTGTGTTTTAGCTAGTTGATAGGTGATATAAAGTCTGTATCCTATAAATTACAGAAAATCATTTCCAAATAAATAAATCGGGTCTTTTTAAAATTTTTGATTTTAGAAACGTTATAATAACCAAAAATATTATTTATCTTAGTTGCCTTGAAGAAATATGCCCCTGAACTCTCCTTTGTCCTCTCCAAACTCTATAATTACTGCCTTTCAGCTTCCTGTTTTCTTACCTACTGGAAGTCTGGATAACCCTCGGACTCTTCTAATTATCGCCCTATCAGCTTCCTACCGATTTTCACTTTCTTAGCAACAAGATATGGCTTTCCTATGTATCTTCTACAAATATTTTCATGGCTTCTGCTCCCTGGGGCCCCTTCTACATGACTTTACTCAATAACCAAAATGACAACAAGGTCTCACCCTTTTACTGTCGAAACAACCACATGCAGTTACCACTTCTACTCATTAGCTTCTTTTCTCGCACTTCCCGCCTGTTCTTTCCTGATAGCTACAATCGCCAAGAGTGTAAATGCAACGTCAATTGCCATCACTTATTCTCTTGACTCCCATACTTCTTTTATCCTTTTCTTAACACCCACTGTATTTTGTTCTTCTTCCTTGTTCACTCTACCCTCATGCAACTATCTTCACAACAGTATTCCCATCCTTCTCTTGCTCATTCTCTAACACCCCCTGTAACCGGTCCCTTTTTCTCTTCACTCTCCTCTTATGTGACCTCTCACTCTCCGCTTATGTAGCCTACTACGCACCAGTGGCAGTACTACCTTGCTTGGGGTGGGGGTGGTGAAACGATTATAAAAATAGTCATGCCACTCAAGGAGACACTAACCGAAAGAGTTGTAAGTTCAATACCTGGCTAAAACAAAAAACAAAAAACAAAAAAAACTTAAAGAGTTGAATTAGATGGAAATAACTAAGTCATCGTGAAGTGGCATGACTCATGGAACGAGAACAATCCATCCCAGAGATCGAGAACAATCGAATAAAGAATTCAGTTCGAAATTCCAATCACCTGAAGAAGGTCGGAGCATACAAAGTATACAACGGCCGAACTGTCATTAACCAAGATGAGGTCAACAGTCCGAATAATATCAATAATTACGATAGCTCATCTCAAAAATAAAACAAATATTGCTATATAATATTATTTAAACTTATTTATAAATGGAACTTTATCTGTGTGTGTGTGTCTGTGTCTGTGTGTCTTTGTCCGTTATTTATAGACTCCGAAACGGCTGAACCGATTTTCTTAAAGATTTACACAGTTGTACTATAAGCGTTTGCGAGTGTTCTTAGCTAGGTTTTGTGTCGAGATACCCCCGATAAATATCGAAAATCGATAATCGAAAAAATCGCGTTATAGAAGGAGTGGTTCGATTTTAATCAAATTTGATACACTCATAGACAAAGACATAAGAAACGATATTCTGAAGTTTCAAGGTTTCAGTTCTTACAATAGTGCAGAAAATCGATAATATATATATATATATATATATATATATATATATATATATATATATATATATAAGGCAAGATGTTTATGTGTGTGTCTGTTTATCTGCTTGTATGTTTGTATTTTTTTCAGTCCTTTTATTTTAGTTTTTGCTTCGGGTTTGGCTCTAAGTAGGTATAATTGTAGTTCTTACTCTTAGCCATGATACCCTTTACTCAGAGGACTTATTTAGCCTTCAAAATTCAGTTTACGACGAAAAAAATTATTTGATATCGATACCAGGAAATCAAAATTTGACTTACATCCATTCATTTTTCTTTCAGTCTGCGATTTCGCTTTAACTGGAAACAACTATTGCTTTTTAGTCTTTCGTGCCAAGGTCCAAAGAGTCTGAGCTCCAGTACCATGGATTAGTTTTAAAGCTTTCATTACACCCGAGCAATGCCGGGCTATACTGCTAGTATCATCTATGTGGTAGTGAATGCTTGACAATTTCTTCACAGACGAAGCAACGGGTATGTGGCTCTACTGAGAGAAGCTTAGATTACCACGAACTGAACATACAAGCAACGAGGAATCTTTTAAGGAAAATAGAAATAAATGTACAGTTGTACAAACAATCGGAAAGGAACAGCTGACATTAGTGAGGAAAGAGAGCCTATCAAATTTAATACTCAAGGACATATTGAAGGAAAACAATGATTGACCTACTTTGCAAGTAAGCGTAAATGGATGGGAGAGGGACAGGTGTTGAGGAAGGATCCAATATTATGTAGTGCAACTAAAAGAAAACTGTAGACTAGAAGAGGTGGTTGCAATTAACTATTTCGATGGTAAAAGGGGTGAGACCTAGACGCCAATCTAGTAGCACTAGTAAATACATATACTGGGGGAACCAGGGGAAAAATCTTGTCAGAGTAGTTGCCATGAAAATACTTGTAAAAAAGACCGAGGTACATATTTCATTTTTGTGTATAATTGTAAGCAAAAAACCCCCAAAAAAACCCCAAAAAAAACCCCAAAAAAACAAACAAACAGTTTTATGCTTAAGTATTTGGATACATTAAAATTCAGTTTATAGAATGAAAAGAAAATACGTTTCTTAAGAGGTGTCTACAGTAACTAACATTATTTTTGATTGGATTTTGGCCATCAACTTTGTGGTCATTATCACAAGGTTTCTGCCATTGTGACTACCGGCCATCATCAGGTTGCTGTCAATCAAGGTAACCTTCAGAGAATTTCGAATTGAACCCTTTATTTAATCTACAAGGATAAATTGTTATTGTTCCGCTGACCATGACTACGGATTTTTTACAGCCAGTTCACGTTGAAACTCAGGTTCCTGTACGATCATCGACCTTAAGCAACGCCGTGCCTAGCTCGTAACTAGATGAGTGACAGTTTGGGAAGCAAACAAACGGTAGTGAGTTCCATGAACAAAAACTGCAAGAAAAAACTATTAGACTAGAAGATGCGATTACATTTAACTTTTGGACAATAAAAGGGTTTGAACCTTGATATCAATCTCTTAGCACGAGTAAATATATGTTGTTTGGGTATCAGGGAAAAAGTTCGTCAAAGCAGTTGCCATGAAAATATTTGTAGAAAAGACAGTGGGAAGCCACATTATGACGGTGAGAAAGTGACAATCTCCAAAAATTTAATTGCAATGTCAATTTCCATCTTTTATCTACTTGATTCCCATCCTTCTCTTATCTTTTCTTTGACATCCCTGTACCTTTCTTATTCTCTCATTGTAACCCCCTGAGCTCCAGTGGAATTTCTACTTTGCTTGAGTGAAATGATTATAAAAAAAAAGCTGTCTTGGATTCATCCATGATTTCCGACACTTCGGATCATTGTGAGAACTCACTTTCTATCTGCTAGGCGGGCTGCTAAGTCAGGATCGAATATATTGCAGATCCTTCTTTGGACTTTTGTCGAGAACCTCAAGATGAATAGCAGAAACATCTGACTAGATATGGCAACAATATTGATTCAATGTAGCTATTGATTCAATTTAATCGTTCCACTTGAGGTTGGCTGAGAGGGCGAGGTTGAGGAGGCGTAATTTATAGCCTTCGGTGAAACAGGCTTGATCAATGGTGATAGGAGGCAGGAGGGACAGTTTATGGTGGTTAACGAATAGCAGCTTCGTTTTGAAAGCATTGAAATTTACGAGCCATTTCTTATCCCAGTCCACCACAGATTGAACTTACTTTTCAAGATCAACAGATTTCTTACTGAGGCGAGAGTAAATGGTGATGTCGTCAGCGTGACGGATTCTGACGAGAAAAACTTCCTGTCCCGACACAGTGAACCAACCTTCCTAGCAGTAGATGCAGAATTCATAATAAAAAAAGAAGAGAAGAGTTGTCACTCTCTCTTTCGTACGATAGGGCACCTCTATCTGGTGGAGTGGTTAGAAAGCTGAGTAATGAGTTCATCCTCATTGGGTAACCCATACTTTCAGCCTTGAGTCACATCTAAATTATACTTGCAAATTCACCTCTCTTTCGTAAGATATGAAAGGCTTGCTGTATTACAAATTGTTGAAGCCTGCTGATGCTGTTACGATAATATGTTACAATTGAAGTTTGAACGTTGTAACCGAAGAGAAATGCATTTTACCCGTCATGGAAACAGAAAGGACATATTGCTGTAGGCTGTATTCACACTTAACTCGAAATTGAAGGAAGTGAAATGCATAAGAAATGCCCATTTTACAATATTTACTGTCAGTTAAAATGTTTATTTCTAATGGTATAAGGTTAATTCTGTTTGATCGATAAGGAGGTCATATTTTTTTTATTCACAGGAGTACTTTAAGAGAAGAATGAAATAAAAAAAAGAACAACATTGATTTCATTTGTTGCTGGAATATTCCAGTGAAAAAATATTACGAAAAGTAGAAAATATATCTTTGGCGAAGAAATCGTTCATTGAGATTGATTTTCTTTTCAAAATTTTACAAACATTTTTCAGGCTTCATATAAATAATAATAATAATAATAATAATAATAATAATAATAATAATAATAATAAACCAGAAAGAAACAAGTTGCCTAATAATTGATATGGCTTGTCCAGCGGATTGTAACATAGCAACCAAGGAATTCGAAAAAACTATCAAAATATAAAGACCTGGAAATTGAAATAATAAAAAATGTGGAAATTGAAAACAAGAATCATACCGGTGATAGTAGATGTACTTGGAATGATAAAAAATGGAACAAAACAACACATTGAAAGAATCCCTGGAAACCCCAGCTTAAGAGATGTACAAAAAATTGTGTTGTTAAGTACAGCCCGCACACCAAGGAGAACTTTGTCTATGTAACGCTAGGGTTGATGGGGGAGATATAAAAAGCATGAAATGGAGCCATAACAACACACCACGAGCTGCCTTAGGTCTTTCTGCAGACTTTGTAGGTAGTGCGACCATAGCAGAAATCAAATTATGATAAAAATGACATAATAATAATAATGTTCCGCATGCGTACATTTAGCAATTACAGTTGTACTTGGAGCTCATGTATTGTCTGTGAAAGGTTTCTATAGACTCACTGAAGGGATTTCTGATAGCCCAAAGTTTTAAAAAATACAAAAGATTATACACATAAATAGAGCTCACAAGTTATGAAGAGTTTTATCTTTGTAAAATGTGTGTAATTTTATTCTTTTTTTTTCTAAACAAATGTTCAGTGGATAATTTCATGATACCACATTTAAAATATGTTATTGTTATGTATCAAGGATCATTGGCTGTAGATGTGTAGTAGTAGAAAAATAAATAAATAAATAATAATAAATATTAACAAGAATACAAAAATTTCACCATCTCTAAAAATAGATGTGTAATCAGAGTCGCTAAGCAAACAAAACTATATTTCAAATAACTAATCAGAAATCTTTCACAACCAGTAAATGTAAATACAAAAATAACAAGTAGACCAAGATTTCACCATCTCTAAAATATGTATTTATTTTCCAAATAACCAGGCCACAAAACTAGAGTTTGGCCAACCAATCAAGAAGATTTTGCTACGAATCCGTTTGGGTCAGCAACACATAAAAATACAATTGTAGTTGGAATAATGCTGAAAGGAGTAAATTAAACTATAACGCAAGATAATTTTAAACAGAAAGGAAATTTATTATAAAACACAAAAATATTCAGTAAAACCACAGGAATAAGTTGACAGGACTATAATATACCGGACACTAGAACGAGTTCAACTTCGTACTAGTTTTACACAATATTCACTGGAAAATAAGAAGTGAGTCTAACGAGGAAGATATTTGGAGGAAATTTAGGCGGAATAGAAAAAGGTCATTCAACTCGGCTAAAGATTATATGTATATATATAACTATACACGGCTAGGGTTTGGTCAGATTGATTAACAAAACAATCTTTACCTATCACGGCAGCACGTGGTGTATTCGCTGGTTGTTGAGGAAGGTCTTCGTGTGGAGAATTTCAGCTGGTAGCTTGATGACAAGTTCTTTCGACGTCTTGAACGAATAGCCGGAGAGAGGTCTACGCCTGGCCGGTAGCCCAACAAATCTAGGGTTTTCTACTATTTCTTCCCTTTCATATAGAAACAGGGGCCTATATTCATTGGCTCTCTCTTTTCTCTTGTTTTCTTTTCACTGTAACCATAGTTACCAGGCTATTTAATCTCTTTTTGGGAAGGGTAGAACCTGAACCAGTGACCTAATTCATACTACTCTCCTTTCTGGAGTGATAGAACCTTGACCGAATGACCAGTTATTACTACTTTTTTTTGGGATTGGTGACAACCTGACCAAGGAACCTACTACTATTCCATGCTAAGGTGACTATTTTTAGTCATGACCCAAGGCTTTTGAGGCGAAAAAGCTCTTCCAACTTCCTCGTTACAATTTCATAAGCAGGATATAAAGTCCTGAATCAATGAGAATCAAAGCCGAATTTTCGAAGTGGATTTATAGATGTGTATTTAACCAGATGGTAAATCAGCCAAAGGTAGAATCAGTGAATTAATTTTGTCCATTATCCGATGTTGCAGTTAACATAACAAAACAAGAGCTGAAATACATGTTTTGCACGATCAGACGTTTACCAGATACTGCTGAAATTTAATGATACATTGATAACATATGCGCTTTCTTTTATCACCAATTAAGTAGCATTCGGATACTACATTTGGACACATGTATTGATATGTCTACTTATTTATTGCTTCGTAGACTCTTTCGTATGCGCCGGGTCTTTTTTTTTTTTTTTTACACTTGAGCTCCTGAAACTTCAACTTAAAAAAGTCGATTTTACCTCAAGTAAGGCAGTAAAGCCACTAAGACACAATTGATAACTGTGTGAGGCAGAATTAAAAAAACATAAATTTTAGTAAGGAGCGAAAACAAAATAGATTGTTTGGACTGTTGTCCTCATCTTTATAGCCATGTTTACGACGTTTAGGCCATTGTACGCTCCGGCCTTCTTCAGGCGCTAGTAATTTCAAACTGAACCCTTTATTTCGATCACTGGAGTATATCATTCTCATTCCATGTGTGATGCCACTTCCGGATGCCATGTAGTTATCTCCCTTTAAATCAACTCTTTATTATTTGTTCACCACTGCTATAGCCAGGTATTGAACTCACAACTCTTTGGGTCAAGTCACAGGAACTAACCAACGCCTATATCTACTGGGCTATAAAGATGAGGACAACGGTCCGAACAATGTAAATAATGTAAATACTTCCTCATCTTAGAAGAATAGACAAATACCAAAATAAGAATAATTAGCAAAGCAGTAGATAGCAGTTGAAATTGCTTTTAGAATTTTCGAAGTTTAAAGTTAGCTGGAAAGCATGGAACCAGGAGAGAGTTCCACAACTGAAAAGTGCTAGAAAAGAAACTGTTAGCATAGAACTTACGGTTACATCTAGCCAACTCAACTGTATATTGGTGAGACCTCGTCGCCAGTCTAGTAGTGCGTTTGAATGCTTAAAGTCTAGATAACTTGTGGTGGATAGGAAATTAAGAATTAAAATCAATCTTCTTCACTCTTACAAAAATTCTTAATGACGTGTGAAATCCTGGTTTTTCCCAAACAGAAAAAGAATTGACTATATGCTTAAAGAAAAAGTCGAAATCGGATTTCACGAGTAAAAGTAAAAATTGATTTTCTGACCAATGGAAGCGATTTGCAAGACTAAAGGGACTTAAAATCTGAATGACTATAAAAGCTTTAATCAAATTATCGCCAGTCAGTCAGACGTGAGCAGCGAGACGAAGCAACTAAAATGTAACGGGAGAAACTTAAGCCACGATCCGGACATAGATCGCGTCGCACATCGTCCTCTTTCCCTTTCTTTTTCGTGTGCTGATTCATTTTAATTCTTCTTCTCCATTCAAAGACATTCCCACAAAACAAACTCTTATACATACATAGGTACGTACGCATATATGCTTTCCCTAAATTACTACTATGGACATTTTCTACAACTCTTGATACCCTTAACTTTCTGTTATGGGGAAACACACCTATTCCTCAGATAATGGACTCTCCCTCCTATATTAATAAGAGTTAACAGGAAGTTCTTGGGAAGTTCATAAAAGTTCTTTAGATTTCTATTTGACTTCAGTAGAACTACTAGGCAGTTGATATTAGTCGGTAGTTAGCCGAATACTAAGGAGTCAGCTTTCAGTGGAAGGTTACCAAGTTCCTAACATTTTGGGTGCGTTATGTCGATTAGCAACTGACATAGGCTGATTATAACCTTTAGTTCGAAAACTACTCCGCAACATTTTCTAATTGAACATTAATTTCTACGAATTCTTGTTATTTGTTTCTTTTAATAAATTTATATTTTAACATGAAAAATGTATATTTTTATATTTTCACTCTTCCCGACAAATACACATCCCAATCTACAGCCAGCTTTAACCTTCTGATGAAAACCTTCTGATAACTCTGGAATAATCTGTAAACTGTAGGGAGTTCGGTTATGTATGACACAAGGCCGAATCAAGAAACATTAACCATCTCCTTACGGTTACAAAATTGCCGAAGAGCTAATCCGAAAAATAGCCATGGAAACATTTATAGAAAAAGCACACTGAAGCAACTTTTTGGCGGTGGAAAAGTGACTGAAGCCAAGATGCTAGATCAGTACCAATAACATTGCTGATTCTTTGGATTTTTATCAAGGATCTTGAGATATATGGCGGAAGAACCAGACTATAGCAGTAATATTCTTAGAATGGGCGAATGGTAGACTTAAAATATACACCCGAACCAAATATAGTGATATATGATGGGAACGAACGTTTTCATAAGGAAAATTCTTTTTGGCTGAAGACAGAGAACTCTCGCTGACTTCTGACACCTGATGGCTCCTTCTTATGTGCAAATCCTCCATAACTGACCATCATAGATATAGTTGATTATTTTGTTTACATTAGTTGGCCGAAGTAAAAATAAAAGGAAGATCCATTTTTTCCTTGTAATTTCCAATGAAACAACAAAATGAAAAGCAGAAATAATATTTTGAAGGAAACTTTTTTAAGTGAAATTACTTTCCAAAGTACACTAATATGTTACTTGTCAAGACATTAATAACTGTGACTGCTAATGTTTAAGATAAATTCATATAACGGAAAAGAAGCTTATTTTAATACTAACGTTCACCAAGTACAAAGCATGAGAACCGCTCAAGATAGAGTGTTACTGACTGAAATGCATCAGAGGATGTGGTAGGAAGTGTAAATTATAAAGAAAATGAGTAAATACACAACCTTTGTTTATTTTGAAATACCATCTTCCATTAATACGTAAATGATCAAGGATTCCTACAGCTTCCTTTTCATTTTAATCTGTGAATTGACATTGCTTCTTGGTGTCATATATTACCTTGGATGTCAGAGGTATCTGACAAGTACATTCGGCCGGGGGTAAGGTCAACAAAGGACAAGTGTAGTTCACAGATATATCCGGCCGTGGATGATGCCAAAAAGTGAAACAACAAAAGAAAATCACAAACGACAACTGGCTTAAAAGGCGATAGCCAGCAAGGATATGATCGACAGATACATTTGGCCATAGATAAAAATCAACCAAGGACAAGGGTGGTTGACAGCCTTATCCGGCCGTAGTTGTCGTCAACAAAGCCACAACCCCCAAAATTTAAAATGCGTGGGAGTTTTAAGACTATATATAGTCTAGAACTTTTGACTGAAGACAGAGAACTCTCGTTGACTTCTGACTCCTGATAGCTTCTTCTTATGCGCAATCCCTCTCCGGCTGCCCTTCTGCTCTACACAAGCGTCACTGATGAAGAATGAAAATATTAGATTATATCTTTATAAATACGTGTTCCTCGTTGGTAGTCCAGATTCATCGATGTAAGATACTACACTTAGGAAAGATAGTGGAGTTGTTTTCTTTTGCCTCCCCTGCGGTGTGTTTTAGAATTTTCCACTTGGACTAGTTACCACCTGTTTTATGTGTATGCAAACATTATTATTATTACTTTTTAATCATTTCACCCCAAGCAAGGCGTTAACGCCACTGATGTGCAGGGGTTACATAAGAGAGTTGAAGTATTAGGCAGGAGGCGAGCGAAGAGAAAGACGAATCAGCTACACGGAGTGAAAGAGAAAGGGCAAGAGAAGGATGTGAACACAGGAGTAAAGACAGTTGCGAAGGTAGCGAGAAAGGAAAAGAACAAGATACACAGGCAGGAAGGGCTGGAGTTAAGTGGATAAGAGATGGGAATTGACTTTGCATTTAAATTCCTGGGTGCTATAGCCGTTAGGAAAGCAAATATATGTGGAAGGGAGTTCCACAGGTGGGAAGGCAAGAAAAGAAGCTGCTAGAATAAAATTGTTGCCTGCATTTGGTTGATCTAACTGTAAAAGGGTGAGACGTTGTTGCCAGTCTGGTTGCCCGAGTAAATTCTTGTGGAGGTGGCAACAGTGACCCAAGTTCGTTAGCGCAGAAGCCATGAAAATATTTATAGAAGAGACAGAGGGAAACCACATCCCGACGATGTATTGTTATATTAAACATTCACTTTTTGTATAGTTAGCTCGCTTTAACTCCATAACAATGTTTAAATAATTAACTCTTTTGGGGCAAAGAGTTCTACGATGTTGGACTTCCAGTGGAGAAGAATGATGAGGGAGTAAAGAATAAAATATGTAGCTCGCAACACACATGTGTATTCGTTATCTATTTAACAGTATGTCTTAAAGTTTCTATCTGACAGGTTGAACGTCGCACCTAAACTCGGTTAAGCCTTTTCTTTTTCTCGTCTCTTAAAGACATAACACCACCTAAGCTTAGAGAGATCAGAATAAGTTGATATTAACCCAAAGCAGGAGGGGGAAAAGGTGAATTCATACCTGTTCCAATGGCATTAATGCGTTGTGTGCCGCCTCTAGTATCTTGAAGTTTCTTCGCAATTCTTCAGGCCCCAACACAGCACAGATGAAATGAATAACGGAAAAATTACAAATTTTCACTTTAATTTTAGTGGGGTGAGCGGATATCGACTCGGAATGACAAGTCGGGAAGCCGATTTCGAATTCCAGTTGAATTCCTTGCATTCACTTACGGACTAATACTCTTGGGAAAGGTATTAATCCGTCTCTTCCCTCCAGTTATGGGTTAAATAATAGAACAGATTGGATTCTAAGCCTTGGCTGGTAACCAGTCTACCGCAGAAAGCAATGACAACCTACTGCGAGATAATCTTCTGCCTAGTCATGTCTCTTTCGAGACATGATCGCCCAAAGCGTGTATCACGGATGGCACTTAACGGGGTAGTCATGGCAACATTTTTTGGAAGAACCGAGAGGGGGAAAGAGATAAAGAAGACGGATGGGGGTCTGTCTCACGAAGCAATCGGGGTAGGGGGTGTCGGTGGAACGTCTTCACTCTTTCATTCTCGCAAATCTACTGTCTTTTGTCTACTGTCGTGTGTTTTTATAGTCTTGTCTTAAAATTTAAACAAAGGCAATACCTCACGGCCCGAATTCTATACCCACGGGGTTCAAAACACTCTCGTACGGTTCGGGTCGTCAGAGTTGTGATCAGTACAGTAGGGTGTGCCATTTTAAGCGACCCGATGCATTCCCCAGCACAGTGCAACAGAGAACGGGACACTGTGGGCAGGAATTTTAACCTGACTTGTTGATTCCACACAGAAAAGAAAATAACCATATAAAAAATAAATATAATACAAAAACCCTTTCCTTGGACCCTGTAAGAATGCATACCAAATTTTAGTGTTCTATCTGAAAGGAAAATTGTATTAACCTCTTACTTGATATAGTCCTCCTGTATGGTAGTGAGTGCTGAACAATCTCCTCAAATATGAAGAAGAGATTTGAAGAGACAGAAATATCGCTCTACAGGAGACTGCTGAGGATACCGTTGACTGAACATGTGAGAAAAGACAAAGTTTTGAAGAAAATGAAAACAAAAAAGGAAATTAGTAGTTAACATTAGGAAAAACATTTGAGGTTTCTGCTGCACGTCATGAAGAAGGAAGGCTTGGGAAATTTGATACTCACAGGACAGATTGAATGCAACAGGGACAGAGGAAAACAACGCATGACGTATTCAGTGAGCTTGAATACACAGATGGCGGAAGATAGTTTAAGAAAAATAACAGAAAAAAAAACATTAAATTTATTAAGAGATACAAAGGACAAGAATTTGTGGAGAGCCATGATCACCTACGTCCTGAGGAGACACGGCGCAAGAAGAAGGTATAAATGTGTTTAGCTGTGTAAAGCAAACAAACTTCTTTCCAGTTTTATTTTTATGTAACCGATTTCGGTCCAAAATTTGAGATTAAGAACTGGGTTCTTTGAATAGACAACTCTCTCATCTTGTAAAAGAAAATAAGTGTCTTTCATGAATAAATCAAATAGATGAAATATTTTTTTATGTCCATATATGATTAAAAATAGAAAGCTTTGAATATTTTTGAGTAACGCAACTTTATTACACAAATTTTTTTTTTCTTTTTTTTAATCATATCACCCCAAGCAAGGCGGTAACGCCATTGATGCGCAGGGGGCTACGTAAGGGTAAAAAGAATGGAAAAGAGAAAGCCGGAAACCACATCCTAAACAGGAAACAAGGGATGAGCCTCTTCACCTGTTCAAAAGATGTGGGTGGAGTATGAACCGGGCGATAGTTTAGTCTATCTACTCCAATTGAAAAAAAATAAAATAAAATAAAAAATAAAAAATAAAAAAAGGAAAAGAGTGAAATGATTGGAAAAGAGAAAACCGGAAACCGCATCCTAAACAGGAAACAAGGGATGAGCCTCTTCACCTGTTCAATAGATGTGGGTGGAGTGTGAACCGGGCGATAGTTTAGTCTATCTACTCCAATTGAAAAAAAATAAAATAAAATAAAAAATAAAAAATAAAAAAAGGAAAAGAGTGAAATGATTGGAAAAGAGAAAACCGGAAACCGCATCCTAAACAGGAAACAAGGGATGAGTCTTCACCTGTTCAGTAGATGTGGGTGGAGTGTGAACCGGGCGATAGTTTAGTCTATCTACTCCAATTGAAAAAAAAATAAAATAAAATAAAATAAAAAAATAAAAAAAAGGAAAAGAGTGAAATGATTGGAAAGAGAAAACCGGAAACCGCATCCTAAACGGGAAACAAGGGATGAGCCTCTTCACCTGTTCAATAGATGTGGGTGGAGTGTGAACCGGGCGATAGTTTAGTCTATCTACTCCAATTGAAAAAAAAAAAAATAAAATAAAAAATAAAAAAATAAAAAAAGGAAAAGAGTGAAATGATTGGAAAAGAGAAAACCGGAAACGCATCCTAAACGGGAAACAAAGGGATGAGCCTCTTCACCTGTTCAATGGATGTGGGTGGAGTGTGAACCGGGCGATAGTTTAGTCTATCTACTCAATTGAAAAAAAAATAAAATAAAATAAAAAAGGAAAAGAGTGAAAAGATTGGAAAAAGAGAAAACCGGAAACCATCCTAAACAGGAAACAAGGGATGAGCCTCTTCACCTGTTCAATGGATGTGGGTGGAGTGTGAACCGGGCGATAGTTTAGTCTATCTACTCCAATTGAAAAAAAATAAAATAAAATAAAAATAAAAAAATAAAAAAAGGAAAAAGAGTGAAATGATTGGAAAGAAAAACCGGAAACCGCATCTAAACAGGAAACAAGGGATGAGCCTCTTCACCTGTTCAATGAATTAGCGGGTGGAGTGTGAACCGGGCGATAGTTTAGTCTATCTACTCCAATTGAAAAAAATAAAAAAAAATAAAAAAAAAAAAATAAAAAATAAAAAAAGGAAAAGAGTGAAATGATTGGAAAAGAGAAAACCGGAAACCGCATCCTAAACAGGAAACAAGGGATGAGCCTCTTCACCTGTTCAATAGATGTAGATTGGGTGTGAACCGGGCGATAGTTTAGTCTATCTACTCCAATTAGAGAAAAAAAAAAAAATAAAATAAAAAATAAAAAATAAAGGAAAAAGAGTGAAATGATTGGAAAAGAGAAAACCGGAAACCGCATCCTAAACAGGAAACAAGGGATGAGCCTCTTCACCTGTTCAAATAGATGTGGGTGGAGTGTGAACCGGGCGATAGTTTAGTCTATCTACTCAATTGAAAAAAAAAATAAAATAAAAAATAAAAAATAAAAAAGGAAAAGAGTGAAAAAGGTGGAAAAGAAAACCGGAAACCGCATCCTAAACAGGAAACAAGGGATGAGCCTCTTCACCTGTTCAATAGATGTGGGTGGAGTGTGAACCGGGCGATAGTTTAGTCTATCTACTCCAATTGAAAAAAAATAAAATAAAATAAAAAATAAAAAATAAAAAAAGGAAAAGAGTGAAATGATTGGAAAAGAGAAAACCGGAAACCGCATCCTAAACAGGAAACAAGGATGAGCCTCTTCACCTGTTCAATAGATGTGGTGGAGTGGAGCAAAGGAGCGATAGTTTAGTCTATACTCCAATTGAAAAAAATAAAATAAAATAAAAAATAAAAAATAAAAAAAGGAAAAGAGTGAAATGATTGGAAAAGAGAAAACCGGAAACCGCATCCTAAACAGGGGAAACAAGGATGAGCCTCTTCACCTGTTCAATGGATGTGGGTGGAGTGTGAACCGGGCGATAGTTTAGTCTATCTACTCCAATTGAAAAATAAAAAAAAATAAAATAAAAATAAAAAAAGGAAAATTAAAAATGATTGGAAAAGAGAAAACCGGAAACTTTTTTGTCCTAAACGAGAGCAAAGGATGAGCCTCTTCACCTGTTCAATAGATGTGGGTGGAGTGTGAACCGGGCGATAGTTTAGTCTATCTCGAATTGAAAAAAAATAAAAAAAAATAAAAAATAAAAAATAAAAAAAAGGAAAAGAGTGAAATGATTGGAAAAGAAGAAAACCGGAAACCGCATCCTAAACGGAGAGCAAGGATACGACTCCTTCCTGTTCAATAGATGTGGGTGATCAGCAGAACTTATTTCAGTTACCAATTGACAAGACTCGCTAACTTATATTACTCACTGATCTTTTCCGTGTCCTGGACGAACATAGCCTTCTAAAATTTTCTCTAATTTGTAGCTCTTAGGAATTTTTTTTTTACGATTCCTCCCTCTCCCTGTACTGCCATCCATTTACACAAGCTTCTAAGGGAGGCTACTCAATGTTTCCTTCTACTTATCCTACCATTGGCATATCATGTGACTGTCAAATATACCAAACCTTTTTTCCCCATTCAATGTTTCAGAAATTTCAACTCTTTCTGATTCTAAGTATCAGTGAATTTTTTGTTTCTTTTCCATAAGATTTCCTCATTGCTTTCATGCTCAGTTCATGGCATTTTCAGCGTCCTTCTGTGAAACCAAATCTCTGTTACCCTCAGTTATTTCTCTATCTTCTAGCAAATTGTTCGGCATTCGCTTTCATATTTTTTTTTTTAATCATTTCACCCCGATCAAGGCAGAAACGCCACTGATGTGCAGGGGACTACATAAATGTAAAAAGATTAATTAGAAAAGAGTGAGGAGTACAACCTAGTTAGAAAGGAACAATAGCAGATAGCAGGTGCGATGACAGATACATAGGTGGAGAGAAAGGGAAGGTTATACAGGGGTGGGGAGAGAGCTAGAGTCCAGTGGTTAGTAGATGAGTATTGACTTTGTATTTAAATTTCTGGAAGTTATAGCCGTCAGGAAAGCAAGAATACGGGAGCGAGTTCCACAGGCGGGAAGTGCGAGAGAAGAAGCTGTAGGAGTAGAATTGTCGTCTGCATTTGGCTAACCTGACTGTGAATAATATTACACCGCAGTTCAGAGTATTTACTTTGTTTTTATAACAAAATTTTCTTATCTCCGAATACTTTGCTTAGCTTTTGGAAGGCATATTTCTCTGTTCCAATGCGACTTCGGATTTTGGTGTCACATTTTCAATACATCTTTAAAACACTTTTCAGATCTTTAAGCGCATGTTCTTGTTTCATTTTGACATGTCCAATTCATAACTCTCATATTGTACCTTTTCTCTCGCTGACAACCGTACACACTTACAATTCATATTCCTTTCTTCATGATTTTCTTTACTGCCTTAGCTAGGATATCCTGTAGTTTTCTTTATGCGTCTCTCATTAACAAAGTAGCATCTGCGTCTTTTATCTTGTTAAGCTTGTGCCCACCAATACTGAATCCTTTTAGTGTCCCCAGCTTCCTTGGGATAATCTTGATATAGAGGTTAAAAAATACACCGAGAAGATATCTGCCTATTATTGTATACTCACTCGATTATTTTTTTATTCATACACAGGCAGTTTAATTGTTGATTCGATCTCTTCAAGCATGAAAAAGAGTGTCAGGGCAGCAGAAATGTTTTTCTGCAGATGGATGCTGAGGATAACATGGACCGAGCACGTGAGCAACGACGAGGTATTGGAGAAGATGCAAACGGGATGAAAACTCATACTTAACATCAGGAAGTAACAGCTGAGTTTCCTGGGACACATAGTGAGGAAGGAATGTCTGGGGAATTTTATACGCACAGGATGGATAGAGGAAAAAAGAGACAGGGGAAAGCAGACGATGACATACTCGATAAGCTTCAGCAAATGGATGGCGGAACGGGGTTCGAGAGAAGTATCAAAAGGAAAAATATTTACTCTTGCAATGTCAAGCAAATCTGCCCCCTCGGAAACTCTGACCATGCGGTGGTTTCTGTTAACATCTCCTTCCACTCCCACTCCACCCAAGAACCTTAGACTAGCAGAATATCTTACTGCTACCAAAGAGCCGATTGGGACTCATTGCGCGATTTGCGACGTTCCTTGGAACAAAGTCTTTAGCCTTCCTGTTGAAGACTGTGCGGTTAAGGTCTCTTCTTGGGTTAAGGATGGCATCGAAGGTTTCATCCCAGCCAGGAAGTTGACGTCCTTACCTCTACAAAAGACAAGGCTGAATGCTTCGTCCCACCCCGAACTGAGGCCCAACTGAATGACATCAACATTACCCTCTCGGTGGTCTCTAACATAATTTCAAAGCTTGACTCCAATAAAGCGAGCGGCTTCGACGGAATCCCAATCATTTTTCTGAAGAAATATTTCCCTGAACTCTCCTCTGTTCTCTCCAAACTCTATAGCTACTGCCTCTCTTCTTCTTGCTTTCCTGCTTGCTGGAAGTCCTCCTCCGTGTTTTCAATATATAAAAACACTGGTGAACCATCTGACCCCTCTAATTATCGCCCTATCAGCCTCATACCGATCTTTGGCGAAGTGTTTGAAGCTATCATCAACGCCGAAGTGGTTCAACATCAGCCCACAGACTCTTCTCTGACAAACAGTATGGTTTCTGCTTCACCAGGTCTTCTGCTGATATTCTCACGACCATCACTGAGTATATACACCAGGTTTTCGACAAGAAAGGCGAAGCACAAACTGTTGCCCTAGATATCTCCAGAGTCTAGCATGCTGGCCGTCTACGCAAGCTGCGAGGCTATGGAATAATTGGACGATTGTTTGACCTTATCCAGTCATTCCTTTCAAATCACACAATGAAGGTAGTATTGAACGGACATGCCGCCCAATGTTACCATACGAATGCGGGTGTCCCTCAAGGTTCTATTTTAGGTCCTATGATGTTCCTAATCTACATTAACGATCTCCCAGATGTAATAAGATCCCAAGTAGGCATATACGCTGACGACACTACGGTTTACTCTCGCTTCAATCAAAAATCTGCCGAGGCTGACAAAGCAAACCTCGCTGCCGAGCTTGAAAAGACCTCCAATCCGTGGCGGACTGGAGTAAGAAATGGCTCGTGAATTTTAATGCTTCCAAAACGAAGCTGCTATCTATTAACCATCACAGACAATTGCTCCTACCCCCATTAGCATGAATTAGGCTAGTCTACCTGAAAGCAAAACACTGTGCCTCCTCGGGTTAACTCTCACAACAGACCTCAAGTGGAATGACTATATAGAATCCATAGCTAAATCCGCTATTAAAAACGTCGGTTCTTTGTGTAGGGCAAGGAAGTTTTTCCCGTCTGAAACAATCCTGCACATATATAAATCTACCATCCGCCCGTGCATTGAATACTGCTGCTATATCTGGTCGTGTGCCCCTGTATCCATCTAGGGGTCCTTGACAAAATCCAATGGAGAATCTGTAATGTGATCGACCCCGACTTGGCAGCTCAGATACAGTCACTTTTCTTACTGGCGTAATGTTTGCATTAAAAGGTCATGTGTTTCAGAGTTTCTTCTCCTTACAGATAAAATTGTATAATTATGTCACTTTTGATCGCCATACACTTATCTTATTTCGTATCTGTCAATCTGTTAACACATTTTGAATAAGGTGGAAAGGGTAGAAAGTTCAACTCTGTGTTTAAGAAATAGATTTTATTCTATAAATAAGTAATACTTGTGTAAATAAGATTAACATTAAATTAGCAAATCTTTCAAAAATAAAGTGTTACAGATGTATATTTCATTTTTGCAAGATTTTTAAACCCGAGAATTAATTTTTGCATACAAATGTGTCGTTCGCTCAAAAATGGCAAAAAAATTTGAAGGATTAAGAAAAATAATTGAAAAAATTTTAGATTCCAATCAGTATAATTTCTGTCTGAAATATACCAGAGCATTTTAATTACTAGGAATAGTAAATTTAATCATGTAGGTTTGAATTAAATCTAAAATAAAATTTTCTAGAAAATCTTTTATTTTTAAAAATTCAATTTAAAAGTTAGTTATTGAAAATGAGTGGAAGTACCTACACTAGAAGTTTCTACTGTATCTCTGAAACTCGACACAGGCAGTGACATTTTCCGGAATTCATACTGCGACAATGAAAAGAAAAATGTCCGTATTAGAAAACTGTGTAACTCAGTAGCCGGTCTATCTCTTTTACATTCCACTACACATCCCATCTTTATAAAATTAGTGGTTAGTCATTTCTTTTTGTTATCCTAAACGACCTGTCCAATAATTTTAATTTTTTTTTTCTGAATCGGCCATAAAAAAGCAGCATATGCATAACATAAATATCAGAAGACAAAAGAAAGTAACAGCAATGGAAAGTAAATTCTCAGTATTTTGAGAGTGTACAATTCAATTTAATTATTATTAACAGGCTTAAATTATTCAAAGACTACCCTGTCATATTTTAAATTCTAACATTATCCACTCATATATTAAATTCTAAAGTTATCATATATTACATTCTAAGACAATCCTGTACATATATTTCATTCTAAGGTAATCCTGTCATACACTACCGGCCATAATTGTTAGGCCATCTCAGTTTTTAAAAAAATTATGTATTTCATTCTGTTTTTAGAAGTTATTGCCAAGTGGATAATTCTAAATGAAAATAGAATGGTTCTTTTGTTCTTATTACTTTGCAAATTTTTACAAGGCAAATAGCGACAATTTACCCATCGCACCCTGTAGATTAAAACTATGTATTTCATACTATTTTTAGTATTTATTACCAAGTGGATAATTCTAAATGAAAATAGAATGGTTCTTTTGTTCTTATTACTTTGCAAATTTTTACAAGGCAAATAGCGACAATTTACCCATCGCACCCTGTAGATTAAAACTATGTATTTCATACTATTTTTAGTATTTATTGCCAAGTGGATAATTCTAAATGAAAATAGAATGGTTCTTTTGTTCTTATTACTTTGCAAAATTTTACAAGGCAAGGAAGCAATGATGAACTCGTTCGAATCAAACTAAATTTTGTTCATTCTTTCATTGATGAAACTGCAATATAGGTAATTATTAAATGTTTATAAATTCATTTAATGCAAATCTTATTGTGCAGTATTAACAAAAGAACCATTCTATTGTCATTTACAATTATTCACTTGGCAAAAATACTAAAAAATAGTATGAAATACATCATTTTTTTAAAACTCAGGGGTTGTCTAATAATTATGACCAGTAGTGTATATTACATTCTAAGGTTATCCTGTCATATATTACATTCTTTCTAAGGTAATCACGTCATATATTAAATTCTATGATTATCCTCTTATATGATAAATTTAAAAGATATCCTATCATATGGATGTGCGTTGTAGTGCTGTGGATATCGACTAGGAACGAGAAATCGAGGAGCCGAGTTCGAATTCCAGATAAATTTGTTGCATTCACTAACGCACAAATACCCTTGGGAAAAGTATTAATCAGTCTCTTCCTTCCAGTTGGGGGTTAAATAACAAGAGAGACTGGGTTCTATAGATTGGTTGGCAACCAGTCTACCACAGAAAGTAATGGCAACCTACTGCGGGAAAATCTTCTGCCCAGTCAATCATGTTCATTTCGCACATAAATGATCCTGTCATATATTACATTCCACGGTTATCATGTTATATATTACAATCTAAGTTTATCCTGCCATATATTAAATTGTAAGGTCATCCTGTTATATGTTACATTATAAAGTTATCCTGTCATATATAAAATGCTATGGTTACCTTGTCATATGTTACAATCTAAGATTATCCTGCCATATATTAAATTGTAAGGTTATTCTGTTATATGTTACATTATAAAGTTATCCTGTCATATATAAAATGCTATGGTTACCCTGTCATATGTTACAATCTAAGATTATCCTGCCATATATTAAATTGTAAGGTTATTCTGTTATATGTTACATTATAAAGTTATCCTGTCATATATAAAATGCTATGGTTACCTTGTCATATGTTACAATCTAAGATTATCCTGCCATATATTAAATTGTAAGGTTATTCTGTTATATGTTACATTATAAAGTTATCCTGTCATATATAAAATGCTATTGTTACCCTGTCATATGTTACAATCTAAGATTATCCTGCCATATATTAAATTGTAAGGTTATTCTGTTATATGTTACATTATAAATTTATCCTGTCATATATAAAATGCCATGGTTACCCTGTCATATGTTACAATCTAAGTTTATCCTGCCATATATTAAATTGTAAGGTTATTCTGTTATATGTTACATTATAAAGTTATCATGTCATATATAAAATGCTATGGTTACCCTGTCATATGTTACATTCTAAGTTTATCCTGCCATATATTAAATTGTAATGTTATTCTGTTATATGTTACATTATAAAGTTATGCTGTCATATATAAAATGCTATGGTTACCCTGTCATATGTTACAATCTAAGTTTATCCTGCCATATATTAAATTGTAAGGTTATTCTGTTATATGTTACATTATAAAGTTATCATGTCATATATAAAATGCTATGGTTACCCTGTCATATGTTACAATCTAAGATTATCCTGCCATATATTAAATTGTAAGGTTATTCTGTTATATGTTACATTATAAAGTTATCATGTCATATATAAAATGCTATGGTTACCCTATCATATGTTACAATCTAAGTTTATCCTGCCATATATTAAATTGTAAGGTTATTCTGTTATATCTTACATTATAAAGTTATCATGTCATATATAAAATGCTATGGTTACCCTGTCATATGTTACAATCTAAGTTTGTCCTGCCATATATTAAATTGTAAGGTTATTCTGTTATATGTTACATTATAAAGTTATCCTGTCATATATAAAATGCTATGGTTACCTTGTCATATGTTACAATCTAAGTTTATCCTGCCATATATTAAATTGTAAGGTTATTCTGTTATATGTTACATTATAAATTTATCCTGTCATATATAAAATGCTATGGTTACCCTATCATATGTTACAATCTAAATTTATCCAGCCATATATTAAATTGTAAGGTTATTCTGTTATATGTTACATTATAAAGTTATCATGTCATATATAAAATGCTATGGTTACCCTGTCATATGTTACAATCTAAGATTATCCTGCCATATATTAAATTGTAAGGTCATCCTGTTATATGTTACATTATAAAGTTATCCTGTCATATATAAAATGCTATGGTTACCTTGTCATATGTTACAATCTAAGATTATCCTGCCATATATTAAATTGTAAGGTTATTCTGTTATATGTTACATTATAAAGTTATCCTGTCATATATAAAATGCTATGGTTACCTTGTCATATGTTACAATCTAAGTTTATCCTGCCATATATTAAATTCTAAGGTTATTCTGTTATATGTTACATTATAAAGTTATCCTGTCATATATAAAATGCTATGGTTACCCTATCATATGTTACAATCTAAGATTATCCTGCCATATATTAAATTGTAAGGTTATTCTGTTATATGTTACATTATAAAGTTATCCTGTCATATATAAAATGCTATGTTTACCCTATCATATGTTACAATCTAAGAATATCCTGCCATATATTAAATTGTAAGGTTATTCTGTTATATGTTACATTATAAAGTTATCCTGTCATATATAAAATGCTATGGTTACCTTGTCATATGTTACAATCTAAGTTTATCCTGCCATATATTAAATTGTAAGGTCATCCTGTTATATGTTACATTATAAAGTTATCATGTCATACATAAAATGCTATGGTTACCTTGTCATATGTTACAATCTAAGATTATCCTGCCATATATTAAATTGTAAGGTTATTCTGTTATATGTTACATTATAAAGTTATCCTGTCATATATAAAATGCTATGGTTACCCTGTCATATGTTACAATCTAAGTTTATCCTGCCATATATTAAATTGTAAGGTTATTCTGTTATATGTTACATTATAAAGTTATCCTGTCATATATAAAATGCTATGGTTACCTTGTCATATGTTACAATCTAAGTTTATCCTGCCATATATTAAATTGTAAGGTTATTCTGTTATATGTTACATTATAAAGTTATCATGTCATATATAAAATGCTATGGTTACCCTGTCATATGTTACAATCTAAGTTTATCTTGCCATATATTAAATCGTAAGGTTATTCTGTTATATGTTACATTATAAAGTTATCCTGTCATATATAAAATGCTATGGTTACCCTGTCATATGTTACAATCTAAGTTTATCCTGCCATATATTAAATTGTAAGGTCATCCTGTTATATGTTACATTATAAAGATATCCTGTCATATATAAAATGCTATGGTTACCTTGTCATATGTTACAATCTAAGATTATCCTGCCATATATTAAATTGTAAGGTTATTCTGTTATATGTTACATTATAAAGTTATCCTGTCATATATAAAATGCTATGGTTACCCTGTCATATGTTACAATTAAGTTTATCCTGCCATATATTAAATTGTAAGGTTATTCTGTTATATGTTACATTATAAAGTTATCCTGTCATATATAAAATGCTATGGTTACCCTGTCATATGTTACAATCTAAGTTTATTCTGCCATATATTAAATCGTAAGGTTATTCTATTATATTTTACATTCTAAATTTATCCTGTCATATATAAAATGCTATAGTTACCCTGTCATATGTTACATTCTAAGTTTATCCTGCCATATATTAAATTCTATTATTAAAATCATATAGTTAATTCTAAGGGAACAAATTTTCTAAACACTCTGCTAGCAAAAATTAACGGAAAAATGGGTTGGTGATTTACTGAATTCTTCGTATCAGGAAAGTAGCTAGTTGCTTTTAATGCAGGAACAATACTATGATTTTTGCACAAAATAAAAAAAGAATATGAAATAGAATAAAAAAATGAATATGAAATAGAATAAAATAATGAAGAATGAGTAAAAACGATTTTTCAGGATGGAATCAAATACAACGATAATAAAGGTTATTGATTTATTGATTTTTTTAAAACTGGCTTGGTCAAAACGTTGGGTAAAGGTGAAACCTTTCTGAAATAAGCAGGACTTCTACAAGATGAAAGAATATAAATTACAGAATTAGACGAGGATAATAAGCGTTGAAGATGAGGAAGTTTTTTTTTATCTTTCTTTTTCATTGTTTTTCTTTCATTTTTGTCTTTTGTTTTTTATCTTTCCTGTTTTCTTTCACTTTTAACCTACAACCCATTATTTTGTCTTTTTATCTTTCCACTACTCTCTTATCTGAAATCTCTGTCTTGCTTCGTACTTTGCCAAAGTAGATTTTCTAAATAAATCTAGATTTTCGCCTAATGTTTTTTGTTTTCTGAATTTTCCGAGAAATGCTTGATTTGAAATTTTGCTGGAGCAGTAAAATACTTCGGTAAGAAATAATATTCTTTTTCATTTTATTAATAATGTTATTTTTTATTTTACTAATAATATTCGTTTTCTTACTACTAATAGTATTACTTTTTATTTCACTAATAATATCTTTAAAATTTTATTAATAATATTCTTTTTCGTACTACTACTAATATTCTTTTTTGTAGCACTAATAATATTCTTTTTCGTATCATTAATAATCATTTTTATCTTACTAATAATATTCTTTTTCATATCGCTAATGATATTCTTTTCATATTAATATAAATTAAACACTACAGACGAACATGAACATAAAATATTTTTAAATGTTAAATTTGTAAAAATTTAACATTTAAATTTAATATGTAAATTCGTTGTAAATTTAATATAATATTAAAATATGTAAATTATTAAATTTAATTTAATATGTAAATTCGTTGTAAACCGTTTTTGTTTAAATTTAAAGAGATTTTATGTTATGAACCTCTTTGGTTTTGATTTACGTATTGGGGGCGGTCAAGGTGAAGCAACCTCCTACAAATTGAAATATATTTTGGTTTTAAATAACCAACAAAGGAGTGACATACCGTAAAATAAACAAAATCATATGAATCAATTATGTAGGACGGATCAATTTACAATGAATTTTTTATTCAATCTTTTCACCCGAAGCTAGTCAACAAAGTCACTAAAACACAATGGGTTACTGAGTGTGAAATAATATGTGAAAAAGAAAAACATCATTAAGAAGAGAGAACAATAAAAGAACAGTAATAAAGAAAACATAAGATAATGATTGGCATTGCGTTTAAAGATCAAAGTTAACCGGAAAGCAAGAGATCAGACGTACAATTCTACTAGAGAGTAGTGCAAAAAAAGAAACTTTGATCATAGAACTTACGGCTGCATATAGTAATTTCAACTATAAAATGGTGAGACCTAGCTACCAATCGAGTTGTTTTTTCTATTTTATGAGCCTTCAGGACAGAGGTGATCATAGCCTTCCACATCTTCCGCTCCCTTGTAGCTCTTAATAATTTCTGAATTTTTGCTATTTCTCCCAAACTCACAAAGAATGTCACGCGTTGCTTTCTTCTGTCCCACTTTCTCTCAATCCGTCCCGTGAGTATCAGATTTTCCAAGCCCTCCTTCCTCATTATGTGACCCAGAAATTTCAACTGCTTCTTCTTGATGTTAAGTATAAGTTTCCTTTTGTTCCTATTTTTTCCGAAACCTTGTTGTTGCCCACATTTTTGGCCCATGGTGTCCTCAGAATCTTTCTGAAGAACCACATTATGTTGCTTCGTGTCTTTTCTTCATCTTTGAGGAAATTGTCCGTTGCCATACTGGAGGACAGATATCAATACTCTTTTATTTGTTTCAAACGGTTATGGCGCTCTCCTACGAGGAATGGACTCTTCCTCTTGTTATATGTAATTACCTGCGTGATTTCCGCAGGGTAGTTAACGGGAAGCAGTTAACAAGAGCAATTAACGAAAAGCAAGCAGTTAACGGAAGTAGTTAACGACAGCTACTAGTCAGGAAATAAGCAGCGTAATAATACCTTCGGACTTATTTCTATATTACTTAATATTAACACTTCGTTTGAATATCTTGTTTCTTGTTATACTAATACACTGTTTTGAACCTACCTTCTTGTTCTGTGTCTTACTTCCGGCACAAACCGGTCACTACAAATTTGAGGCGAAGTTTCGCCACAACTCCACGAAACAAACACATTTTTTTCTCTTAATAATTTGCTTAGTTTGCGTCGCAATTTCTGTCTTCTGTTAGAACACTTCTCAGAATTTTAAAATTTTGTATTGGTTGATTTTAGTATCCAAAATTTGTAATTTAATCTAGTCAGTCACACAGTCAGTTAGTAGCCATACGTAATTCACGCTTGGGCAATCGTATCTCGAAAGAGAAGATTTTCCCGCAGTAGGTTTGCTATTACTTTCTGCAGTAGACTGGTTGCCAATCAAGGCTACAGAACACAATCTGTTCTGCTATTTAACCCATAGCTGGAGGGAGAAGAGACGGATTAATACCTTTCCCAAGTGTTTTAGCGTGTAAGTAAATGCAACGAATTCAACTCATCAGTACGGTTAGACATCCAATTGCTTTTAACCCAGGATTGGAACTCAACCGAATTGGCGTCAGTCGGCGATTCTACCTCTGAGCTATCGGTAGAAGGAGGCAGACTTTTAGCGTATGATGTATCATACGTCAGTAACCAGAGTGCTCTAATTCATTACGGAATGAGCGATGCGTAGATGCTAGAGTAGCTACTATTTCTTCAAAGTCTACCATTCCTCCAGAGTGCTCAAACAGGGTGTGAGAGCGTAACACACACACACACACACACACACACACACACACACACACACACATATATATATATATATATATATATTTTAATTCAGATACTTCAATCCAAGGGAAAAAAGCAGGAAGGTAAATTCCCAAAAACCGATCCTAATTAATATTAAAAATTTATTTTAATATTAAAAAATGATACAGGAAGAGAGCTCCATGTAATAAAATATTACAGAGCAAATATATATATATATATATATATATATATATATATATATATATATATATATATATATATTAAAAAATGATACAGGAAGAGAGCTCCATGTAATAAAATATTACAGAGCATATATATATATATATATATATATATATATATATATATATATATATATATATATATGTGTGTGTGTGTGTGTGTGTGTAAAATAATGCACTTCAAGTATACAGGTTTGAATCCCGGATTCTATGCACCCTGGGATTCAATACTTTGTGGAACAGACTCCCGAGAGGTTCCTTCCTTAACCACTGAAATTTTAAACTCTTCAAGTCAAGGGTCTTACATATCATCGTATGTACTTCTTACTTATCCGTTCCTTTACTTTACAACAATCAGTAACCTTCTAAAATCTAAAATAAATAAAAGAAAAATCTAAATGCTAAACGTGCGTAAAATTTACAAAAACGAATCGTTTAAACAAAAAATTGAAAATACAGTCATTGTAGCAACAAAAAAGTTTAAAGGCAGCAATAATGATAAATGCAAAATTTATCTTTTGAAACTAGTTTTAGAAGTCGTTCATTTATTGATTTGCACAGTGTCCAGAATAGCACAGAGAATTTTATTTTTGCTGGCAAATTACAGTTAGCCAATGTAAACTTTCTTCTTCAGAATGCTCCACAAGTCTTCAATCGGGTTAACGTCGGACAAACGAGCCAATCACTTCATCAAACCAGTGTTTTCTAAACTAATTTTATTCTCATTTATTTGTTTTCTTTCACCAAATGTGATAAAGCACTGAGGCATAGAAAACACACACGCCCCTCCCAAAAAATATCAAGCGAACAGGAATCTTTTTGAAAGCATTTGGCTTTTCTAGCGACCTCGGTAATTAACCGTAGTTACAATTAATATCGTAAATAAACTTGCAGAGTAAGCAAGAAGTCAAAAATAAACACACTATGTAAAGGCTTGGTATCTGCCTTCTGGTTTCAAACATATTTCAAATTTTCAAATGAATTAATATAAGCAATGGTAATTATGTTTAGTACCAAAATTGCTGTTTTTTTTCTTCTGTAGTTTAGAAATGTGGTTCTACAGAAGGATGCTACGGATATCGTGGACTGAGCATACAAGCAACGACGAAGTGTTAGAAAGAATGGCAACAAAAAGGAAATTGATGCTGAGCATCAGGAAGAGACAACTGAAGTTCCTGGGACATGCAATGAGGAAGGAGAGCCTGGAGAACCTGATACTGACTGGTCAGATAGAAGGAAGGAGAGACAGAGGAAGGCAGCGGATAACATATCTGCAGAGTCTGATCAGGTGGATGACGGAACGGGGGTTGCCAGGAGCAACAGGAGCAAACATACTAAGAGCCACAAGGGATAGGGAGACGTGGAGACCCATGATCGCCTACGTCCTGAAGGGACAGGGCACATAGAAGAAGAAGTTTACTGGCGAAAAGGCATTTTAGGCAAGCAGGTTTTTTTGTCATAAATTGCTCGATATCAAGACAACGATAGAGCATTAATAGAATTAATGTGGAAAGATGTTAACTGATCATTGTTATTTCAGTCATGCCGACTTCTAAATTTTGTGAAGGCATTATTTTAATGTCTTCAATCTTCAGGGTTATAAACATTACTCAGATGAGTGACAAACTTCTCCACATTAATTACATTGTCACTATAACTGTGCGGGTTCATGCCGACTTCAAAGTTTCGTGAGGACACCGTTATGATGCTTTCATTCATCACGGCTGTTTTTTTACTGCTGTTCGAAACTATCAACATTCTATCTCCTCACCCGACATCGAGCACTTTGCAATAAAAAAAACCCTGCTTTCCAGAGTGCCTTTTATCGGTAAGACTGCTAGAAAAGCATCAATTTTGGTACCCAAAAATATAAAAACTCAACATTATATTGAAAACAGAAATAGGGGTTGTTTCAACGAGAGAAATTGGTATAGGTAAAAAAAAAAAAAAAAAAAAAAAAGCGTGAGAAGCCGTGAACATTTTGTTTTAAGTGTAGATTTATTGTTTTTTTTCTTTTTTTTTAATCATATTACCCCAAACAAGGCATTCCACTGCCACTATAGAGCAGGGGGTTACATAGAGCGATTGGGTATAGGAAATGCCAGAAGGAGGGTGATAGACGAGTTAGGAGGTACATAGGGAGAGTGTTGGAGAGAATGGGTGCGAGTTAGTGTGTTTGGAGGTGTCTATTGACCTTACATTTAAACTCCTGGAGGTTGTAGCCGTCGGGGAAGCAAGCATGCGGCAGGGAATTCCACAGGCAGGAAGTGCGAGAAAAGAAGCTGTTGGAGTAGAAATTGCGGTTACATTTCATCGGTTTCACTGTAAAAGGGTGGGACCTAGTTGCTAATCTAGTACCTCGTGCAAATTCACACCTAGGGGGCACCAGTGATTTAAGTTCATCAGAGCAGAAACCGTGAAAGTATTTATAGAAGAGGCACAGGGAAGCCACGTCACACCGGTGAGAGAGTGACTGCAGGCGGTCAGCTAAGTCGGTATCATTTATTTTTTGTGCAATACATTAACTGTCCATAATGGTATTTGCGTCGCTACACGTGTTCCAACTTTGGACTCGAAACACGTGTAGCGACACAAATACTATTATGGACACTTAATGTAGTGTGCGTTGTGGTGCAATGGATATCGGCTCGGAACAAGAAATCGGGGAGCCGAGTTCGAATTTCAGTTGAATCCATTGCATTCATTTACGTGCAAATACCCTTGGGAAAGGTATTAATCCGTCTATTCCTTCCAGTTATGGGTTAAATAACAAGACAGATTGGGTTCTATAGCCTTGGTCGGCAACCGGTCTACCGCAGAAAGCAATGGCAACCTACTGCGGGATAACCTTCTGCCCAATCAGTCATGTCTCTTTCGGGACATGATCGCCCAAGCGTGTATCGCGCATGGCACTTAACTGACTGAATGTAGTGTACAAACGATAAATAAGATTATTAATAATAATAACAATAAATCTACACTTTAATCAAAACGTTCACGGCTTCTCGCACACACACACACACACACACACACACACACACACACACACACACACACATATATATATATTCTAAAGAAGTATTGAATTTTTTATTTAAAAATCTAAAATATTTTATTAGTTAAACGTTATTTTTAGCAGATAGTCATACTTGAGTAGACGTTCCTTTTATTTTATTAAACATTATGTTTACTTATTTTCGTCTACCGGCCTGAATATTCTAGAAATCTTATTAAAGAAAACTATGCGCTTTCCAGCAGGATTCGAATCTTCGTCCCCTGGACAGAAAAAGATAACGATTGACGTTCAACTTAGTATTTTTAAGATCAAAGTTGACTAGAAACCAAGAGATCGAAAGAGAGTACCACAAGCGAGATATGCGAAAAAGAAAGTGTTAGCATAGAACTTACGGTTGTATCTGGCCATTTCAATTGTAAGATGATGTGACCTTGTCGCCAATTTAATACTGCTCTTGAATACATAAAGTCTCGGTACCAAAAAGGAAATTAGAACAATTACCATGAAAATATAGATAGAAAAAGCACAAGCAATCTACGTTAGGGCGGCGGTATTGATACTGAAACCATGATGCCAGGTCAAGACCAAAAACATTGCAGATTCACCTTTGCCTTTCATCAAGAATCTCTAAATATACCGGAGACGCACCAGAATCGTAAGTGTCTGTATTATTTTTCTATATATTGATTTAATGTCCTGATTCAGGTTATAGGCATCATATGATGACGTCAGATCCCAGCAAAGGTAGGTAGAGAAAAAAGGAAGAGTTCCGGTTTGGAAACATGGGATTACTTTACAACTGCCATAATTGTGATGTGATTTCCGTCAGTCAGTAAATCAGTCAGCCAATTAGGTACCATACGCGACACACGCTTGGGCGATCATGTTTCTTTCGATCCATGACTGACAAGGCATAAATTTTTTCCGCAGTAGTTTGCCATTTCGTTCAAGCTGGTAAAATGGTTGCCATATCTACAGTATTTACATTATTCAGACTATTGTCCTCATCTTTGTTGCCATTTGTACGACGTTTCGGCCACTGTACTCTCCGGTCTTCTTCAGCTGTTGGTTAGTTCATGTGACTTGACCCAAAGAGTTGTGAGTTCAACATCAGGCTACAGCAGTGGTGAACAAGTAACTTACAGAGGGAGATAACTCATGACAACAAGAAGAGGCACTACTACGCAAGGAATGGAGTTCATATACCCCAGTAATTGTAATAAAGATTTCGATTCGAAATTCCTAGCATCTGAAGAAGGCCGCAGCGTACAACTGCCGAAACGTCGACAACAAAGATGAGGACAATAGTTCGAATAATGTAAATACTGTAGATATTACCTCATCTCAGAAATATACACAAAGAACCCGATCTGTCCTGCAATTTAATCCATATCTGTAAGGAGAAGAGATAGATTAATACTTTTCCCAAGGGTAATAGCATGCAGATGAATGCAATGAATTTAACTGAAATTCGAACATGGCACTAAGATTATCTCATTCCAAACCGATATTACACCACAAGTTGTTAGTAAAAGCCTTTATATTTTTCCTACGTTATTCATCTACCTAAAAATTTCAGTGCATTGTTTGATTCAGGTTAACAGCGTCATATCCTGACGTCCGATCTCAGCAAAGGTCAGTCAGTCAGTTAAGTGCCATACGTGATATATGCTGAAGCGATCATGACTCCAACGAGATATGATTGACTGGGCTGAAGGTTGCCATTACTTTCTGCGGTAGACTGGTTGTCAGAACCCAATCTGTCCTGTTATTAAACCCATAACTGGAGGGAAGAGATGGATTAATACTTTTCCCAAGGTACGTAAGTGAATGCAATGAATCCAACTGGAATTCGAACTCGGCTCCCCGATTCTCGTTCCGAGCCGATATCCATTGCACGTAGGAAAAAAAAGAGGAAGAGTCTCGTTTTGGAATCATGGGATTACAACCGCCAAAAATACGTTACTCGTCTGCCTAAAAATTTCAGTGAATTATTTGACACTTCGTTTTTATTTTCTATCAGAAACACTGGAATTGTAACACTCAACTTATCATCAAAGTGAGAATTACATGTGTTATCATCTGATTATTTTTTAACTCTTTAATCACTTTATCTGTACATAAACTATTCTTTGTTTGACATATGGTTATCTATAGCATTTCTGTTATTTTTATCCTTAAATTACTTTTATTTACAAATGTTTCAACAAAAGGTTTTAGTCTCACTGCATCTATTCTATTCTGTGTATTATCATTAATCTAATTGAGGAAAAGCACGAGAGAAATATGATGGACCTGGTAAAATACGTTTCTGTAAAGTTTTCTAAAACAATTTAGCCAAAACAATACTTCATCACCAGATATAAATTTACTTGAACATGAGGATTTTCTTTAGAAAGCTTCTTCTTCTTCTTCTTCTTCTTCTTCTTCTTCTTCTTCTTTGTGCCTTGTCCCGTCAGGACGTAGACGATCACGGCTTTCCACGTCTCTCTGTCCCTGGTGGATCTTAGCAAGCCTTCTCCTGTCACACCATGCAACCCTTGTTCCATCATCCACCTGATTAGGTCCTTCAAATATGTTACCCGCTGCTTTCTCCTGTCTCTTTTTCCTCTATCTGACCTGTTAGTATTAGGTTCTCCAAGCCCTCCTTCCACATTACATGTTCCAGGAACTTCAGCTATCTCTTCTTGATGCTCAGTATTAATTGCCTTTTCGTTTTCATCATTTCCAAAACCTTATCATTGCTCACATGCTCGACCCATGATATCCGCAGCATTCTTCTGTAGAATCACATTTCAGTTGCTTCAAGGTTTCCTTCATTTTTGATGATATTGTCCCGCATTCACTGCCATATTGAAGAACTGACAGCACATAGCAATCTAGTATTCTCTTCTTTGTTTCTAGGGAAATGTTCCTGTCTCTCAATACTCTACTCGCTTTCGGATCTCTGTGTCGCACTTTCCGTCTTTTGTGAAAAAATTTCCCAGGTATTTAAATTTTCGTACCTGCTTGATTTTAGTATCTCCCACCTGTATTTGGCATTTTGTGCTGCTCTTTTTTTTTCATGACCATGCATTCGGTTTTCTTGCAGTTTATTTGCAGTCCTTTCTTGTCACTCTTTTCAGCTACTTCAACACATTTATAAATTTATCATTTGTCGGTGCAGTGTGTAGTGTTGCCATATCTGGTCAGGTGCTCCTGCTACAAAACTGCTCGACAAAACCCAAACCCAAAGAAGTTTCTGCAACGTAATCGATCTCGGCTTGGCAGATCGACTTCAGTAACTTTCTCACCGACTGGACCTGGCTTCTCTCTGTCTTTTGTACAAATATTTTCACAGCTTTTGCTCCGGCATGCTTCTTTCAACGGTGCCCTGACCACATAAATTTACTCGTGCTACAAGATTGGCACCTAGATCCTACACTTTTATTGTCAAAACAGTTAAATAAAACCCTGACTTGGGTCAGTCAGTTAAGTGCCATACGTGATACACGCTTGGGCGACCATGTCTCGAAAGAGACATGACTGACTGGGCAGAAGATTATCCCGCAGTAGGTTGCCATTGCTTTCTGCGGTAGACTGGTTGCCGACCAAGGCTATAGAACCCAATCTGTCTTGTTATTTAACCCATAACTGGAAGGAATAGGCGGATTAATACCTTTCCCAAGGGTATTTGCGCGTAAGTGAATACAATGGATTCAACTGGAATTCGAACTCGGCTCCCCGGTTTCTCGTTCCGAGCCGATATCCACTGTACCACAACGCACATAATGATGATAACATATCAGCGTTACAACTCATTTCTGACATCTTTCAACAATAATACGCGAAAGATTATTGGTGTCTATTAACGGATTTTATTCAAAATAAGCAGACACAATGTTTGCAATTTATTTAATCTGTCATATATATATATATATATATATATATATATATATATATATATATATATATGTATATACTAACGATGGATAAATTGTCGTATAAATTACTCAAAAATGAAAATAACATTGACATCTGATTTTAACAGACGTGTTTTAGCAAAATCTTTCTTTTAGCGAATAGTTGAATCCCTAAAAAGTAGAAAACACACGCACATAAAATCGGATCAGAATCACTAAAAACAAATGTCAGTACAAAATAATAATAAAAAAATAAGATCGAAAATAAAATTTTGTGATAATTTGTAGCCGAATTTTCAAAAAGACAATTTAACTTTCAATAACCCGTGTTTATGGTTCTTCGCACAAATAAGTTTGTGTTCGGTGCTGATCACATAATTGATTTAGTTATTTATTCACGTTTTCGGTGTCCGACTATCAGTCTGTCTGCTATCTGTCAACCATTACAGGCAACCTCCCCTGCCCCCACACATAAGCATGTATCAAGCGAGTCTCCCTGAAAGTAATATACTGCGCCTCATCGGCCTTACCCTATCTTCTGACCTCAAGTGGAAGCATTACATTGAGTCAATAGCTAAATCCACTGCTAGGAAGGTTGGGTCACTGTGTCGGGCCAGGAAGTTTTTTCCGCCTGAATCCATCTTGCACATATACAAATCAACTATCCATCCGTGCATAGAATACTGCTGTCATATATGGTCAGGCGCACCTGCTGTTCATCTCAGTGTTCTCGACAGGCTCCAGAGGAGAATCTGTAACGTGATAGGTTCCGACTTGGCAGCTCAACTCCAGTCACCTTTTACCAGCGGGATGTGGCTTCCCTATGTCTATTCTATTGGCAGAAAAACTGATTTACCCTTGTGCAGGGTGTCTGAGGAAGCTACTGAAAGTGTGCAATGCACCGTCAGTAACTGCCCTCAGCTGGCGCAAAAACAAACAAACAAAAAAGAGTACAGACGATGCTATGACGATGTAACCAACAATATACATTTGGAAATATGAAGGAAGTAAGGCCATCAGTAAGACTGCTATTTTTTACCATAAACGGCAACCTCTCCTGTTCCACATGAGCATGAACCAAGCGAGTTTCCCTGAAAACAATATATTGCGCCTCTACGGCCTTACCATATTTTCCGATCTCAAGTGGAATCATTGCATTGAGTCAAGAGTTATACCCACTGCTAGGAAGGTTGGTTCATTGTATCGGGCCAGGAAGTTTTTTTTTCCGCCTGAATCTATCTTTCACATATACAAACCAATCCTCCGTCCGTGCATAGTATACTAGAGAAGTATTACAAGCATTCCCTTCTGTCAGTAGCTGATAATGTGCAAATAAAAGACATGTGGGATACAACTATCTTGAATGACTAGCACTCGGAGAGTAATCAACCTGATATCACACAAAAGTAGTCATGAATGGATCTTTATGTACATTGCAGTGCCTTAGAGTAATAAAAGTGGAACAGGCAAAATTGCACAGGTAACGGCATTGTAGTGCATATCAGAGACATATATGAAGCAGCAGATAAATTTTTATGGTTGTCATACTGGGTTCTATTTCCCCAAATTTGCAGCTAAGCCGGAGACCTTGGAGATTCCTCACATTCTTGGGCTCTGCAGGTGGCAGCGCTGCTAGAGAAAAGCGATGCGTCTCTAAACTGTGAGTACGAGCTGAAATAGAGACATTATCACACGACCAAAACATTAAAAACTGGAGAAGAAGAAATAATAATAATAATAATAATA